>VZTZ01022869.1:220868-543770 GCA_013400955.1 Drymodes brunneopygia | reverse complement strand
GGCGCTGGTGCTGAACACGCACTCGCTGCTGGCCTCGCTGCAGCGCAACGAGCTGTCGGAGCGGCGCTTCCTGCAGCTCAATAAGTGCCCGGCCTGCTGGGGCACCAGCTGGTGCCGCAAGTTCCTCAACGGGCAGCTGCGGCTGGAGAGCTGGGGCCGCTTGCGCCTGCTGGACTTCTTCAACGTGAAGAACGTGTACTTCGCGCGGTACGGGGAGCCCCGCGAGGGCTCCCGCCGCGTCGTGTTGAAGCGCCTGGGCTCGGCGCAGGAGCTCGCCGACATCGACACCAAGATCTGCCGCCGCGCCACCGGCAGGGGCCGCTGCGACCTGCTGCAGGCGCTGCCCGCCACCGAGTTCGCCAGCCTGAACGGCGACGTGCGGCTGCTCACCCCCGGCGCCGTGGAGGGCTGGTCCGACCTGGTGCACTGCCCCTCGCAGCGCCTGCTCGACCGCCTCGTGCGCCGCTACGCCGAGACCAAGGACTCGGGCAGCTTCCTGCTGCGCAACCTGAAGGACTCGGAGCGCATGCAGCTCCTCATCACCCTCGCCTTCAACCCCGAGCCGCTGGTGCTGCAGGTAAGCGCGGCTGGCAGTGCCCAGGTGGGCGCCGCCCGTCCCAGCGGGACCCTCGCCGGAATGGCCCTTCCTGCCCCTCGCCGTGTCTGCGGGAGGGGCCGAGGGCTCCTGGGCAGCTGGTCCCAAACCCCGCCGGATCGCGGGGGCCGCCGCTGGCTCTGTGCCCTGACTCTCCTGCAGAGGTACCGGCGGGGCGGGCTGAGCAGAGGGTCTCCGGTCCCTGCCTCCGGGCAGGAGGCGTTTCTTTAGCTCGCTCAGCCTGATCAGCTCTCCTCCTTCCTTCCTCCCTCAAAGCCAGCGTATTTTCCCGATTTGCTGTCCTCCTCAGGGTTTTAACTCCATCCTCATCCCGCTGTGCCGTCGGGTACCGAAGGGCAGCAGCGGTCCCGCAGGAGCATGCGGGTCAGTGCTGGAGGCTGATGCTCTCTGCTGACTTGTATCTTTTGTACAGTTAGGTGTCAGCGTGTTCCACAATTCAGATATTCCCAGGCAGCTATAGGTGCCCGTGATTCATTTTTTAGGGTCTAGTTTAAGAGGGATTGCGGAGAGACTGTGCTGCGATGTGTTGTGCTTGCCTTGTCAGATACTGACTCATGTGCTATGTCCTGTTCTTAATGTGAACTAAATATAGTTACTGCTGGTAAAAATTAGAGAGAGGTATTTGCAGCCTGAAAATAGACCGACAAATAAATGAACAGTGCTCCCTTTTCAGCGGTTACATGTTTTGTAGTCTTTAATGAGGGGGACGGGTTATGTGCACACACCTGAAATCTGTGCTTTAATATGTTATGTAAATTTTTAGGTGAAAAATGCGTAGGAAACTTCTATCCTGTGGCACCACTCAGTTGTTTCTATTCCATGTCTATTTAGATGGGAAGCTTTGCATTTTGACTTTTACCATTATCAAGGGAACTCCCAAGTGTGCCTTTAGTATGTAGGTTCGGAATCAGAACTGTTTTGTCTAACTACTGAACTATTCTTGCCTTTATCCAATGTATGATTGAAATAATATTTGCAAATACGTTTTGAAAACATCACCTCATGATTACTATTAACATCTGCTGTTTCTCTAGTGAGAGGCCAAGAAATGCTCACAAAGCAGTGCTGTAGGCTTTACCCTACAGAAAGTTCGCTTACTTTTTTGACTAATTTCTAGAAAATCAATTTATGAACTTAATTACAAATATGTTTTTGTGTAGTATGCCTTCTGCCCTTCAGTTTCTCCATGTGCAGCTCTTCAGTTTTGTTTTCAAAGTGTGTTTCCAGTTTGCCTCTCAGCAGCTTTGAGGGTGCAGTAAGTCTCTCCCATTTTGCTATGAAGTGGCTCCTGAGCATAGCGAGAAAGGAAACTCCACTTAAGTAAGAAAATCAAAACTGCTTTGCTCTGCTGAGTACATTCGGAAATTCTTGGAGAAGTGATTTGTTTTGGCTGCGTTTCATTCAACTTACTTGATTTTGAATGGTGGTTCCTACACACTAAGCATAGACCTTGATGGCCAGAGCACAGCTGTGTTTCTTCATAATTCATGGGGGCAGTGTATTCTTTACAGCCAAAGGGTATGGCACACTTACAGCATTTGCTCTAATGGGCTGGATCATAAACGGTGGGCGGTGGGTTGATCAGGAACCTTGATTCCTCTCAGCTTCTTGATGAACTGTATATGAGTCCTGGGATTGTCAAGCAAATCTGTTGAGAAGAAAATCTTGGGTGGACTTAAGCACTCTGCTCGACATTTATCTTAGCAAAGGTGCAGCTGAGAGCAGAGCAGGTCAAATTGGTGGGAAGTGTGGCAGCCTTCAGTGGTTCAGAGAGAGGTAAAGCACGTCTGCCACCTTTTTACAGATCAAAAGTGTTTCGTAGTCATGTAAATTTTGATGTTTAGGCATATCTTGGACAATATCTCTGGGGAGCTTTAGACCAGCTTTGTATGCTTAAGCATTCCTAGTGGTTTCTCCAGACGAGTGTTAATTAAGTTTGGTATTGGGTACTCGAGGTTTGAAGACCTTCCCCCAATTAGTAATGAAAAGTACATGGAGCTGTATGAACTCTTCCCATTCCATAGTACTCTAGACTTAGTCTCCAGCTGAGAAACATGTAAGGAATGGGTAATTCTGTGTTCTGCAGCTCTTGCAACAGCAACATGCCAGACACTGAGAGGTGGTTACATCCTAGAATTGATAAATGACTACTGAGGAGGTTGTTTGTGTTTGTACATAACATATATAAAACATTTCATGGTGTAGTTTCTGCAGTATTGATGAAGGCAGGTAGTGCTATGGGAATGAAACTTGTAAGCTTGTTTCAAAAATCATCTGCTTCCAAGAAAAACCTGCATGATGTTGTGGGAAGAATCAGATTTTAATTAAAAATAAATTGATGCATTTAACTCATGCTGTCTGTCGCCAGAGGGCACAAAGAAAAATATTGCTTGTTTTTGTCTCAAGCCTTTCATGGAACACTACAATGACTGAGCACTGTTATTCGTAACAGTTTTGGTTTAGAAGTGGAGATAATGTCTAAACTCTTGGTGTACAGTGCATTCAGGTTCTGGGTTGCTTAACTGTGTTATAGCCAAATGTAAATAGGCAATTAAGTAGGAATTCAAAGCTTGATCTTTCATTTGTAATAGAAAATGCACTGTAGTTGTCTACAAGAGCCAGCAATTTGTGGATTATGAGGCTTTTCATCAGAGGCTGGGATTTTAGCTTGAAGCCTGTGTGGAGTATGGATTATTCCTGAAGTGGTCTTGCTTGTGAACTGCATCGTCACAAGTGATCTACAACTTCTCCTGTGGGAATTGTTCAGGTGGGGCTTTAACCCAGAGCATCACATTACTGTTCAGGGATTTGTATCAAAACCATAACACTGCATGGTTTAGTATAGATTACATATTGTAATCCTAACTCAGTGTTTGTATTTTTTATAACTTTCTTATTAACCTTTCTTGTTCACATTTATTTATTGTGTAGGTGTACTTTAGGGAAGAACTCAGCCCCTTTTGCTATTTTTACTTTGTTAAGCAAATGGAATGACAGCTGCAGTACTGTTCAAGTACAGTTTACTTTTTTTTTTGGGTATTAAAATACTAAATTTTTGTCTGTAGAATCTTGCTAAACTACTGATTAAATCCTCATACAATTTTCATCTGAATTCACATTTGAATGAAAGAATTTACATGCTAAAGATTTAACTTCTGATAGGTTTGGGGTTTTTTCTTCTCTCCTCCTAATAGCTGTTTTCTGCAAGATGAATACTTCTTAGTAAAATAAGGTCAGATTTGTAATCGGAGTGCTACATCTAAGCCAGTATTTCATATAGGCATGAATAGCTTATTTGGATAAAAGCAACAACAAAACTTGCTGCTGTTTTGACTCACTCAGTGATAAACAGTGTTTTAAATGAGAATCACCTGGAGGACAGGATTTATGCATGGCATTCTATTTCTAAGTGAATATGATGATGGTGTCCATCAAACACTTGCAAAGATAGGTTGGCTGAAGTTGTCTTAGGAAGAAATAGAAAAATTTAAAAAATAACTTGGATTACAGACTGAGTGCAATGTGACTGTTCACTCTTTGCCGAATTCATAGAACCACTGTGGATATAAGCAGATTTATCCTTGTCCTGTGACTTTCTGTAAACCACCCAGCTTCTAGTTTGTCTTGTAAAATAGATGCAGTCGAGAAAGTTCTTGAAATATTTTCAACAGTGATAGCTGCTTAAATAGTGGGTGTTATTCAACTTTATCAAGTAACTTGGTTAATTTTTACCTTTACTTGCATGTTGGAACATAAACTTACTGTTAATAGAACCGAAATGTGTGATACCTCATTTTTCATAGAGCTCCTGCACTGATCCCTGTCAGCCTCCAGATTTCCTCTGTGGCAGTGCCGTGGCAGCCTGCTGACAGTTTTGGATAACAGTTCTGAGCTGCTGCTGTGGTGCCACTGCAGCCGCCGTGCTGTGAGCCATGGTGTGCAACCACGCAGTGTCTGGCACATTCTGCCCATGGTAGAGTTTTAAGTTTTGTACTTGAACACAAAAACAATGCCCCAAATCCAGAGTAAAGCAGAGAATTCCTTGCTCTCGAAGTTAGGGGAAGTACCATGTGACTCAAGACTGCTAAAATAAGAAATTGTTTCTTAATAAGAAAGCTGTTTCTCAATAAAGTGGTTGTATTTCTCCTAAGATCTTATGCTTACCTGAAAAGACAGCTTATGTCTGACCTGGCAAAACTGAAATACAGGATTTATAAATTGTTGTGGCAAAAGTGCATCTAGAGCTGGTCTTGCAACCCTCAGTCTTGCCTTTGTGCTGACTATGGTGTTGGTTTCCAGTATTGCCAGGTGCCATATGAAAACGTCAGTGTGTTTGTTTTCAGTGTGTCGTGTTTTAACCCTGGCTGGGAACTCAGTCCCACACAGCTCCCTCCCCTCACACTGGGATGGGGGAGAGAATTGGGAGAGTAGAAGTGACAAAACTGGTGGGTTTGAGACCAAGACGGTTTAGTAAGGAAAGCAAAGCTAAACAAGGGATTCATTCAGCAGTTCCATGGGCAGGCAGGTGCTCAGCCATTGCCAGGACAGCAGGGCTTCATCACACAGGATCAGGGCCTTGGGAAGACAAATGCTGTCACTCTGGGTGTGTGTCCCCCCTCCTTTCTTCTCCTTCCCCTGGCTTCACATGCTGATCAGGATGCCATATGGAGTGGAATATCCCTTGGATCAGCTGGGATCAGCTGTCCTGGCTGTGTCTCCTCCCAGCTTCTTGTGCACCCCCATTCCCCTGGCTGGAGCAGAAATCCCTGCTCAGCAATGGCTGAAACATCCCTGAATTATCAGTGCCATTTCCAGCACAAATCCAAAACACAGCCCCATACCAGCTACTGTGGAAAAAATTAGACCTGCATGCAAAGCAAACTTGAAATTTGCACATGTACTTTGCTATTAAAATAAAATGCCTGTATGTAATAAAGATTTTTTCAAACTACAGAAGGTGTCTGTCAATTAAATCCAGAGTGCATAAATGCAACTTTGTCCAGAGCTGTAGCTTTTAACAACCTGTTTAAATGAACATTCTTCAAAGAATGATAGTGAACATTTGTGTCTGGTATGTAAATTACAGGTCTCAAGGACTCTTATTTCTCTGACACTAAGAGAAATGTCAATCTCTATGTACCAAGTAGCACTATTTCTCCATTTTTAATAGACTCTAAATCATTGCCCCTCCCTCAGATATGGTTTTAGCTTTCTAAATGCTTAAGCTTAATGACTTCATTTTTCTCACAACTTGTGATCATTCTTGTTCCTTGTGGGGAAAAAGCAAAACAAACCCAACAGCTGTATCTCTATTCTGAGTATAATTACTCTGCATGAACAGTCTGTTGCTACATAACCTAAAATTCTTCTGGTTTCTCTACATGTCATCATTGGGCTTTCTGTTTGGTTTTGTTATGGGAAGAGCAATAGTTGACATCTGGTAAACATATATTAAAACTTTAACTGATCAATTTGAAACAATTTCTTGTACAGAATTCACTCAAAGTAGCAATTTAGCCAAATGTTACACAGAATCTTTTTGCTGATCCATACATAAGAAGTAAATGGGCAAATTCCTCTTTTCTATTTTTTCATACACAGTCTTCTAATCATAAGTTATTCTCTGTAGTTCTATTCTAAATGCATTGGTAGAATGGCAAGTCAGTTTTAATACTTGGTACAGTTTAAACTTTCTTCATTACTGAATTGGTGTTTCTGATCCGTAATTCTGATGCCATAAACCAAGCAGTGGATTTGAGGTGGTTATCTCTGCACTACCTGACATGTTCTTGAGTGGACTTGTGTTATTTAAGTTCTGGCTCATACAGATACTAGGATTTGAGTAGATTGAATTTCCATTGTGAACTTTTTTAAAAGGAATGAAAAATTGTTCTTTGTTGAATTAAAATTGAGTGGCCTCGTGTTACAAGAATGTTTCACTGATGTGGTTGTATTGAAAACTGAAGAATCATTTTTTGCAGTGACATAGGACTGTACATATTAGACCAGAACTGGCTTGTACTTGTCATGTTAACTGTCATATTTAATTATGTTCCTTAAGTTATCAAAACTATTTCCATCCTTCTTTCTAGTGAAAGTTCCCTAGAGTGAAAACATGTAGGGTAAATTATAAGGAATATTTTAAAATAGTCTAGAAATTCTTGAAGTTGTTGCGGGGTGTATATTATGATAAATGGCTGTCTGGATTTAAAGGCTGCTGGGAAGTCACTATACAGACTTAAACAGAAATTATCCTGAGAAATTCTTACTCTTGCAGTTTTCAGTAGCAGAAAAATGTTTGTTACCCCACATTAGAAACCTTGTGATACCAGTGTTGTTCTGGTATGTCAGGTGTATAGGGGGAGTTGTGTTTTACGTCCCTGAATTAAGTAATTGAGGCTTTGATTTAGTCTTCGATTTTGCAAAGTAACTTTAAATAAGGCTGTGTCTGCTAGAGCTCCTTTATAGTGATATATTCCAGGCTCATTACTGATGAGAAGTAAATACTTAGTGATTATTTTCATCTGTTGCAAATTTAATCTGCACAAACTTTTATGATCTACAAACTAATTTGAACAGGTGACAACCAATAATGACGTTAAATTTGCTTTACTATGGTTCTCGAGTTTAATCATTGTTCATTAATTTATTGGGAACAGAGGCATATCTCTGCTGACGTTGTGAAATACAGCTTCCACATCAAAGTGTTCAACTTAACAATTGAATATTTAGAGTTTTGTGTATTTTTGTCCTATAGTGTGTCAGTTAGGTCTGGTATGTACCTCTTGTTGGCATGCATTGTGTGTAGTAATTGGTTGAAGTGTAGTCAAGCTTAAACAAAAGTCAAATAAATAAAAGAAACATGGTTTCAATGGGAGAACCAGTATTTGGAGTTCTCAATGAAATCCACTGTTCATGCTCTGTGTATAGGCTATGTATGTGTAACTTCTGTGGGAGTTCTAGGTAAATGCAAATGGTGTGGCATAGATTGAGAATTACATGGGTTTCGCTGTACTCACCAGCATTCAGAAAACCATTTGAATACATATCTTCCAGAATGCAGATCAGTTCCTGACAAAAGGAGGCGTCTGCGTTTACACTCTGCTTTATTACTCTGATCTGAAGAGCATGATTGTAAAATCTGCTCTCCAGCTCTTTATGGTTCCAGAACTTTACTTATTTGCCTTGGTGACTAACACAAGTGCTACTTTTGTTTACACTGCAGAATCAGCAGTACTCTGAGAGAGAACTCATTTTCCTTTTGAGGAAGAGGAGGTTATTTGAATTGTCCTTGCCATGCCCTTTTGTGCCTGGGCAGATGCAGTTCAGCAGGAGGATTTAGTGAAGGCATCAGGGAGAGGGTCATTTTGCCATGAACTTCCTCAGAGTCCTGTGGAAAGAAATCCCCACTCTGTTTGTGTTTCTTAAAACTTCATGACATACAAGATGCAGCTCTTGTTTGGGCAGGTTTTGTCTGGGGTGTTTTTTCCGAGCTGGAACTCAGTTTATGCAGACATTGGAGGTGACATACAGAGCATCTTCTGGAATTGTTTTGAAAATGAAAAGCATAGTTTTTAGTGGTACAGTGGAACAAAAATGTCAGTTGTTACTTAAACTGGTCTGGCTTTTTGGTCTTGATTATAAGGATGAATTATATGCTTCATTATGATAAACTAATATTCTTCTAAGTGTTTAATTCAAAGGGGATTTGTGTTATTGCAGAATACAATAGGCCTTATCAGCTTCAAGCTGGTGAGTCTTCTCTGCCTGATCTAATTCACAGCTCTGAACAAAAAGCACTGGCACATTTGTGTATCTTCTCAGGTTCAGACAGATGGAAGTGAGGCAGACAAATGCAATGATAATGTGTTTTGTGCTTCAGTGAAGTGATAAATTCACTCTGTTAATTCTTAATATTTATTCTGAGACTACAACATATTTTTTAAAGGTGTAAATGCAGTATTATTCTTTCAGGAACAGCATGTCCATTGTCCCTTTGACAGGGTTTGTTTAGATTTTTAAGCCTTGCTTAGAGAGGTGTCTTGGAGCTACACTAATTAGAGCAAGCAAAATGTGTTTTGGGGGTGTGTCACTGGGAATGGAGGTAGCAGAAGTTTTTGGCATCTTTACTGTTTTCCATCTTTCCGTTACAAGATTATACACATTTTGCTGAATGCAGAAAGAGAACGTTAATGAGGGGAAACTTACTAAGCCACCTCTTTGTGGTTTTTCATATGTATTACTGTATTTTAAAACACTTCAAAAAGTTTAATTGTATATGCTTTCCTTGGCATTTATGTGTATGTTCATAGATGAAATGTGAGTGGGTGCATCAGAATCAGATTTTGTCAAACAGCTGTTTCTGGTTTTGAACAAGAGCTTAGTTTTTACCTTGATTGTCAAATGTACATTTTTAAGTCTGCAAATAGCATATTCAAGTAAAAAATTATCTAATTAAATATGCAGACTACTAATAATTTGAGAACTAAAACAAAGTTGTGCATCATTCCCCAGAAATCGGACTTTTGACAGTGATGCAGCTTTTTGTTTCTAAATGCAACTTGTTCATGGAAAATGTGTATTAATCATACAAATTTGTTTTCATTTCTTGCTGGCTTTCAAAATTTTAATACGTGAACCAAAAAATCCTTCTGTTAAGTTAGCTGCAGTTTCCTCTTAGAAGACAGTTTCCAGAATAGAATAGTACAAGAAGTTACACACTGCTTGCTTGCAAAGACAAGAGATGTGCTCTTCAATTAATATTCATGTCAAATTCACCAAGTTAATATAAAAACTGCTGAATGAGGCACTTGTACATATTTTTATCCACTTCTTCAGCTACTGACTTGGGTAATGGAGTGTAGATGTGGCTGTTACATGCCAGTTGGAAGGGAGCCAGAGCAGAGATGTTGTTTGTACATGTGCAGATGTTGGCAGGATTCCCCGCACTCCTGTTGTCAAAAGATGTTTTTATTGCCACAGCGTTATAAATATATCTGTTACAGCATGGCATGCAGATATTCTGCTGGTAACGTGAAGGTGTGCACTTCTGAATAAACCAAGCTGCTCCTAGAATTTCTTGTCTGAAATAAAATTCAGTGTACATAGTGCAGGAAGGATAATAGATGTGTCTGGAAGATCAGTGACTAACACTGTACTTCGAAAATCAGTTTAATCCATTACATAAGTCCCTGTCGCTGCTGGAAAAGAAAAGTCCTCTTAGCTCCTTCCCTCTTCTGCACCCAGCTGTTGAGGCCTTCTCTCTTCCTCTCAGCAGTACACCCTAGCATGAGGGGGTGATGTGATGTGGATGAGGCTCTGATCCAAGGGAGCACCAACCCAGCAAGTGCCAACCTTGCTTTGCTGGTGATGTGCAGGGGATTGAAAAGAGTGTGCTTGGTGGGTTGGGAGGGAGGGAGGGACACCTTTGCTTCCAGTGGTGGCACATCCTTTGCCAGGTTCAACTGTTTGTGGTTGAATTTGTCTTTGAAAAGGGAGGCAAAGTCATAAGCAGGGCAGGGTTAGAACACAGAAAATGAGAACCGTGGAAAAGAAAAGGAGTGGGGTGGTCCAAAGTAATATTTAAAGAAAAACATTTAAGCATCATGGAATTGAGTGCTGATAAAATGCAATAATATGAAAATGTCATGCACAGTTGGTGAAATTCGTTGAGTGTGTGTTCATCAGGAAATATAATTGGGTAACTTTTCTCCAATTTAAAGAGGAGTTTATATGATGTAGGTAAAATAATTTCATTTGATAGACAACAGCCATTTGCTTCTTGTTTTGTTTTGGTCCAGCACTGAATGCAGTCACGATAAATGCTCATGAAATACCCCTTGGGTGACATTTATTGATGTCACAGCCATGTTTTTATTATACAGTCTGTTTAGAATAAATAAAGAATGCTGAATTAGCACATACCTCAGTTGTTGGATGGTTATTTTGTTAACCACAAAAAAAATGACCAAAAACCCCAAAGCCCTCTTAACTGTGGAATGTGGCATTTGACTTGACCTGAACTGGTGGATATTTGGCTGTACTTCATTAATTGCCCTGAATCCTGCAGGTAAATAAGCCTGGAGGCTGGATAACGTCTTCTTTACTGCATGGTAGATTTAGTTAGTGGGAGAGATTTAGTTCTGCTGAGTTATGTGGTATCACAGCTTGAAAATACCATACTGGTCTTAAACCTGTCAGATTAGTTCTGTATTATCCTCAGGATTTATCACAGCCTATTCTGCTTATGTGAGTCTATCACGTGATAAAAATAGAGTTGAAGTTCAGACATGCAGACGTGTCAAGAACCCTGAACCTATTCTGTTATTAATATGGCTCTGATGTCCTTTTGCCCAGCCAAGAAAGGTGGTTCTTTGCAATGGTAAGCATGGTTACTTACCCAGAAATTGTCTTCTATGCTTTGCCACCGTACAGAGCAGCGTCACAACTTTTGCCATAAAAATGGCAACTGTTGTCAGTTATGTATATTAATTACGATTTTAGTTTCTTCATGTGTGCTATATAGACAAGGTTTGTTATGTTAGGCACCTCTTCCCAGCATGATCATGTAGTTCAGACCTGTTCTGCCTGATGTGTTTCCTTCCAGTCTCTTTCCCCAGTTTACAATAAATGTTTTCTGCTGTTGTGGATTCCAGAAGGTATAAAGCTTCCATTCATCCTGAAACACTCACCATGCTGGTTTACCCCAGCTGGTAAAACCTTTGCTACATCATTGCTACAGAATCGATCATTAGTGGTGTCTGGTGACATGATAGCAAGGTAGAACAGGGGGAAGGAGCATGGGCTCATGGTGGTATCTCCTAGTAGTTAAAACTGGTGTACGTCATATTCTTAGAGTGCTAACTTCTGTAAATTTGGGATTTATTAAATTAGTGCTTTTGTAGTTTCTTCCTGTTGCATTCCTATTCAGCATTCCTCTGTAGTTGGGAGGGTACCTTTTAAGTGCTTGTCTGTTCATATTGAAGTCCTAGGGCACATTCAGCACAACTGAATTAGACAAACCATGCTGGTGTGCTGTGCCTTGTTTTGTAATTGCTTGTAGTGTGTCATTTCTATTCAGTCTCTAATGCTAACTTCCAAGAAAGGTGTGTTGGAGGTAGGTTTTACTGTTGCTAAAAATGTTATGTGGCTGTGTGTAATAAACACACAGTATATATGTATCAATTAATCAAGAGATAGACTGTTAAGGTATACTGGAAAATTAAAAAAACCTCAAAGGAATCCTATCAACTGGGAAAATGGAAGGGGTGGTGTTAGAGAGAAGGAGGTGCCACTTTGTAGAGGTTTTTTTATTAGGTTATTAAAAGAACTGATTTTAATTAAAAGATCAAATGCAAAAATATTTTGATGGGAAAAATACTTGCATTACTACAACAGATGTGTAATAAAACACCAAGAGAAAAAGATGGTTGGTGGAATTATGTGTATGAATATATGTGAGTGTGTATTTGTGTATATGGAAAGCTGGATATGGGTTATTTATTGCTTCAGGTCATCCAACTTTTTCTCTGTGCTAGTCCAGCAAGGCCTCTTGCTCCCATAAATACATTTTGTACTGTTTTTCCTTTCCCTTCAAAACTTAGAAATATATGAATTATGGTGTTAATGGGTATTTGCCGTTTTATCTTCTAAGTTTTATTGAAAAGCCTTTTAAAATCTCACCTGTTTTGTATTAATTAAAATTTAAAAATTTTTTATATGCAGAGTTTTCCATCTGATGAGGGTTGGCCATTTGCAAAGTACTTGGGAGCATGTGGAAGAATGGTGGCTGTCAACTACGTGGGAGAAGAGCTGTGGAGTTACTTCAATGCACCGTGGGAGAAACGAGTGGATCTGGCCTGGCAATTAATGGAAATAGCTGAGCAGCTGACAAATAATGACTTTGAATTTGCACTCTACCTCCTTGATGTCAGCTTTGACAACTTTGCAGTGGGACCAAGAGATGGGAAAGTTATCATTGTAGATGCAGAAAACGTTCTGGTAGCAGACAAAAGGCTGATCAGACAGAGTGAGTGTCTTCTTTCACTCCCCTCACCCCGTGTGTCTCCCTTCTTTCTGTGCAATATTTGAAGTGTGCATGGTCGCTAAACATATATTTTGTTGGCTTTACAACTAGACTACTAATCAACAAACTTACTAGCTTTCCGCTGCAATTAGACTACCAATTAGCTTGGTCAATTTGTTGATTTCATAAAGTGGTGAGCATACCTGGACACTTTAAGTCCTGTAAAGCTGCATAAAGGAAGAAGTGGGGGTGAGAGGAGAGGGTGTGGGCATTGGGTGTGTTTGGACAGATGGATGGAGAGATAGACAGATAAACAGCCTGGCCGTCCTGTCTACCTTAGCTAAGAGAGAGAGGTTCCTTTTGTCTTTTCTAGGGACCTATGTAACAATGGAAGTCTTGGAATTCTGCTTTCTGTGAATCACAAACAGTGTTAGTGCCTGCTTTGCCGTAGTCCCATTGCCTGGCTTTGGTTTGGGCTGGGTCTCTGTAATAATGGAATTGAAGGAATGGGTAGTTCTAGTGCTGTTTCCAAATTAATTTTCTTTCTGTCAACTGTAAAAGCTCAAAGCAGTGGCAGGAGGAGAGGTGTTTAACAAAATGGCATCACATTGGTTTATATTCTTTCTGAGCTTATAAGGCAGACCTAAGGGCTGGAGACACTGAACATGAAACCCTGGATTCTGCAGAAGTTCATGGCAGCAGGCCAAGTGATTCCAGTTTGCTTTGGGTGTAATGGATTTTTTAAGCTTTGCAAATAGGCTTCATATGTTGTGCTGTAGAATTAACTTTTAGACTGTGTTTTTCTATCTGCACACTTTTCTACAAGGAAGTGTGTTTTGGGGTTGTTTGGTTGGGGTTTTTATTAGATTTATTGCATGTTCTCAAGCAGCTTAGATTAAAACTGTATGAGCCTACCGAGAAAACCTTTTAATATATTGGATATCAAATGCATTTACTTTAGAGCTCTTTCCTTTCCATTCCTTTCCTTCCCTTTTAAGAGAATATTACTGAAGGCTTTCATTTTTGGAGCATGTCTGAATTGCTGAGGCAGAAAGATGTCCAGATGAACTCTGAAAATGTTGATATATATGTGGAGTAGGAGTGAGTAGCTCCTTGGAGAGTCTGAATGCTGGAAGTGTCACATCTGTTGTCCCAACCAGGGTTTTGGTGTGATTTGTGATCTAACAGTCAAGAACACAGAAAACAAATGAGGACATGAGAAGGTTCTTTGTACGAACTTGTGTTGTGGTTGACATTTAATACTGATTTCATGGATCTTTTGGAAAGTTCCATTAGACAATCTCTGTCCAGAGTGATCAATCTGCCTGTTTAGATATTTCAATATGTATCTTCTGTCCAGTTGCTCTGCACAGTAATACCTAATTGTACTCTGTGTGGGATGCCAGATTTGAGTTTGTTGAAGCCCTTTTTTCCCATTCTTCTTCACTGTTTTTTTTTTCCCACATTGAATTTGCTTTTAATTCTACAGATCTTACATCATGTTTTTATAGTTGTAACTGTCATCCTTCAGTACTCTTTTTTTCCTAAACTGACTCTCAGTGTGCTGGGACTGAGAAGACCAATAGTCAGCTCAGAGACGAGACAAGCACAGATTAATTTTTCATTGTACCTCACACTGCTAAGAGAGCTCTGCAAAACTTTGGGACTCCATGACAAGGACCTCTTCTCAAAGCTGGCAGTAGTCTGGAAACTTAAGACGAAAGTTTTCTGTCAAAAACTAGTGAAAACTCAGGAGAACTCACACTTAGTAACCTTTGAAGTATTATTACTACATGAGGTATTTTACATAAATTGGGTTTTAAGTTAAAGCTGTGACAAGGAGGAGGGTCTGTATATGTACATAAATGTCATTTGCTCTGTTGAATTTTGCTTTCTTCAAAGATTATACGTAATGCATCTGCTTTTTTATATTCGTTCTGGTTACTGCCATGTCAAAAGTAAGATAGAAGATGAAGTTTCAGAAGTTTATAGCAATTACTTAGCAATGTTGATTTAGTCTTTGGTAGACCACTTGCCAGCAGCAGTTTCCAGGGCAACTGCAGAAACCAAATCTATGTTGCTAAAATAAATTATGTTGCTTGTTTGTTTTTTTCTCAGCTTTGGCTCTGGATTGTTCACTTGTACTTTATCATGCTACATTTTTTCCTCTGGGTATGTGTGAATGTAGATTTCATGTGTTAACTGTGCTTTTTTTTTCCTTCCCTCTCTTTGCTATCTATTTTGCCCTCTTTCTTTCTTTCCCTTCTCTTCTGTTTTGCCAGGACCATTTCAGCAGAAGGCTGTATCAAACTGTCAGATGCAGTTTTAGGCTTGAACATTTCCGAGTTTATCTGAAACGAAATTGGTTTGTAGTTTAAATATTACCAGTTTGCTGTGTATTGAGCTTCTGATTGTATTCAGACACACATATGCTCTTTCCTCCCCTCTCTCACTTGTTTTTCCTGTCTCCTTATATTTCACAGATAAACCTGAGAACTGGGACGTGTGGTACGAAAGCAAGTTTGACGACTGTGATAAAGAAGCTTGTCTGTCCTTCTCTAAAGAGATTCTTTGTGCTCGTGTCACTGTGGACCACAACTACTATGCCATTTGTCAGAACCTTTTGTCCAGACACGCCACGTGGCGGGGCACTTCGGGGGGGCTCCTGCACGACCCCCCAGCTGAGATTGCCAAAGATGGGCGCCTGGAGGCCCTGCTGGATGAGTGTGCCAACCCAAAGAAGAGATACGGCCGGTTCCAAGCCGCCAAGGAGCTCCGGGAGTACCTTGCACAGCTCAGTAACAACGTGAGGTAGTCCACAGTGAAACTCTTGCAACACTGGCTAAAACACTATTGCAAAGACACATAGAAAACACAAGTTTTGGACTCATGTGTTAAAAAGAGAAAAAAAACCCCTAGTTTATCAATTTTCTAAATACTGTAAAAATAGAATTTTATGGTGTTACGATGTTCCTTTGCAGACAAACAAGGTACTTACTGAACTAAAACTTGAGCTACTATTGACTGTCCTCCCTAACTGTTTAAAAGGGAGTAGGTCGCAAAAGACTGTGATAGCGTAATTGACAGCTTGTGTGTCAAAGGGTACTTTACATAAAACTACATTAGTGTCACAGTTTCGTGAAACTGATGTTCTTACTTGGAAAGTCAAGTTAGACTGGTGGCCTGTTTTAAAGGCCTTTTTTCCTGACGTCATTGTCTCATTTTTGTGTTTGTTTAAACACCTTGAAGTGGCATTTACATCCAGGTAAATCTAGCTGTCTGCATTGCTTCAAACTGAACAGGCTTTCATCTTAATGCTGTGCAGAACATTCCTACTGTGAGTGCAGGATTCCCAAGTTTACTGTCTGATTTTAGGGGGTTTTACACTGTATTTTACTGTGCTTAGACATTGTGGTTTGTTTTTTTAAGATCATCATAAACACAAATCTCACTTGAACTAAAATTCATTTAATGTCTTCTGTGGTTCTGCCATTGGAAATATCACTTAATGTAACTATTGTGCAAAACTTGCCCTTCACGCCAGTAAATACATGTGGTTATTTAACAGGAAATTGTGGGATGAGCAAGCTCTTACTTTTAACAGAGATAATTTGAAAATTGGAAAGACACTACGATAAAAAGATCTGTATTAATTTAAATTTGGGATAGAAGATTGACTAAACATAAAAAAATCACTAGTCTGATATAGTTTAAGCATAAACCAAAGAAAATGGTTTTGTTAGGTTTTGAACATATAGCAAACAAAAAATGCTATACTGTAGTGAAGGTGATAATTCTCAAAATTCAGATTTTGATGGTCTTTGGTTACTTTCTTAAGAAATGCTGTGTACTTACGCTAGAGAAAACCCTAATTTGAATAATAATGTCCAGCAAGTTAGCAGTTTGTTTTACATCCTTCCCAAGTGTATTGAATGGAATTTTCTGAATATTCATCTTTTAGTTCACCAGTAAGCTGTACTCAATCTAGGTACCTTTCCTTGAACTAAGTTTGACTATTCCCAGTGCAGTTGAAATTGACTTGTTGAGGTTTGTGTAAATATGGAGTTGTTCTCATAAATTACAGTTTTTGTAAAAGCCTCAGTTACTGCTACAAGAACTCACTTGAAAGCTTACTCCTCAGTTTTTGGTTTTGCTTTTCTTTTTTTTTTTTTTTAAACTACTATGCTTCATTTTCCTGAAATCTTGTTCATACAAAGATACTTGTAGGAAACGTGTGCATATTACTTCTTGTAACAGTAATGAAGGAAACTAATATGTCTTAAATGTGTGTATAAAATACCATTTTATACAAGCTAAACCTAATTCTGAGCAAGGTAATGTGTGCTACTTCGAAGAGCAGAACTGCTCTGTCTCCTGTACTGCACTGAAGCCTGATGGAAATGGTTCTGCAAGTGAGGAAAAGGCGAACTCAGTGACTTGCCTTTCCTTCTCAAAGCTCAGAGGTGAGCCATGCAGAGATGCAGAGTGCTCCTTGATTTCTTAGGTCACTGCATTTTGAGGACACGGTTTAATGGTGAACATGGTGCTGGTGCTGGGTTACTGGTTGGACTTGATGATCTTAAAGGTCTTTTCCAACTTTAAAGATTCTATGATTAGGGATATTTTAGAATTGGAAATTCTCACTCTTACGCCATCACTGCTTCTGTAGTCTTAATTTGTTCCCACTCCCTTGTCTTGTTTCTTGAAGTTAGAATGCCCAGTGCAGCTTTTAATTTTAATTTCTCCTCTCATTTGAACACTTTGATGTGCTTGTTCTGGCACAAGCTGTTGGAGAGGGTTCATGTTACTGTTCTTCATAACATCTACTTATTTGAAGAAAGTAGACTAACCCTCAGACTAGGTACTACCACCCTACCATAAAAGCCTTGACTTACCACTACATTTGATTTTTAAACATCTACCACATTTCCCAAAGAGAGAGTGGAGTATGATTGTTAAAGTTGTGAAAGAAACAAACACTGCCAGTTTTGGTTACTACTTGGGACAGTTCTGTAACTGTCAGAATGTTCTCTTAGACTTTGTTTGGGGTTTAGTCCCTCCAGAAACAAGTTACTAAAGCCGCTTGTGAAAGGAACTTGGAAGTTAAAAAAAAATAAACCCCAAAAAACCCCCACTACAACAAAAACACTACAGGGAAAACATTGTGGAGAGCAATAAATCTTGTTCCATTTGCACCTGTCAGATATTTATTGTACAATAACAATTTATATTTTTAGTCATTGCCCATTATTATTGATGAACATGGTGAAATATTTTTGAATGAGATGTTTGGGGTTTGTATGTGCATTAAAATTGTCCTTTTGTACTGTAAGTTACTGTTTGTTTGGAATATTTTATCAAAACTGTCTCCCTGTGCCTTTATATTACAAGAAAGTTGTTTCTGCAACTTCTAATGATATTAATAAAGAATACTTTAAGAACCTCATCTCAGCTATTCATTTTCAGATCAGTAAGCCTTTTAGGATGGACTGAGTCTTTTAGGATTGTCTTAGTCTAGGATGCATTAAAATATACATAGAACCAGTTTTTGTGGTATTCCAGAGTGCACCATCATCAGAAGTGACAGATAGGAACCTTTTTTCCTGTCCTCCTTTCTGGTTTGGTCCAAGGTGTGAATGGTCTGTCAGGACTCTTGGTTTCTGTGGCTGTGGGGTGTCTGCAGAGGGCCAAGTGCTGGCAGGGACAGGGAAGGGGCTGTTTTGGCAGCACAGGAGCCTCTTGTTGCCCTGCTGAAAGAGAGAAAGCACTTGTTTTGTGGGGCTGGAAATCGAGGCAAATTTTAGGGGCATTAGTAATGGGCATTGGCAGGGAATAGGGACTTGCATGTTCAGGTCAGAGCAGGAAAGTTCTGACTTTAAAAGGAAAGGTATCTAAGGATGTTTTTTACATTTGGTGAGGTAACTCCAGTGTTGTGAGAACAACACTGTGAAAGCAGAATATGCTTCAAAGCAAAACAGGCTGTTTAATAAACAGCTTCTTCCAGAGAGGAAGAGCTTTTTTGGGTGGGGGGAATATTAGTCTAACTATATAATCCACATCTTTCTACTCTGAACATGATGCTTACATAGAATTTGTAGTAAAATCAAACTTATATCTTTGGTAGTAATGGAGGCTTGGTGCATCCATTTAATGTGCCCTTGCTATAACAACACATTCCCAAACAAAAGCCCTGAATTATTTTAAAGGAATGGGATTTGCAAAATATAGTGCATTTTTATTTTGCGGAGATTTTTCCTCCAAAAGTAGTTCTGAAACTCCTCAAAACAGTTAAACAGCTGATTTCATTGCTGCCAACCACGAATGCAGTTTAATTTTGACTTGAAAAGTTCTCAGCTTTTTTGGTTTTCAGGCTGGGATAGGAACATCTGGTTTTCTGTACAATTTACCAGTTGTCAGTGTGCAGCTATTTCACCTGGACCCCAGTAGATGTGTTTTCCTTACAAGAAAACTTAAACTTTCATTATTTTGTGGGGATTTTTGGTAGTTTCACATATTAAAAATTTCTTTACCGTTTCAAATTAATTTTCATTTTCCCTGTAAGAAGAAGGGCTTGCCTCCATCAGGAGAGGGCATGGAAAAATATGACCACAATTCTGAGGAAAAAAAAAATTGGGGGAATATTGCTGAGGAATTGAATGAAGGGAAACTTGCTGACTTCAGTGCTCACAGTAGAAAATTAGTATGCCAATAATGGGCCTAATTATTGCACTTATTTTAGAATACTGGGAGCAGTTTGAATTGTTTATTTAGATACACTCATTTGAGAAACTGTATGTGGAGATGGTTGGGCTTAGCACTCTCTTGCTTGCTTTCCTAAGGGTGAATTTAGAGCTCTGACATAAAGCAGATTTAGTTGTCAACAACTTTTAAGAATTGCTGTCTTTATTGACAGGCAGCATGCTTAGTGAGGAGTGGAGTTTGTACAGGGAGCACACAGTTACAGGAATGTGGCAAAGCAGTGTTTTACTCTTGAAATTCACATCCTACTTTTTATCCAGTTCTAATATGGATCAATAAACTTGTAAAAAAGTCTCATTTAATTTGCTTACTGTTTTATAAAATCAAAGTATGTAAACACCTGGCAGCTCTCAATTTGTTTTAGAGGAAGGTGAGACTCGACAAAGGTTAGGAAAACACGTTCCTTTCTCAGACCACCTTCTTACATTCTTTGACTTAGATGTCCTTGCTTGTGTTTATTTTGTTGCTGGTGATGTTTTGTTTAAAAATTTCCTAGTTTACACAGGAGGAGAACTTAACAGGGAAGATAAAACAAGTTTAATAGCTGTCCCTTCAGCTGTTTGCCTTCCTGTCCTTCTCAGCTGTACATACTTTTGCAGTTCTCCTCAGTGACTCTTGTAGATACTGTCAGCAGTCCATTACAATATTTTCCTAATTATTTTTCTAATTACTTTTTTCCCCCAAAGGTATTATACAAAACTTCATATTAGGGTTATTGTTAGCATCTTCCTAGAAGAGATGGTGTTTTGTCTCTGCCAAATAGTAAAATTATGTATACACGTTATTAAATTATGTTTGTCTTTGATCTTTATATATCCTGTTTATTTTCAGCATAATTCAGCACTATTATAGTATAAATAGACTGGATTTGCTTTCTGCTAACATTGTCTTTTTTTCTAAATAGTTAATTGGCAATTGAAGTAGAGGCATTAGGGTCACCTCATTCCCTGTTCTTTGGGAAGGTGGGATTTGGATGAAAAGAAGCTGACTGGTGAAGTGTGGTGTTGTTCACTGTTTAAATGGTGAAAACACTGTGGAAGTGTTCCATGGCACTGCTTGCTGTGATGTGCACCTGCCCAGGGCCAAATATATTATCAGAAACAGTTCTTTTCAGACTTTGGTAGAAATTCTTTGCTTGTGGACACAGCTGTCTGAGTTTATAAAGGTTTGTCACGTCATGCCCGCGTTATCCAGGTGCTTGCCCAGCAGGTGCAGCAGGAAGGAGACAGAAGCTGAGGAGGTCTCAGTGCCCTGAGCGGGGCCTCTGTCCCTGGCACTGCCCTCTGCTCCCTGGGGCTCGAGGTTGGCCTGTGGATCCCCTCAGTGCAGGGCTCGGCCAGACTGCAGCAAAAGCCCCTCCATCCTCAGAGTGTGCATGTCTGAGATCTGCCTCAGCCCAAAATGGGACTTGTCTCCTCCACTGAACATCTTCAGTGTGTTTCTGCTCAATTAGCACTTGCCAGGGATCGGAAGGCATTGTTTGTGCACGTGGATAAGAGCTGCTGGCAAGGAACCTGGTTCATGTGCATCAACACTGCTCTGCACCCAAACCAGCACCTGGAGGCAGGAATAGCATCAAGACATTCATTTCAAATCTGCTTTACTCCTACCAAACAGGGTTAATGTAAACCCAGACTCTCCAAGCTAGATGTGTTCTTCACTAGGCAGAATGAGGGCCCTGCATTTTGACTAAGCTTCCTCAGAGTTAAGTTTATATATTATTTATCTATTGGTTTTGGCTAATGTCATATTCAAATGTTATCTGTATATACAAAGGTAGATACAAATGTACACATATATTTAGCATAAACTGCCATTGCAGAATTCAGACTGGACTTCAGGTTCACAACTAATGCTGTTTTACTCCATTGTTTTACTTGTGGAAAGTCTGATAACCTAATTTCCCTGCCTTTTTGTCTTTATCTATGTGACTTTTTTCATCAGATCTGATGTCTTAAGGACCTAAAAATGGATCTTTTACTGGTGTTAATCTGTAACCAGCTATTATTTGGAACAAACTAAGTATCTTTCTGTTCTAAGTTATTTTCAAGTTTAAATTTTTGATTTGCAGTGTGATAACTGATCTTACATGGCACCATTGTATTTATATTTTGGTGCCTTACTGAAAAGGAATTGTGGTTTCTGATTGTTTTGGTAGTTGCAAAGGTGTTTTGATTTGGAATACTACTCTTGCAGACTTTTAGGTGTTTTGTTAGTACTGTGAGAAAAAGATTGCAGCTCTGGCTTTTAGATGTCGAGCATTCCTCAGCTGAGTCAATTGTAGGAATTCTGAAATGCTCCCATGAGGACCACATCTCATGTAATTCACTAGATACAGAATTAAGGCAGACTGTTTCTTTTGATGCCTGGATTTTTGGGACATGAGAACCTGTAACCTATTCCCCTTAAGGCAAAAGCATTCTGAAAAGGAGAAAATATATTCTTACAGGTGATTTTGTATTATATCTTTTTTTTTTTTTTGCATTATTCCACACTTGTCTGGAGTTCAACTTACCACATTTTTGAGATGAATCTAATTATGCTGCCTCTATAATGTTAAAATCTTGCAAACGCCACTTTTTAGCGATTTGTATTAGTGCCTGTTAAATAGAATTTTTTAATTTTAATGTGATGTATTTCCATAAATAAGCAGTAATTATAAGCATATTTGCCAAGTGTAACCACATTTTTTAATATTATGATTCCTATGTGCTTTTTTCTGTATTTAGGCTAGCAGTTTATTCTGTACACTGAACTTTGGCTGCCCACCAAAACCATCACTGGCATCACTCTGGGATTTACCCAGGAGGCACTCTTTTTTCCCTGTCTGCTGTCACTAAAACTGATGTGTAGCAAGGACACAATTGCAGGTGCACATGGATCAGTGTGTGTTCCTGGGCTGTGGCACAGCTCTTTCGTGGTAGATTATCAGAACTTCTCTATTCTACAGACAAATAAACGAAGTTCTGCATTGTTTGGGTCCCAGTACGAGAGCCACAGTCTGAGGTGTGTTGGTGTGAATTGAAAGGAGCTGGTAAGCTTAGAGAAGGTGGTGAATGAACAACATACAAAAGCAGTGGGTTTGAAGTTAAACTCTTCCCATGCATTGCAGGCAGAGTGAACCACGTTTAAAATAACCCACACATTGGAAAGCCATCCAGAGAGAAGAGCTTTTGTTCCCATGAGGTACACGTGGTAATTTGCATGTGGTATACAATGATATCAGCCCGTGAATTGCAGGAAGAGCAGGAATTGGGGGATCAGGATCTGTTTTTAAGATTTATTTGTGCTTAATGTTCAGCAAAAAGAAAGGAAGTATAATTAGAAGACCATGAACCAGGATAAGAGTTTTTTCTTCCAAAGCAGAAACAATGAAGGGAGGATGTTTGCTGAAATAGCACCTCAGTCCAGGCAGCTGACAGATGTCTGCAGAAGGAAATCTGTTCAGCAGCCCATGATCATCCTGTGTTCCATGGAGATGCTGATTTTTTGTTCTGTTGATGTCACTTTGGTAGCTGTTGTCTGCTTTGCATTCAAGAGCCAGAATCAATTTGACTTACGATTTTTAGTGACAGAGGAGGCTCAGGCCAAGCGTTGGTGGGTGCTGGTGGCTCTTGGTGCAGGCAGGACCAGGAGGCTTCACCTCCACAGCCCTGCACACTGCAAAGGCCCTGGGGGAAATGATTTCCTAGTTCAGGCTGATGTGAGGTGTAGCTTGTCAAAGGAAGCTTTGGGGCAGCTTATCAGGCACCAGGGCACCTTGTCAGGTACCAGTTAAAAAGGAAATGGTTGTTTAACTGTGGGATAGCCATGTGTCTTGAAAATTCTTTTGCAATTCCTGTAGCCGGACTGAGCCCAGTTCCCAGGGAACTTTTTCTCCACCAGTATCTTATCAGGGGATGTAATTCACAGTGGCTGAGAGGTATGGTCAGATGATTCCCCTAAAGGCAAACCACTTAAGAGTATTCAGACCATATGTTTGTAATTCAAATATCTGTGTTATTTAATGTTACATTTATTGAAGCTATTCTTCTCCAGGCTTTTTCGAGGCCTCTAGATTCTGGCTAGTTGTCCTACTTACAGTCAGCTAAGTAGCCCTTGATGTTTGTGGCAAACCACAGGGGAAAACAACAACAACAGCCTACCAATGCCTTCTGTAATTTGGAGAGATGTCCGAGCTGTCAGAAGTTCTTTGAAGTAATTTGGTCTCTTAAGAAAAGTGTTTCATGCATTCAGGGGCTTCAAAACCAAGCAGTGTTTCTAAAATTTATTAATTTTATGTATTAAGTACAGTTTTGGGATCAAAATGTTCACAGATACCCTTTGTATTCATCCTGGTTGTACATCTGCAAGTATTTTTCCCAGTATTTGGGAATGTTTGAATACTTACAGATGACATTTCAAAGCTGAATGGAATCTGGTAGCATTTACCTTACTTGCTGAATATGCTAAAATCCAGTCATATTTAACTGCTTTGATAGTGTAAATTCTAGACTATATTCTCTTAACTGCCAGCTTGTTTTCCTGGTGAAAAAGATAGAATAAAAGAACATGTGCACTAACTGCTGGTTAAATTGTACAAAATGCTGTGGTAAACCTCTCGCTTCTGCCATTTGCAGAATGTCTCTATACTATATATTCAATACAATCCTGTGAGACAGAGAATCTTTTCATTGCAGTTAACCCATGTACAGCAGTAAGATCTCTGTAAAAAAAAAAGATTTTGATACCACCTTGGTTTTTAGTGGAAAAAAACAGTGTCTGGAGAAATTAAAAAAGAAAAAAGATAAAGAAAAAAGAATCTGCTCAAGTTGAGTATTGATGTGGCCGTGGATGGATCAACAAGTGATGTGGGAGGAGGTGACAGTAAAACAAACCTGGTGAGCCCTGGAAGCTGCTGCTGTAGTTCACTGGCTGAGCTGCTGCCACACTGTCCTGGCTGTAGGGAACGAGGGAGTCTCTCACCCCTGCACAATTCAGCAAGGAAAGGGTGAGCTCCCAGCAGTGAGGGACACAAAAGAAATCATTGCAGTTGTTGTACAACATGGGGATTTTTAAGTAGACTGTTCTAGGCCAAGTCTTTCCCTGAAGGGAACTCTTGGGAGCTGCTGAGGCTGGGTAAGGCTGCTAAGCAATCCTTTTGGGTGAGGGAAGTGTCACACTCAGGGCTTTAAAGTGTGGCTCAGCTGTGAAAATCTCACAGAGGACTGAATGTTCAAGGTCTGTGCTACAACATCTATATACTTCTTTGTTTTTGAAGAATGAAGCAGGAAGTGTTTCCAAGCCTGGTAGGAAAGGCACAATAATCTCCCACCTGGTTTCCTTTGCACATTTCAGGTTTCACAGAAGGAAAATACAGGTGTGTGGGCTCAGAGCAGTCCAGGAGTCCTCTGAGAAGAGGGCTTGAAAATACCTTGTGGTTTATTGTAGCAAGTAAATCAAAGTGCAGGAGAGAGGCTGAGAAGTGGCAAAGAATTGGTTAATCCTGAAATGTAAAGCACATTAAAAATCTGGACTATGATTCTGATTTTCAGAAAATATTTTGCTTCTTCCCCACCTTTCTCCCAGGTTATGTGTACACAGTTTTCTTCATAGTTTTTCTTCAGCTTTTAAATCCAGATGTACAATGCTGTGAAGTGTATGCATTTATATGCTGTGCCATAATGAGATAATATTTTCCTGTACAGAGTTTCACAATGCAAACCTCTGTGGAAAAAGGTAACTCAAGAGTGCCAGCAGAAATTTTCCTTGTTCTGTTTTGGGAAAAAGATAAACATTTGTGCTCTTGATTCTCCAGTGCTTTCCTGTCAGAGGAGTTCTGTCCTACTAGAACTGGTTTTGAAAGATTAAGATTTGAACACTGTAATCTTCCCTGTACCACAGGGTGGAATGGATTCGCCAAAGCACTTAAACACACACTTTAAATTGAGGTTTAAATGAAGTTAGACAGAGTGCAGTTTACATTTGTGTTTGTTTAAAATGCGTTTGAGGACTATTAGCACATTCATCCTTTCAGGAAACCTGTATTAGGCACCAGAGGAAATTGATTACATCTAGTTTTATATAACCTTACCATGCACTGGGATTGCTGGCCATTAGGTTTTGGGTTTAATGCTCAGAATAGAAAATTAAAATGAAGTGAAATATTTAGGAAACTATTATTATGATCACATCAAGCTAATAATGCAAGTAAAAGGCTTTAATAATAGTGCAAAGTTTATGTTCTTCAAATTTTATGTTACATTTTCAGTGGTTAAATATCCCGAAGCTGGTAGTACCATTCAGTTTTGCTTCTCTGCTAACTTAAGTCTAACCTCAGACAAACATTTAAAGAAAGATTGATCTCCAACTTCCTCTTACAGTTGGAGCAATATTTGACTGAATGGGGGCAGAAAATCGAGTAGACTGGTTTAATAGAATGCATCATCCTTTTCACATATTTGTAGCACCTTCTCAGCAAAGAGCTCCTGTGTCTGTGAAATAAACTTGCAGAGGAGGAGAACATCTCTTTAGTAGGTGGTGTAGCACAGCTCTTCCTTGGTTTCAAAGGAGATATAATTTTATTGATTCAATTTTTTGAAACTGTCTTTTGAGTAGTTATTGAAAAATTTTAACCTTAGTGAAACTAAAACTTGTTTTAGCTTGGCATGACAGCAGTCATTTTTTTAAAATATTGGCTTCCTTGTGGGTGTGTCTCAATATCACCTGTTAACTGTCTAAGTTTTTACACTCTGTTCCTTCTAATGGAGAGACTCTTTCAGACAGTGATTTAAAACCTACTTCTAGAAATATGAATTATTCAATATTACCTAAAAAAAGAAAATAAATTTAAAAAATGAAACAATAATATTCAGGAATTCTGCTAAAGGAATGGCCAGAGCAAAAAGGCTGGCACATGGATATCAAACTTAATGCCATGAATTGTTTGACATCAGAGATATATATTAATGTGGGACTGTGATTTAATATTTCCCCAAGTGAAATTGAAAAGGTAAAAGTTAAAAGTGATTGTTCTAGTAGTGTGTGCATAGGAGAGCTGGCTGAAATTGAAAAAGGTTCTTCAATATTTTGAACTTCGAAGATGAATGTTTCCTGAAATGTCACAGTTCCATTGCATATGGCTCATAACCTTTAAATGTGGTTACAGTAAACCAAAAGGTATTTCAAATTCAACACACTAATCTTTGATGAGAGATGTGCAGAGCTGTCATTTTCTCCAAGCATTCATAAATGGTCACTGGGGTTTCCACGGGTCTGTTCCACAGAGGCACTCTGCCTTTTAGCAGGTAAATGCAGATTTTATTTTATTTTCCCCAAGGAAACAGAGAAAAATCTGTCCTCAAAAAAAAACCCAAAAAAAAGCAGCTCCATACAATCCGCAGTGCTACCTTCTTATTTCTGCTAAACTTCCAAGAGCTAAAAAACCATTTTTACAATGCTGCTGTAAAACTTTGCCTTTATTTGTTTGTGGTTTTTTTAAAACATCTTTGGTAAACATTGTCAGTGAGACTGCATGTTTTCACCCAAGTGCCATCTGGAGCTGTCCATCTTTCAACCTGACTGTTTAAAAATGAGGACATTCGGCCAAGAAATCTATTTTCTCTGTTGGTTTGAAAATTCCTGCATAATATGTGCTAGCCTGTGTATCCCCAACCTTTTTCAGTATTTTGGAAGAGTGGCTTTTCTGTTGAGTTTATTATTTGCCAGGCATTCTCTGTGCAGATATAGGTCATTGCATAACATGGCACTGAAGCTGTATTGCTTTGGGGGGATAGAAGCATTTCCAGAAATATTTTTAAAAGAACAAAGGCAAATTGTTCTGTGGAAATTTAACAGCAGTTGGATCCCTCTGCCCCTGTGACTCTTATTCTATAAATTGTGATAACCATTTCTGAGGGAGGAAGGAAGCTGAATGCAGAAACATCTGTGCTAAATGTCCAGTGCCTTTGGCACCTGAGCACTGAATTCTTGTAATATGAATAGGCCCTGGCTGGTGGAGAGAACAGGGACAGCAAAAGCAAGAAAACTCCTGGCTTGACATATAGACCCTATTTTAACAGATGGAGGAAAAACCTCAGTGGCACAAGGGGAGTCACCCAGCACGCCCCACCAGCCAGGCCCAGAGCAGCAGCTGCCTTGGCAAGGCACCCCCAGCTCCTCCCTGTGCCACAGTGCTGCTGGGGCTCTGGGGTGTCCCCAGCTGTCCCCTCCCAGCCTCCTGCCCACCCCCAGCTCCTCCCTGTGCCACAGTGCTGCTAGGGCTCTGGGGTGTCCCCAGCTGTCCCTCCCAGCCTCCTGCCCACCCCCTCCCTGCTTCCTGGGGACAGAGTGGGGACTGGGGATAGCCTTGTCAGGATGCCAGCAGTGCTCAGCAGCAGCTGGAACATGGGTGCATTATCCAGCCTGGTTTAGTCACCCCCAAACCTCAGCACAGCATGGGCTGCCATAAAACATTAACCCAAAGGCAATTCTAAATTAATCCAGGTGGAACTGTGGAAGAGAGACTCACAGAGGTGGCTGTTACAAGGGAAAATGTGTTTATTCCAGCTATTTATGCTTAGTTTAAGTCTCTTTGATTTTGGGGGTGATATTGTCCTGTTAGGAGGGCTGATGAATGATCTCAGATGATGAATGGTTTATTGAACATGACCTAATTATACTGAGGGAAATGGGAAATATTTTCTGACAGGTTCAGAAAAGCTCTGTGGGAAGGAGCTACCCAAGGTTGTCTTGATGTGGCAGGAGGGGATGAATGGAAGTTAACTCCTTAGAGACTGGTTCAGGCACTTGGCTGATGGGTGCTACACAGGAACCCAGATAGAACAGTTCAGCTGTGTCTGATCTCATTGAAGGATTAAATCCCCTTCAGAGCAGCAGCACTGCTCTGAAGTCGAGTTCCTTTGGGCTGCATTGCAGTGAGTGAGTTTATATCTCTCCAAGACAGATAAATTAGTGCCTACAGTAGTTTTCTCAACTGGTTTTGAGTTTGTAGCAGTTGAAATGCCCTGCACAGAAATGAACAATTACCCATTACCTCAGCAACCCCAAAGGAGTGTGCTCTATTTTCAAACACGAGGTTCCATGAGCTGCACAGTTCAGAACTGATTCCAAATACCTGAAACAGGCCAGTAATCAGTGGTGGAGGATGTGATCTTCCACTGAGTCCAACATATGATGCACATTTCCTACTGGCTGCATGGCAGTAAAACTGATGGCAAATGGCCCCAGAGCCCTGGGGGCTGGACCAGGGGAGGAGTGCAAATCAGTGGCTGTTTTGGGGTTCTTTAGCTGCCAGGTCTGAGGGTGTAACACGGCTGAGGAGCTCCAGGAATGGAGTGGGAGGGACTTACACTAAAAGTGTTGTTTGGTTTTTCTGGCCTCTATTGTTTGTGAGCTAAAGCTGAAAAACCTATAAACGCCCAAAGGAATGACAGTTTTAAGCTCTCAGGATCTCTTGGTTTAGAAGCTTTTCAACTGATTTCAAGAGTGTGACTGTGAGAAATAATAGAATACATAAGAGACTATAATTCTGAAGACATTTGGAGGAGAGAATACAGTGAAATTGGTTGCAAATCCCTCCTTTATTTTTTAAAGAATGCAGTGTTCACAATACCTTGACTTTTAACCTATAAAATTGCTATTACTGAAAGCATCACTATCATGGCAAACAAATAAAGTTTTTCTTTTTGTTCTGTTTTTATAATAATGATATAGCTATAAAAAAACCAATTGCACATAATAACTGCAGTTTCTGAAAAGCATTTTGATCATTGTTAATATTTTGAAAAGCAAAAGCTGGAATTTCTGGATAACTGCACTTTAAATTCTCACAAAAGTGTATATAATTTATCAATTAAGGACATTTTAAAGCTCCTGTAGAGCTGTATTTGAATGCATTTGTAGAAGCTACTGTATTACCATTATGATTATTTTAATATTATTGTGATGGCTTGATTTCTGTGTCACAAAACTTTGGTTTCAATTATTGCCCATGTAATATCATATTAAATTAAATGCCAATTTAAAATTGATTCTGATATTTTTAAATATGGATTCAGGAAAAGTAAGGCTGGAAGAAGTGCTAAATACAGAATTTCAAAAGCATTCTTACTGTGGATCCCACCACTATCTTTGTCATTTTTTTTTTTTAAATATTCATGGACTGTAAAATATATTTGTTTTAGCTAAGAGAAACAAGTTGTTTCTTAAGTTCTGAAGTGAATTAAACATGTTTGCTCTGGACTGTGTTGAACCCTCCGCCCCCTGAAGTTGGTTTCCCTTGTCTTCCATCCCACCATGGGGCAAGAACAGCAGTGCTGGGGTTTGGAGAGAAGACTGCTGACCCCATGGCTGCTGATGGGCAAATATCTTTAGTTTTTGACTCTGCTAATGTTCCCTCTTGGGATTTAATAATTCTTCTCTAGAAACCCAGGGTGACAAGAAACCTTGAGAATTCTGTTAAGTCTGAAGTCACAGCTCCTTTACAAAACAAAAATCACTGTTCTCCCACCAAGTGTGGATAGGATGGCTCAGTACTGCATTTGGTTGACAGTTTGCATTTTGCCTGGACTTTAGGTGTCTAAACCTAACAGTAGGGAAGGTCAAATATTTTAGTTAGCATTCAGAGCAATATTTTTGTCTTTTCTTGTGATACTTTGATTTTTTTCTTACCACAGACCTGTAAAATTTTTTTTCTCTGAACAGGTTAGTAGTTTTGGGTAGTATGTTAGAATAAATTTGCCTCCCCTAGTGTCTACAATGAATTTTTCATGATCCTGTATTAGAAGTGTTACAGCCTCTCCTCTGCAAAAAGCTCATTCTGTAAGGAGTTAATAATAGTAGGAAATTAAGCTAAGAGGCAGGTGCCAAATAACCCAACTGTACTTTTCTCAGTAATGAGTAATCTGTGCTTCTTTTCCTAATGCCTTGACTAAAAAGGCTTGTTTAGTGTGTGTGCTTCACACTGTAATATAGTGCTTCATTTCCCTCATAATTTCTGGAGCTGGGAGCTAAAGTAATGGCTTTCTGGGCCTTAGCACACTGCTTGATCTTGCGAAGTCTATTTCATGGTCTGCTAGATCCTAATGGAGATTGTTGGTAATGAGATAACATTTATTTATATAAAAGGAAATTTACTGCCAACTGCCTAAAACTTGCAAGCAATTGAAGTAATGAGTTGAGTTTTTAGTTTATTTTATCAGTATGTAAGGAAATATACAGAGGTCACAGTTTCAACTCCCTAAAATGTCCAAAATACCATACAGGTCAGGGTACCAAGCCATAATGTTTTTGCAAACTTCTAAATGAGGCTGTACATTAATGGTTCTGTTAGAGATACATTTCTGTCTGGAGCTTCTGCTTCCCGAGCAATTAAATAATTTGGCAACAAATGTTACACTTCATTCGGTAAAATCAGATATTATGTGCATCTGTTAATGGAGTCAATCTTAGAGATGAAGCATGAGCAAAAAGGTGGAGAACTTGTGCAGCTGCTCTTGAGAGGCTTTGAGGGTGACCTTGGCATCAGCTGTGAAATGGCATTTCTAGCAGAGCCTCTGCAGGAGGCTTTTGCCTGGAGCCACACTGTGAGTTATCCCTGCATGGGAGTTTGCATAATTGTTATGAGAAATGAGGAAAAATTGCCATTCTTAACTCCCAGTGAAGGCCAGACTGGTAAGTTGAGCATGGCAATGTAGGTGCTGTGCAAACCAAAGAGGATCAAAAGATGATTCCCTCCCAAGAGCTCATGTGCAATGCTCTCCATCTCAGCTTTACCTGATGCAATGTGACCTCCTAGTATGCACACAGAGCTTTATTTTCAAATGGTGCTGATGTGGAGGCCCCATTTCAGATTTTTGAGGAGGTTTTGTTTAGATGTTGCTCATTTTTGGGTGGGGAATGTTTTCTAATCAGAGAGATATCTGGTTTGAGAACCATCAAAATTGCATTCCTTTTGCAATCATGAAACAAATTAGAAACAATGAAACATTCAAAAATCTGTCAGTCCATGTATGCATTTACAGTAGGGGGAAAGAATATTAAGAAGGATCTCTATGTTGCTCACAAGATTAGTAATTGGATTATGTATTGATTTGAAGTTCAATTCTGGATGTGTAGAACAGAGTAATAATGTAATGAGTTCAGAGGTTTCATGAGTTCAAGTTTGAAGTAGTGAAGCCACGGCTTAATTTTGTAGGTCATATCAGATCTGTGCCAATAATTCTTTAGGGGATGGCACATTATGTGTGCACCTACCACTTTTAAAGGCTAGAGACTCTTAAAAATGTCTATTAGCTCTGTTTTAATAAAACCTTCATACCCGAAGTGTTGGAGACACTGATGATTAAGCTTTCAAGTGTAGTGGCCTCAGGCACTGTATCTAACTTTCAGAAACCTTTCCAAGTTATCTAAAATAATAACAACTTCTTTACTTTTTACTTTCTTTTCTTAAAAAAATCAGGATCTCAGGGCTTTCTAAGACTGTGAAGTTGGCAAACTTTACTGCACAGGAAGGTTTATTGGTCAAATTAAGTTTTACAATCAAAGCTTATTAGATGTCTTAGGATATGTGTGTTACCTTTTCATTTGAACTTCTACAATGCACAACCAATGTGGAAAATATTTTTAAGAGGTTGCAAGAGAAAGCTGATAGTAGTAAGAGGGTGGGGCAAAAAATGGCAATGTTTGCCAGTGTTACAGGAGGTGAGATTTTAGATTTTGCAGTTTTCAAGTTTTGCTTTGTCTTGTTCTTTGTAAATGGTGTTAGGTTGAAGCTATGGAGTTTTATTTTGTTTTGAGAGAACATTTGTTTGGGTTGAGTTTTTTTGTCACTGCTTGGTTAGTTAAGAGAGAGAAAAATTGTGCTTTCAATTATACTGATATGACACTAGAAACACTAAATATCCATTTGCTGTTGGTCTAGGCTAGATGGGACAGAAAAACAAAACCTAGCTACAGTATTTATTGTTGAGTAGGATGGAGATGTGACTTTAGAGAGGAAGATCTTGATTCATATACAAATACTTCTGATACTACTGATATTAAATTCATGTTTATGTTTTAGAAAAGATTTAAAATACTGGTTCAGGAAATAACTGTATGGAAAAGAATCGTCTTTGATCTGCACATGTGCTACTGGGAGAAGAACCTTTTGCTCCTTCCCTGCCTTTGTAGCTGTGAAAAGTCAACCAAGCACAGAAGAAAGTTTCCAGAAAGCAGCTGAGCCTGTAGGTTCAACTCTCCCCTGTGGCACCCTCAGCTCTGCAGTCCTGCCATCGTCCTCACTCAGGCACTGCCAAACCTGCAGGTGTTTGGGCAGCCACTGCATGCAGCTGAACTGAAAACTCATGAGGAAAACCAAGCTTTCCAGCTCCAGGGTTTCTGAATCAGCTCCATGAACCAGTTCACTTGGCTGTTACATTCTAGGTTTTTTTTTTTCCATTGCTGGGAAAAAGGCTGGGAGGGGTTGGGTGAGGCTGGGGTAGGACACAGGACACTCCTGGAGCAGGCCTGAGGGATGGTAAGCTGGGAGCTTAATGTTTTCTCTGGTGGAGAATATGTTAGTGACCTAAACCCAGCAGTGTGTGCTCTGTGCCCAGAGCGGCTGCTGAACCAGGAAGGAGGGTGGCTCTGGAAATGTGTGGTTGGCACTTGTCCCTGTCCCCAGAATGGCTTCTTCCACTGAGGGTAGGATTTTACACTGAGGATAGGATTTTACCCTGCATCAGGAAAAGCACAATTAAAACTGCACATCAGCTAAGTAGTTCATTTTTTTGGAATGTAGGTTAATGCCAGAGCTGATTTGTTTTGTGTTAGTTTTTCTTCTGAATTTATAAAAGGACCAGAACTCTCTGTTCTCTGGGCATGTCAATCAACCAAATTAAAGCACAGAAAACTGATGAATAAACACTACAATCAGTGTAGAAAGAAAACAAGTAGCAATCACCCAATATCTCACTGAGTAACTGTGCAGAGCCAATAATTAACACTAATGACCTGTCCCTGTGGCACAGCTGCCCTTCAGCACTTTTAAAACAGAACACCCAAATCCCTCACAGCATATCCTTGGGTCAGACAATGGGTATTTCAAGTCAGTGAGGCAGAGGCATAGTGAGAGTGCTGAAGTAGCTTCTTACTTTTACAGAGCAGGGCTGGCCTTGGGGCATTAGCTGCTTTCAGCTGTCTCAGTGCTTTTGGGGGCCCAAGGAAGCCTCTCAGCAAGGCAGGTGGCAGATCTGACAGGGCTTAGGTCAGAAACTGCCCTTTGGAAAACTGCAGGTCTCTCCTGCTTGCTAGGAAACCCCCACTGAATGTGCTCATGTCACTCTGTAGAAATTCCCTCTGAGTTGCTGTCTTGTCCTATTTCATTCTGAAGATGGATATGTGCCCTGTCTCGAGGCTTGTAGAAGCTGGCCAGACACTGCAGAAGGTAATGTGAATAGCAGTTAATAAATCCTTTGAGGAAGAGGTGTCATTTTGCTCACCAAAACCATCCATGACATTCTAAGCATATGGGGTCACCAATACAGGAAATGCCATGTGTCCTGCCTAAGAGGTGTGGAGGTGGCACTGGCATCACAAAATCATTCAGGCTGTAGCTGAAACCCATTCTAGCATTGGAACAGGCAAGGCTCTCATCTGTGCTTGTGGCTTTTGGAATAATAAATGACATTTGAGAGTTTGTTTTTCAGCATCACCGTGACAGAGCCATCATCACCATGACAGCCAGCCCCAAACAGCAGCACAAACCTGTCACAGCAGCAGACACTGCACAGGCTCAGCTTTGGGTGCCTCAAGGGGAGGGCTTCCCAAGGGTTTCGTGCAGGACATTCTCCACTCCAATATCAGCCAATGCCCCAGTGTGGATTTACTACACTGACATTAAACTATTGAATTTTCAGCTCCAGCTGGATAAATAACTATTCACTTTCTCTGAGAGGTTGCTATCATTAAATGGTCCCTGTATTCAACAGTACTTTGCAGGCAACTAATTGTATGAGCCATAAAACTATTCTTAATTTTCCTTCATGAAAGGTATTATAAACTGTAAATCAGTAATCATTTCTAATATATCTGTATTTTAAAATAAAATTTAAGTGGCTTAAATACTTAGAGTGTAAAATCAGTAGGGCAGATCATACTGAAATGCTAGACTAACAGCTCTAGCCACTACAAAGGTGTTGCATTAAAATGTTAAGTATATATTTTGTATCAGAAATGGGGGCTTTTCAAAGTAACAGAAGTTCCACTTTTAATTGGAATAGGAATAAAAGAATTTTGTGTGAAAAGAGCATGTTCTAGGAACTACAGTACTTGGATCATTACACACTAAAATACTGCAATATAGAAATTTCCTTAATAAAAATGACATAATTTTTTGAATATTCAGTTTAGGTTGATTTTGAGCTCAGAAAAACACACCATTGCTGAGAAACAGTTGAAATGACAAAGCTGTATTGGAAAAGAACCAGTACGGTAAAATATTAATAACAATTATTTTAATCTACTGTGCATTGCCAAGAACTGAGAGCTTGAGAGAAAATTGTCACAAAGATGTGATGTAGCACAAGTGGAAGCTGAAACTGAGACTGTTAAACAAAAATCTATGTGAACCAGAACTCAAATGACAATTCTGTAATGGTATCTATGTGTGTGAAACCCAAATTGAAGGTTATGGATGAGCTTCAAACCAACAGATCTGGGACTGGGGTAATTACTGTGCTGAGCTATTATTGCAGACTCTTCATTCAGCTGAGCCTTCCAGGGTACCACATGTAATGAAGTTTAGAGGCTCTTACTTAATTTAAAGCTGCTCATGGAGGTCAATGCCTCTTGGCAATGTTGCCAAGTCTTGTCGAATCTTAAAAGAGAGCAGGCGTTAGGCTTGAGGTGTTGGATGTGGGTAACTTCAGTGGATTCTGATGGATTCAGAGGTGGTTTGGATGTGTAGAAGGAAGGCAGAATGCTGGTGTCTCACGATGCCTGGGGCTGTGAGCAGGTGAGGTACACACAGCCCCCAGCTGTGCAGGGAAATCTGGGTATTTGTGCATCTGAGCACAGTGCCTGGCCAAGGTGCAGCTGTGCAATGTCCCTCTGTTGCTACTTGGATTCAGTGCCTACTGCAATTCCCTATGGTGCCTAGCACGGAATTTGGAGCATTTGATACGTTGGAGATACCTAGGCCTTTTGTAATTCTTGTACTATTAAACCTTGACAGACACTGCATTAAACTTCAGTCTGTTCCATTCCAGTGTCTCCATTATCACCTTATACATTTGCTTTATGATAATTCTGAAGTTTGTCAATGGATTTTAAGGCCTTCCCACTCAGGAGACTGTACTTCTGTCCAGATACCCAGCTTGGACTGTGTTTTAATGATATCATAAATCCCAATTTAGCACTCCCTCTAAGTACTGAAAAAATTGCTATGGGCCCATGGCAAAAACGCTGACTCTGTGTAAAACCTGTGCATGTTCTGCTAAGTTTTTAAATTATTGACAAGTTAACATTGTACCAGTTCATTTATGCTGAACAGGTATTATTTGTCTTTTGCAGCCAGAGTAATGTTCCATAAAAGTGTAAGGCAGCCTGAACTGCTGAATTGCTGCTTTGGCTAACTTGCAAAAATGTTCCTGGATGGATCCAGGTTCAGGTCCCAAGGCTTTGGCATAATGACAGTGACTGTGAGAGACCACTTCCAGCACCACGTGTGGCAAGGACTGTAAACAATGCTGTGACCAGTGGATACTCTGGAAGCTGAAATGACAATAATTATTGACATATTTTTATGTAAAATTATTGCAATGACATTTTGACATAATTTTAGAAGCCACTGTTGTTTGCCCCTCAAGTAATATGGGAAATGACAGAACTGAGTTAAAAGTGTTTTGAAGCAGCAACACAAAAATAGCGTTTCTATCGAGAGGGGGAAAAAAGGATATTTAGGAATGGTTGGAAAAGCAAAGATCACCAGTGCACTTTGGTTTAAAAGTAAGTTGCTCTTTCTGGGCACAAGGAGAAATGGAGTTGGGACTAGTGTTTACATAAGGTCATGGTTTACCTCTGAAAATTGTATTGCTGCATCTGGCTGGAAATTGGCTTGCTTCGTGTGTCCATGTGTTTTTAAATGATAGATACGAAAACACATTTTTAGACCACTGTGAAATACTGATGCTTATGGCAGACAGTAATTTCTAGAGATGTATTTTCCTCTCCACTAATGGACTTGTATAAACTTTGTACCTTGAAGAACTGGTCCTACTCTAGTTGCTGTTGTCACATTTTCTTCCCTGGTATAATTTAGCTGTGCAGCCTCGCTGCAGTCCTGGGGCTCTGTTTTTTTTTTTTTTTCTATTTCATGTGGAAGTGTGAACATCCTCCAAAAATGTGACCTTGCAGAAAAGGGAAGAGGCCAGGTTACATACTTTTTGTTTGGAGGAAGAAGTAGTCTGGGGAAACAAAGTAAGTCTTTCTAAAGTAAGATCTTGGAAAACAAGACACAGCAAGTTGTTAGACTTCATGTTTGGCTACAGTTATGTAAGAGACTCTGCAGGACAGGGGAAGTTCAGATCTTCCTGCCTTTGGCTCCTCCTAATTGCTGAACTCCCTTGTCTTCATCAGAATTCGCTGGTGCTGAGAGGCTGCCAGACTTGATAGAAATAACCAGAAACCTGAAGTGAAGGGTGAGAAGTCTGTAACATGGACTTGTTGTAATGACTAATGAAATCAGAATGAAGGCTGAATGACATTGACTCCTGTATGATAAACACTAGTGGGTCAAAATCTGAGCTCTACTGTACCTTAGGAAAATGCAGTTATATTTAGGAGAAAGGAGAAAAAAAAAAGCCTGAAATGTTCTTGTCAAGTCACATTTCTCTTACTGATGTTTACTCTTTCACTGTTGTCTCTTCAGCTTTTCCTTTTTTGTGCCTTTCTTTCTAAGCCTTGACAAGACAGGCAATATTGTTACATTGACACATTAGGATGGAATAAGAAATACAGGAAAGCATTGTGTGAAAATGGTTGTCAGCACAACTTTTCTGGTGTTTTTCTAGACTTTTAGTTAAAATATTAGCTACTGGAAGCTTTTTCCTATCTCTTACCTCGTAAGTTAATCTACCAGTTTACCCTCTGGGCCACTGCACCAGTTTTCTGCGCTGTTCCTTTTCTCATTTCCTGACTTCTCCTTCACACTTGGACACTTGCATGAAAGAAAAATCAGCAGTGCTGCCTATAAGGGTTGTCCCCAATTGTCCTGCACTTGTCTGCCTTTGATGGCCTGTGCTGATGCAACAGGGGACACAGGGGATGCACAGGGGATGCACTGTGGGGCTGATGAACAAATAAGTGGATTTAATACAAGTTACTTCTTCATGCCACTGCCTGCTCATGTGCTCAGCTTAGTTTTAGGAAAAGCCAACTATTCATAGTGGCATTCAAGCACATATTTGGTACTTCACTGAGTCAGAGTTTCAGTGATCTGGTTTTTTTTTTCTAAATTATACCAAATTATATAAATTACTTTCACATGGCTTTGGAACATAAATCACCTTTTTGAGATGTTAGCCTTGTAAAAATAAACAAAACAAAATCCCTGAGGGATGAAAACTGACAATCCTTTTCTACATTTTAAGCACAGGATTCTGCTGCAGCCAAACCATCTTCTTCCAATAAAAATCTCTGTGGTGAGTTCAAGTATATGTATATAATTTCATTTTTCCCTAACTTCATCTTGGTCATTTGAAGAACTTGGAATTCACACTCCTCATCAGAAAACTTTTAAATCTTGTAGTGGAATGGCACAGGGCTGCTGGCCAGGAGACCAGAACAGAGCTCTTTCACCTTTTGTAGGCCAAGGAAATGTACTTTCATATCAGGCTTTTAACCCAGGATGGAAGTGTATTTGAAGTCAAAATTACATTCTTGGAAGTTCGTTTCCTTGCAGCAGGCACACACTTACACTGAACAGTGTTTACTCACTTGGCAGGGTTGCCAGTCAAAGATCATCCCATCCCAATACTTGCCTTTTATGCTAAAAAATTACTACTAAACAGTTCTGCTTCTGACTCTGACTTTCCCCCAGTAACCAAAATGAATACTTTAAAATACTTATCAATATAATGAATCTCATTCTCATGTGAAGCAGGCTTTTATTAGAAAACTGTAGTCATATGTCTTTTTTTACACAAGGCTGATGGTTCTGCAAGTACAGACAAGATGAATGTGCTTAATTCTCCCTGGGATTCTGTGTGTTCCTTATTTCTCACAGCTCCTTTGCTTTTAGGATGGACGTTGGTTTAATCAGAGCAGTCCTGCCAGTCACACTTAGTTATTTTTGGAGACACAACCTCGGCTAGTAATTAATCATGCTCTGAATTTGTTACTGAATTCAGGTTCAGGACATGTTAATATGTATTCCTATCTTATATCTCACACTGTTCCTACACCCTAGTCAAACATACATGATGGTCTCTAGTAGTGTGATATTCATGGCAGAATCCTTTGAAGATTTAGGGTTAGGATCCTTGTCAGCTCCTGGACTAATGGCATATTATCTGAGAGAACTGCTCAGCAGCTTATGATATTAATATTGTCTGTGCTTTTATCCTCAAATCCCTACATATTGCTTAAGGTAAATACTCTTCTCCTCATCTTTTGGGAGAACAAAGAGAAGAACAGCAGCAATGCCATTTGCAAAGCAAGCAGTACCTTTCTGGCTGTCTCAAGCTAGGACGTCACACTTTAGTCTTTGTTCCCCCTTGATTTGGGGCAGGAATTCCCTGTGCTGATTGGTGTCGTGCTGCAAAAGAAGCATCACCAACCCTGTCCTTGTTTTCTGCCCTCCATTTAGTCAGGGAGTTACCAGTCTGGCAGGAGCTGCTTTCCTTCTAACTGCAGGCAGACTGCAGCCTTCACAGGAGAGTAAATGCCTTTTTATTCTTCTGTGCGAGTTTATCTCAGTTTCCAACCTATGAATAAAAACATTAGTTGGGAAAATGAAAGATTTTCTTATTGATAAGCCATGAAATTAAGCTCTTCTTTGATCTTTGCTGGAAACCACCATATACATAGGTTTCTCTGTGCAGAGAAACAGAAGAATTAAGCATTAAACATCTAGAAAATAAAACAAAAGCTGTGACCATTTTTTTCTGGGAAATAATGGTGTCACGTTATGCTTTATCAGTATAATTTAGCTATGCATTATATAGAAAATAAAACCTTTTAAGGGATTTTGTGAGGAATAATTAAATAGATGAAAAGTGGCGTTGTTGAAAATAACCAACAGAGATTTTTGTCAGTTGTGGGCAGATCCAAAGCTGTTGAAGTCAATGAAAGGCCTTACAGTGATTTAAGCTGGCTTTTCTATTCCCTCATAGAACCTCGAGTGTGCTGTGGGGAGGCTGCTGTGCTGGCTTTCTCTACCATGTCAAATGGTGGGTGAATATTTGTAAGTCAGAGCAAGAACCAAAGAAGTTTACAAACCAAGTCTCACTATCAGTTATGACTTAAGGCCAGATTTTGAATGCCTAAAGACCAGCTAAAGAACACACTGGGCTTTCCCAAATCATGCAAATGCCTTCCTGCATGATCCAATGGGTCTGTGCATTGAGTGCTGGGGGTACATTCAAAACTGAGCTCCTACATAAATGCCAATTTGATTTTAAAAAATTTAGGCTTTAGCATCACTGAGGTGCCATTGCAGATGCTACCAAGAATTGCAACTTCTCATACTAGAATATTTTTAGATTATCAGTAAGTGCAGTATGCAAATTTCAGTCAGACCAGGACCCTGTCTCAGTTATGAGTGGTCAGCAATGATTCTGGAATATATGAATATGAAATAATATGACTTATAAATCATGCCAAGCAAAAATTGTTTCTTCTGTTTTGTTAAATATAATTATTATCCTGAATGAATTATGCTTTAAGAAGAAGACTAAATATTTCAAATGGTCTTGGAAAAAGACTGCAAAAAATATTAACGAGAAAGATGCTAGTGCCATGAGAAAACAGAAAACTTGCTATTTGATACTTGAAGCAGAATAAATTGTTTTTCCTCACAGTAGTTTTTCCTTATGATACTGATGGTAATGGAAATATATCTACAAATTGCAACTTAGAAGTTATGTAAATTCAAATTTTAACTTGTCTTGGAAAATGTCCTGGGAAAAGTCTAAATCACGAAATTCTAAATTAAGAAGCAAGCAAAAAAGATGATATTACTGGGGTGGTATTTGAAGGTTTTCAGAAGTGCTTTGCTAGCCAAGAGCTGGCGATTTGGAATCTGTGAAGGCAGAGTATGTAATACAATGCTGCCATTTGTGGGAACTCAGTTTGTGAGTTATCAGATACTCCCAAAAGGCTCCGGGCTATAAAGTTTAAAGTTAAATAGAGAGTCAATGTAAAAGTAATTTGATGTTTAAAACTGTGGAATAAGGAACAAAAGCTGTCAAATACACAAGAAAAATGCAGGTCCCTTTTCATAGTAATTTTCAGGCATATTCTAAGACTTTTGGATGCTGTCTTAAACCCATAATTTGAGAAGCAGTTTAATTGTCCTTATCTTTCATTGTGGACCTATGAAACTGGAAGAGCTTTGCTTCCACGCAGTGTGTGGAATTTACTTGTCAAATAAATGACTCAGGGAACATCAAAGACTGTAGAATTAAAATGTTCTATATATCAAGAACACTATTATTAGTAAGCAAAGGCATGTATTAAAGCTTTCTGAAATGACTTTATTCTCAAGAGAAACTGTTTTACAACAGAAGCCTCATTTTTCAGTATCTGGATTTGTGTGTTTAGTAAATTTAGCATAATTAATGCAATGTAGCTTACAAAGCTGATGCACTAATAAAATGTCAGGCCTATGGTGAAGGTGTGAAGTTATTCACTCATTATGTTATTCTCAGATGTCACTGGAAGTGCAGTAGTTCACTGAAAAGCTGATCAATGAGGCAGAGGCTCTCTTGCACTTATATCTCAAATATATAATCTGAAAAGAAGCAAGCCCTGGGGAAGCACTGCAACCCCCAGCTGCCCATAAAGTGGCAGCTTGTCTGCTTGAAAGGCTGGTAAAACATTGAGTTCTGTACAGGGTCCTGATGGTACCTGGTAGCATTCCTCAGCAATAACTGGGTCTAAACACAGCAGAGTGACTGGGACAGGGAGTACAAATCACCTCTGCTAGAGAAGACTCGTCTTTGGAGCTCAGAGGTAAGGAACAGAACTAATTTATGCTCCTTTCTCTTTTATCTTTTTTCTTTCCTTTGAGGAAAGGGAAATGAAAGAAGATCACATTCAGTAAATGTGGAACTAAATAGGCAGTGACTGTTTCACTGTAAAACTCAATCCACTCTGGTCTTACACTGAGTGTCTGTACAAGATATTTTATTGTTGACAGTACAAACAACTTTCTGGTCAAGTTCATTAAAAATAGGTTTAAAGCCGCACATAAACCTTCTGTTTCTCCCATGTTGAATATTAAATTTTAAAGGATCCTGCTCTGCAATTTTGATAATTTATTTCTTAGCAGCTAATTAACCATTGACTGGTGGCTGGAAGATCTGTGATGAACAGAAAATGGCTTGGGTTAAGAACTGGCTAAAAAAATTACAAGATATGGGGAAACACAAACATCCAAGTCTTTATTAACATCAAAGGAAACAGTCCAGAGTGCCCAGAGATAGATGTGGAGGCTGCCAGAGCCTCATGTAGGTGCCAGTAAACTCTCTGGGATTTTTCTGCTTGAGGAATGGAAAAGTGGTGGGAAGTTACCCATAGTTTGAGAGCATTTTGCCTGTGAAAATGGAAAGGTTTTACTCACACAGAATCTAAACACCAAATCTGTTATTTAATCTGACATGTATCTGATTTCCATCCATAATCAAGCAGTAGAAATCCACGTGTCTTTTGCCTTTCTGTATCCATTATCCATGAGGGAACTGAGGATGGCCAATCTGACTGTGGAGATGTACTTGTAATTAAAGCATGGTGATCTCCACTGTCACTTATTCAATGCAGGCCGGAGGATACAGCTCCTCTAATGCACCACTTTCCTATCTAGGGCACAAGAACAAACAGAGTATTTGTCTTTAGCAGTGGCTGGCAGCATTGCAGCTTGTGCCTGCACTGCAGTTATCTTTAGACTTTGTCACAGGAATGACCTACCTAATATCCCAGACATCCTTTCCTTAAGGGTAGGGTAGAACTGGATGTCTCTGAAGTAAAATAATCACACGTATTATCTAATTCTGCAGGAAGCTGGAGGGAGTACATTTGTACCTTCCAAAATGTTCTTCTCTATGTAAATTGAACCATGTTGACTAAACCACTAAAAGCCAAAACATGATGCAGTTATTGCTTAGCTGTGTGAAGTAACATCACAAAAGTGCTTCAGAACAGCAAGTGAAATACTTAGTTAACATTTTAGAAGAAATGCTTACTTCAAATATAATGTACTTAGAGACTTAGCTAAACTTTGCTTTTCCATTGTAAAAAATGCTCTAAAATCTTTAATAACTTCAAAGGTTGAGGGCTTCAGTTTTACAGTAGCAAAGTGCTGACTGAGCCTTTCCTCAGAATGAGTTCAAAAGCAAGAGCACAACTTTCTTTGATCAGAGACATCTCCTTAATTATATTATAGTTCTAGTGAAGTCTGCATTGCCTCGATAACTACAACTGCTAAGTTTTACCCTTCTGTTCCTCCATCATACTATACAAAATAATCACTCTCCACATGTAACTAAGGAGTTAATAAATTATCTCCTTCGTTGTATGGCCTCTGATTTCTGATTAGAAGATCAAGGTTTTCAGTGTACTGTTGGAAAGCCTTCAGTCCTACCCATTCTGGCAGAAAACAGGAAAGGAAAACAGCCCTTCCAAGGCAGTGTGGCCCTGGGTCAGCCACTTCAAATTTCTGACACCTGCACACTAGAGAATGTATTGTTGTTTTATTTAATGGCTAACAACTGTTCTCAAGTCTGGCAGGTCATGGCCATATTCACCAACAAAGGGTTACATTGGCCCAAGAAGGGAGAAACTGAACCCTGCTGAGCAAAAGAGAACAGAAGAGTGCTATTATGCAATTTAATGCCCTTGCTGTGGCTAAATACCTGCCAAGGGGTTGCCTGTTTCTATAATCCTTAAAAAACCCACAAAATACTCCACCTTTTATGATTGTGAGTTAGGAAAAAGGAGATGCTGATGAACTATTGATCTCTTCCTTTCAGCAGATCACTTCCATTCAGGTGAGACTGAACACAGTGAAAGACTATAGACAAATCAGACTGGACCCAAATCCTGCCAGCTGTGCCAGAGGAGAAAGGATGTGAAGCATCACAGATCCTCACATAAATAACAGAGGTCCAAAAATTTGCCTGTGTTAGCACATGTCTGTGTGGGATGTCACTGTTCTGAGACAATGGCCTGGGCTGTCCACAGGGTCTTTGTAGCATCTGCCCTGCCCTGTCCTGGTACTGTGTTTTTATCTAGCCTGTCTCTACACCATTTCCCACTTGTTTTCATGCCTTCCCTTCTAAATGGTATCCTTTTTATTTTCTTCAGTCTTTGTTACTAAACTTTTTTTTTTCTTCTCTGTGTCACTGGCAAATCTTTCTAATCTCGTGTCTTTCCAAATGGTCCCAGCTCTTTTCTGCTGAATTACATATCTCACTCTTGTCTTCAGAGCCAAAACTACAAAAACATAGAGGGAGTTTCTCTTTTCTTGTTTCTCAAGTATGGTGTTAAATTAACCATAGCAATTGTGCAATTGCAGAAGAAAACCTTTCTTTAATTCAGGCAGAAATTGCACATTCAAAGCATTTTACTGTCAGACTGTACCAAAAGTCTCAACTGTTCACGTGGGAACTGAAATTTTGGAAGCTTGTATTTTTAAAAAAATCGGGAGGATTTTCACACCATGACACTGCAGTGATATTTTCCTTCTGCCAAAGTTCAATTTTTTACTCTCTAGCTTGAAGGTATCAAAAAATGAAATGTTCTTTATTTGAATTGAAGATCATTATCACTTGCATCTTTCTTGAAATTGGCTCATTTTTTTAAGCTGACGCTTTCCAAAATCTTTCAGCTTGAGGCAATCACCCAGCAGCACAGGAAATTCCTCAGAATGGTCAACACTGGCAAAGATATAAACAACTAAAAATAGGTCTTATCATGGAAGGCTTTGAATGTGCTGTCTGTAAGAGGTGCTGTCAGCTCCACATGTAAGAGACAGAGTAGAAATCCTGGCTTTCTTTAGAGGTACTTTGGCAAAGACCTGCTCATCTCCTGAGGCAGTTCACATACACTGTTTCTGGGCATGTTTCCAAACAGAAAGTGGAGTAAATGCTACTCCACAAGCCAGGACAGGATTGAAAAACTGGCTCTGTAGCCCCTTTCTCTCAGAGCAATAAACAAAAATGTTAGGGTGAGACTGTGGTTTGTATCCTCCTTACAGATCCCAGAGATTACTGTCTCCAGCAGGTCATCACCACCTCTTTTGGCGTTCATAGCCTTTGTTGATTTGCCAATTGCAGTAAAAGTGCTGGATTAGATCAGAAAGCTCACTCTTATATCAAATATGAAGGCAAAAAAAATCCATCAAAAAGCTGCATAAAGTTTGTTTTTTGTCTGGAAGGACAATGGCAGTTACTGTACTGTGGTGCAGAGGCCAGGTTACCACTAGTTAGCTTTAAAGAATTTATTCTTATGGAAATATTAACGTTACTCAGTTCATCTTCAAGTGCCAATAGATCAAGCGCTGGGGTGTTGTTAACCTCAGCTCTGCTGCACAAGATCAATATGAGCCAATGGTTTTCTGATTAGCTCTATATTGATTGACCTTAATCTAAGAGTCATGTTCCTCCCCAGTAACAGTAATCCCTCAGGAATGCCATGGCTTCCTTGATGATAGATGACATAATAATCCTCATTACATTCTTTTCATTGCTCATTTTGAGCTGTTTCTCCATGCAAGTCATGCCTTATCCTTATTGCTTCACTTTGGATTTGGTAGCATCATTATTAAGATTAGTTAATTAATGTATAAAACTTTCTATGTAGTAATAACCTGTAGTTATTACTTCTGTGGCATGAAAGTGTTTCAGTTTTTAAATATTCATTATCTCAGTAAATGTAGTTTCTAGAAAGAGAATGTGGTGTGCCAGTGTGGACAGGGGATGACAGGATAAGAGTATACTTTTGCCTTCTAGAGGTAGGTCTCTTGACAAAAACAAAATCTCTCAAGCCAAAATCAAACCTAGTTATTCCAGGTCTGTAAAAATGTCAATGATTCAAGAAGACTTTTTCTTTTGTTGTGGAATTTTATCAACTGTGCTCTCCTTATGCATAAAAGATTTTCTATGACCCCTCTTAGCTCTGTAAACCTCACCTAAATTTGAAATCCAGGGTGGATACTTTCCTTTCCAACTCCTCTACTGTTTGCAGGAGCACCACAGGCTAAATGAGGCCATCATTAAATATTTTTTTGCCCCCCTTTATTTCTTTCTTAAGAGACAACTTTGAATAAACTTGTCCAAACCTATTAGCTTCCAGCAGGATTTGCAGAGGTGTAACCGAGGACAGCCTGGCCTGCAGCAGTTTATGCTCTGCAGGTGACAGCTCATGACAACACACATAACCAACACATGACCTGAGCACCTCTGTCTTGTACCGTGCCTTTTGAGTCTCACACAATGAAACACTTGTTACTGCTTCAGTACAGCTGCATTGCTTTAATACAAGTGGAATAAATATTAATTCACTGAAACTAAAAAGGTTCACTTCCTCTTCTAGATCAATTTCCTGCCAGAAGAAAATGGCTATGTACCAACTTCGGTGTTTCAGCTAGTGCAGTTTTAAATTCTCCAGGAGATCCACTGTGGCTTTTTAAAGACTATTTCATTTTAGTAGCTTCTATTAGGAGAAATTTGCAGCTTTCCTATTTTTTAACTTTACATTAGCAAAACCTGTTCTTGTCACAGGGAGTAATGAACTAAATAAACTTCATTCTCTCTTCCCAGCTCCAATTACTGTTAAAGTACAGCAGTTTAGTGTTCCTGGATGCTCACAGGAATCAAACATCTTTGAAAGGTAGGGAACACCCACAAAATGTGATGATCTGTGCTTTATCCTCTGTAACCCCATTTAGCTTATTCACTTATAGCACATCTGGCTAGAAACTGGCTTTTGATCCAGGACTGGCTTAGCAGCTTTTGGGACTGCCTAATCAGACAGCTTGGGACATTTTGGAGTTACCCCAAGTGATGCAATTATGCTGTAGGAGACTGAATTCATCCTGGGAAATAAAAACTGTTTCAAATGCAGGTACTATTTGAGGGCTGCAGGTTTTGATGGGAGAGGAAGATGGTGGTAATTTGTGCTTGCAGAATCAGCTCTGCTGGAGGAGGGGTTAACACCTTTGTGTCTGTGGCAGCTGTGTAGCTGATTCCTGTTAGCTGGGTTTTTTGTTGTGATCAAGCAGGTTTTAAATTGTACCTGCTTAATTAATAAGCTCTTCTAGGTGGCTTCCTAGAAGGATTCCATTTAGGCATGTCCTAGCTCTCCTTCTCTTTCATCATTTAAGAACAATCCATTAGATAAATCAGAGTAGAGATCTGCAGGTAAGACCAATAATGATCTTTGTCTTTTTCTATTGTGAGAGGTGATTCACATGTGTGCACATTTAATGTTTTGGGGTGAAACTCCTGGAGCTATGGCCAATTGGCAGAAAGCACTGGAAGCATGTTGGTCTGGGTCTCTCCAGCTCCCAGCTGGTGTCTGCCTGGGCCTCTCTCTCATTCACTTGAGGTTCAGCCCAAGGGTAGGAAAGTATGTTGGACCCTGGCTCCTTCTGGGTTTTACCTGGTTGAACAGTCCTGATAGCAACTCAGAGATGTTGCCCAAACCCTGGCAGAGATAGCTACAGGGGTCACCCAAGGGACTAATGGGTTTTGTCTGGGCTGTGTGTGTCTTTTGGCATTTCCTGGCCTTGGTTTGGGGAAGCGTTGTGGGTGAGTTCTGCTGCTGTGGCTTTCTTGGTCTGTCTGCAGGGAGGCTGAGATAGAGCTTAACCCTAGTGCTGAGGTGAATCTTATTACTGAGGTCTACATTAATCTCTCTGACAAGTGTGCTGTACACCTCGGTGCGTTTCTACTGGATGCAAGTGAATTATTTTTCCTATGGACAGTAATCTGCTTTAAATATAGCAAGCACCTACACAGCACATGAAAACACAAGCAGGAGTTTATGCCAGCGTGCTTCAGCTATATATTAGTGGGATAGTTCTTACCAAAAAGCTAGCCCAGCAAATAGGAAAGAAATGATGGTTTGTCCATCCTGTACTGGATCTGGCTACCCTTATTGTATGTGTAAGGTTGTGTAAATAATAAATCAGGAGCAAGTAAATTGCATGAAGGCAGAAAGCCAGTCAATCATTTCTAATCATCTCATTATGCTTGACAATATCTTTAGAAACTGCTTCTGTTATCATGGGGATGAAGGGAAACTTCCTAGCACAGTAGTTACGAGCTGTTGTGCTTTTTGAGGTCTAATAAGATGATACTAGGTTTAGATAAACAGCCAATTAAAAAAAAAATAATTTTTTTTCTTTTTAAGGGAACAAGTAAATCTAACAAACATGGTAGTTGGTTTGAGAGTGATTTGGGATCAAAGCACGTGGTAGCATTTGTTAGGCTTCACAGAAGCAGAAAATCAATTTGCCTCCTGCAAGGGTGGCTGTTATCTCTGGTGTGCATACTTACTGCCCATGTCAGCCCATCATTTCTGGGGCCTCTTGGTTAAAGATACTATCATCTTTAATGAAATTTAGTTCATTTCTTCAAATGATCTCAAAGTCAATTGCTATTCAAAATACACAATAGATGCAGTTCTGTTTTGTGTTAAAGAAGATTGATCCCATTCCACCAGTTTAAAAGGTCTACCAGCGAGCATATTTTATGGGCTGTGTAGAAAAACATGGATCAGTAAATCCAAAAGGCAAAATTCCTTTTGCTTTTCCTGTCTAATTCTCCTTCCCAAGATCTGATCTTGGCTGATTACTGTCCTGCCTGTGCTGCCTATATGTTGACTGTTCAGCTGGATAGACACATTGGGTGTGGAACTATTTATAAGTTAAATTATGAAATATAAGGAAAAATTGGTCTGTGTAAAGATCTTTTCTTACTTGGTATTGCTGGGATTATGCACTATTGCATGAGATGGAGGTCAAACCATAGTATCATATGTGTACAAAATTTTAATATTAAAAGAAACAAATTCAGAATGACAATTTAACTGAGATATTTTTTATTATTAACTTGGAAAAAAGATAACTATGTTTTGCCTTGCCTATTGATCTTACAGAATATTTAGCATTTTCCTATTAATCTACCTTCACTTCAAAACTATGCCTAAAAATCTTACAGGATTCCCATGACATGTATTATTGGAGAATGCAATACTGAGGTTTTTTCAGGCTTTAGCTTGTTTTGTATCAGGTACCAAGTTTCTGGTTTATTTCAGGTAACACAGAAATGAAGGAGGAAATAAGGAAATGGCCCTCCTGCATATCTAACTAACTTAAAGTATGACAGATTAAATCTGTATTTAAATACTGTGATGATTGACCCTCTTTATAACCTGTGACAGCTTAATCTCACAAGCTATTTGTGCAATGACTTTACTGGTTTCTAGTTTGGCAAAATACCCTGAAGACACATCACTTAAAATTTGCAGTAAGAGCTGAGTCAGCAGCTGCCTAGCTTGAAGAGTGAACAGTTCAGCATATTTTCATCAACATAAACAAACTTTGAAGAAACATCATGATCTTCTCAGAACTATTTATTTGTCCAAATCAATTAGCCCTTTCTGCCTTGCTCTTTTCTCAGTCAAGCTCTTAGCACAGATGTGCTGTGGAGTCAGGTGCTGCATGCCAGCTCCATGTCTGTGCAGCACTGGTACAGCTCTGGACCAGAGAGGGATGCTCCTTGACATCATTCCAATCAAAAATAGTACTGGCAGTGAGATTCTGGAGATGGCTGATGAGTTTTCCAGTACTAATTTTGATATCTCAGAATTTGATAACTCACTGGCTGAGTAGGAAAAATGAATAGTGCAGTAAATCCTTGGTTATGCATATGTTTGTGCAAAAGCTTTTGGTTCATGCATCCGTTTGATTGTCAGTCACCTCTAGGAACAATTATTTTTAAAGCAAGATGGCTGTTTATTATAGAACTTGGTCTGTCTGCAGTTTTTGGGCCTGTCCTTAAGGGGTACCACTTTATTTTCTCTATACCATCACTTGCACTGTGCTGTGGTCTACACTTACTGGTTGTTTTGGCTGTTAAAGCCTTGCCTTTCACAACCTTCTCCTCTTTTTATCTATGTTTCTGAGGTTTTTTTCTGCGTACTCCTTCAGGAAGTCCTGCTGTGCCACCTCGTGTGCTGGGCCAGGCCCTGGGCCATGGTGCTGAGCTCCCCCTGCCCCAGCAGAGTCCAGTGTGGGCACACAGGGACATTGTGTGAGAGCACACAGGGGCGCACAGCGACCCAAAGCCAGCAGCCCCTGTGGGGGTGGCACGGCTGGGACAAGGCAATGGGGAAGGAGAAGGAGTGCGGTGCCCTGCCGGGGATGGGCAGCGCTTTCACCCTCGCCTCACGTGGAGAGCCGTGAGCGCAGCGAGGGCCGTGCTCTGCCCTGCCCTGCGGGCTGTGGGAGATGCTGTTGCTGTGGAAACTGTCCGTGTGTTCCATGGTGCCTGTGACATTTGTGAGGGCGAGCAGAGCTCGATCTGGCAGCGCAGCTCCGGGGGAACGAGCGCTGGGAGCTGATGGAGGGCACGACCCCTGCGGGGGCTCTCCTTGTCACCGCAGTGACAGCCTGGCCGGGGAGGGCAGCGCGCTGAGCCCCCTGACAGCGCTGGGCTGTGCGTTTGTCCTGGTCTCCTTTGGAGCTGTCCCTTGCGTTGTGCTTTGGGATTGTTTCACAGTTTGCAGAACAGACACACTGTAGGTGACAGCAGCACTGAAATCCAGACCTCTCTGCCCTGGCCTGAGGCCCAGCCATGGGAGTCCTGGGGTAAGGCGCAAGCCACCAGAGTACCTCACTGGAGTGGCTGTTCTTTTCAACGAAAAACTTTCCAATTTTTAAATTTTTTGTCTACAAACTTTCTAAAAAAAAAAAGTCATCCCAAAAGCATACAGTGAAAGTGATGCACAAGTATATCATGAAGTGGTGCTTCAGTTTAAGCTCATGAATGCTTCATCATCAGTGTATTCAGTGCTCAGCTTGGCTGCCTCAGCAGCTGTCAGAATACAAAAGTACTCTGGAGAGTAATACACTCTTCAGGCATAATTTCAGATTATGTAGATAATTTAAGATTAACCGTTCAATGCTTTAATAAGATTCCATTTTTTACATATTATCACAACATGCATGAACCTTTCAGAGTGATGCCAAAGGCAAGATGACTTTCATGATTAGTTTTAACTGACAGCGAAAGTTTGTTTTGATATTGTGTCAATATATTAGTATATAAGTGTTTTATTCCCTCCTCATGTATGCCTGTAAAATTTCTAGACCGAGTTTATTTGCAACCTTGCCTGTTTTTTTTTAATATCAGATCATATAGTATCTTGATTGAGGTTATGTGAAAATACTGTTTGTACCAGGTAAAGCTTTAAGATATTTTAGTTGTTTGGTTGTAACTGCATGACCTAAAATCTTAGGACTACTATCAAGTATAACCAGGTAAAATAGGAGAGAATTACTATCTGCTTGAATGATACTGCTGGGATCACTAAAGAGACAATGAATTTTATTACTTTATATTAACTCCAGCCACCTTATTGTCCTTCTATTTTGATTGTGGTTGCTGATTTGCAAACAAGATGCCTTTTGTGCTTCATATCCTGTGAGTGTCTTGTTAGTAATCTATCTAGACTCTAGTCTTAGATTTTTGTTGCTTTTTCCTAAGGCAGTCATGAACAGAATTTGTCCAAAGAATATTGATGAATCAGCAAAACTCTGTCCTTTTATTGAAAATGATAATAGAGTTCTGAGCAGCCAAAACACACATGGTAGTCTTTTCTTGTGGAAATCTAGAAGGCTAATATTCTTGTCTGTACATTTAAGAGGAATCTTACTGTCTGACCTTATATGATATGTGTGAATATTTCACAGATAGCTCCAGTATCATGCCCACTAGCTAAAATGATTGCTGATCTTTAATCTTCAGTTTTTGATTTGAGACATGGTGAGTGTTGGAAACACTCACCACATACCTTGATAAGCTGTTATAAAGGTTAATTACACGTTATTTTACTTTCTTGAAACCTGTTTCATTTTCTGGTCTGAAATTTCCAGCTGCTGTCACAGTGGGGCATATTCCTATACAAAATGTGTTCCAGTGGGAACATTTATGGGGCCAGAGTTCAATATATTAATGGCCTTCCTCTAAGGTGAAGTCAGGCAGGAAATATGTGAGACACTTGCAATAGGTAATATGGATCTGACAGGGGCCACAAAAAGCTGAGACTCAGATTGGAGGAGAGGAGGGAAAGTAAGAGGCTAGATTCAGGATGAGCCCTTTAAAGGATATATCTCCATTTTAATTTGATTTGAATTTCACATTGGCAGACGCCTCTCTGAGTGACTACTCAGCTTCATGGCATTTTGGACTTTAAATGTGAACTAAGTACAAACATCCAACTGCAAGATGCCCTGGCAATGCAAAGGTGCCACTTGTGCCATTGCATTTCTTGATGTGGAAGTTTTCTGAATCTTAAGGTTGTGTACTAAAATTTTCCCATGTTCCAATGAAAAACCCATATCTTCTGCATACCATAATACAATTTGAGTTAGAAGGGAGCTCAGAGGTCATCTAGTTCAACCCCTGTGTGTGAGTGTTTTGTGGAAGCTATCATGGAGGTGGGAGCAATTCACTTACAATGTTATACGGAGTGTGTGCTACTTTTGAAACGTCTGTTAAGAAGCCAGTGCTGGTTTCGTTCATTTCAAAGGTTAACAGAGGGTAATTGTTGTAAAGAGCACAGTAGTACAGTGTACTTCAACCTGTGATCTCTGATCTGACTGGACTGCGTGAGCACAGAGGCGTCAAAACATTATCTGTGAAATGTTTGCCAAAAACTGAAGTGCTGACAGGTTTAGCTGCAATCTGGCTCCTGGTGATTGTTAGCACTTGCTGGCAACAATAGCTACAAATTGCTAGAAATTGCCAGCAAGCAATTTTAATACTGAAATTACAATGCTGTGAACCAAACATTTTCTGTTTAGCCTGGTGATAAGTACTGTGGGGTTCATGTTTCCAACAATGATTGAGAACTGCAACTACTGTAAGACAAGTCAAAGCAATGAGACTTGACCCTCCCTCTTCATCTCTCCCTTTCCCCTGTCCAATTTTGAGGTTTCAGCATAAGAGTCCAGATTAGGAAATTATTGACTTGCTCATGCTAATTGTGAATGCCTTTAGTTTCCTGTTTGTTTTGGAGTTGTATCAGTACAGGAATGGACAATGACAATTTTAAATATGCTCAGGTGTTTTAAATGAGAGTTCACGCTGTAACTCTACCACCTTTTCAAACGAATATAAAACTAACAATGAGTGAGGAGGGAAAGAAAAGGAATATGTATCATAAAAATTGCCTTAGACACTTGCATATAACTTCAGACATTACATTTCCTCTTGAGAAATAAATACAGTGTCTCTCTGGTAAAAATCTGTTTTACAGACAGTTCTACCTCCAGTGATTTCTAGTTGCTGTAAGGAAAAAGTAATTCATTATTTGTTCAGCACAACTGCAACACAAAGGATAAATTTTTGTCTGTGCATAGCTCCTTGGTACCTTAACTGCATCATGCCTGACATTCAACTATGCTGTGAAAATGCAGAACAGGTAGCTATTTTTATGAAGCAGATTTGTATACAAACCACATAGTTCCTTCTCTTTTGCCTGCTGGTCACTCAACCTCTGTCATGATCCTCTTTCCCAACAACTTCTGTTTCTTTCATTTCCCCCTTCTCACAAATTCTTATTGTAGTAGCTGCGCCTCTGGCAATATTTCTCCTGTTGTCTTGCTTTGATAACGTCACAACTTCCCTGGAGGGTGATGTTGGGATGCTGCCTTGTGACCTTGTCAGTGTACTAAGGTCACTCAGCTGCCCTGCCCACACCCTGTCCTCCTTGGGGAGAGGCAGCATGGCCAGAGACTGGAAATCTGCCACTCTGGGGGTGATTCCTGACCCAAGCAGATGTGCTTTCAGATCAGGACGTTCTGTACGTCTGCCATACAGATACATCTTGCAGGTGCTTTAAGGCTGGCTCCCAAAATCCTATAATACTTTAAGGAGGAAAGCAGATCCTATTAGAGTGCTGAATGGTTTAGTAATTGAAATTGTCCTTCTCTCCAGAAGTTCTTCACAGGTCATGAGAACCATCATTAATATAAATTTGCTTCATTTCAGGACTGTTTTATCAGTGATTTTAGGCCCACATGGACTGCTTTTGTACAGATTAAGAGTTTTAGGAAGAAATTTGATTTCTGGAAGGGAGACTGAAATTCTGTTGCGTTATGCCACCTCTTTTTTTTTTGAAGGGGTGTTAAATAGACAGATGTATAATGTTGCGTTATAAGAGCATTTACATGTGTGAAAGATTTTTGTTTTGTACTTTTACATTTTCATCCCAGAACCAGAGCTGTAGCTTGATCCAACAAGCATTGAAACAATGCCTAATGGTAAAAATGCACATGGCCAGTTGACATCAGCAAGGACTATCTCCAGCTGAAATAGTTTCCTGGATTTGGTCGGGGGGCAGACAGGGGTGGGTGTTTAACTCCTAAGGAATAAAAATGCCTCGGTTACCCTGATGTAATTCCAGCCCCCCTCCCCACCTGTGTGAAGCCTTGCCATCTGCACGGGTGGGATGTGGCATTGTAATGATAGCACTGTGCTCCTTGCAGTCCCCAGCTCTCATGGACAGAAGGAGATTTTAAAAATGGCTAAGGGGTTTTCATTGCAGATCTTCCACGGGAAGCCAGTTATTCAGAACTGCAGATACTGTTAGGAAGTTGACAAAATCATTTGGCCGCACTGATGATTAATTTATAAAGGGCTTAAAGGCATTAAACCAGTGACCTGGTAAAAATCATTGGTGTCAGATAAAGGGATGTCTGCATTAACAGAGCTGTGGCCTTTTAGCAGCTTTTAGAGGAAAAGTATGTGTTAAAAGCATGCTAAAAATGACACTGCTCAGAGAACAAGGCAGCCAAAGTAATTTTCAAAGAGAAATAGTGTGATATTTTTGCACACAGATTTTGATTGTTGCAAATACTAATCTAGGCCTACGGCAGCAATGAGAGATGAAAGCTAGGGAAAAATAAATTCCCATCCTCTGTTTTTATAGAAAGACTGTTAATTTTTCTTTATTATTAAATGCTTGGTAATAGGAAACTCATCTCTTCTTGCAGTTTTGGATCCTTGCATCCACCTGGAGTCTCATTTAAGCTATTCCCAGCAAAAGTGGTCTGTCCAAGAATTGTGCCTTTTAGTAAAGGGGCCTTATTTTGCAATTTATGCATATTCCCTAAAACTATTTGGTGTTCTGATGCTGGGGGTTGTCTTATGGCTCACATCTGCTAATGACATTTACGTAAAGAATTTATATTAAACTCTTCACCACTCATAATGTAAAAACTTAAATACTTTTAATATTAAAGTAGGCTTTTGTATGTTAAATTCTGCAATTCCAAAGGCTTTTTTTTTTTTGCAAAGTTCAACTTAATATCTTTTGTTAAACAATGAAGAAACTCATATTTTTTGAAACATCTGCCTCAACTTATCAGTTTGACTTCTCTATGTTTTTTAGGAAGGAAGGTAGTAATCTTGCATTGATTTACAGATTGGCTGTGTCATGGACAGCGTTGGGTAGGGTCTGTCAGGGTTATTTGCTCACAGGCAGAGCTGTATCATTGTGGCAGTGCTGCCTCACATGTTGAGGTTAACATTATCAAGCTTTGCAGACTTGTGCATTGCAGAAAGAACCATCTCCAGTTCCTTAGCACTCCCTGTTCAGAATACATTGCAGGGGAATTCTGCTCCTCTCCAATGGTCATATTTTGTAACTTTCTGTCTTTTAAGATTGTGAGTGTCATAACAGTACTCCTTCCTTTGCATTTAAAATAGCCTGGGATAATGTCAGTTTTAAGCAGTAATTACTACTATATTAGATATCTTGTCTGCTCCAAGGAAAGAGCAAACCAATTAGATTTTAATGATGATAAGTAAAATCAAAGCCACTAGACTCCATATAGAAAATGCCTACTGCGATAATCAGTTATTGCAAGCAGGGAAGAAACAGCAATTCATATTTGTGGTGGTTAAATGATCACGTTGTTTGCCTGAACCTGTGTCCAATTTCTACTATTCAACAATGCTGTGATAGAATATCAAGTCTTGGGCAACCCCCGCAATAAAAAGAGGAAATTAAAGCAGTGCTGCAGTTAATGAATGACCTTGCTGACAGAAACAATCATTACAATTAAACATAGCGAGCTAGTTCTTCTGTTTTTTTTTTAAACCCTTCCTTCTTCAAATGAAAATGCCTTTGGTTTTTGGAAGGAAATAATTATCAGATTGTAACTGAATTGTAAATGAAATAGTGCATTTCTACTTTCAAGCATCACCACTGTTTTGTGTTTATTAGCAGACAATATGCACTTACTGCTGTTCTCTAAAGGATTTTTAGCCAGTACTTGAGTACCAGCAAATCTAGAGTTCATTTTCTAACACAATCTGCCTTGGGCCACTGACACTGAAGATACATATCCAGGAGTTATTTTTCAATTGTGGTATAGGCTTAGTCAGTTCTCTGCCCAGCCTTCTCAGTTCCCATTTTTTGAGCAGTCAGCTTGGTGACAAGGGTGAAGGACTTGTTTGAGCTAAAAACAGCCACTTCCTTGCTCGGAGAAAGGTTGTGTTAGTCCAAAGGTTCTACAATGAAAGGATACTTATTTGCTTAAATATGCCTGTATTGCAGTAGATAATTTTGCATTATCTTCCTACAGATGGCAAATGGAGTCATAATGTCCAGTGGCATTGCCTGGACTGAAACATAAGATAAATTTACCTCCTTTTTTATTTGTTCTCCTAATTGAACCAGCCAATCCCCAAAACCCAGTGGAAGTGAGAAACAGTACTCCAAGGAAATATTAATAGCGTGGAGTATAGAAAAATAATTACAGATTTATTTCAAATGTCAGTATTGCAGTGTTGTGTTTAGTTCACTGGATCCAAGTTAAATAGAAGAGTAGCAGAATTAGGAGTTTTTGAGGAAAACATCTGTTTTTCATTGTGCTTGAATGAAACTGCCTTTTCTAGACTTTTCATTATGTACTCCGTACATAATGTGAAGGGTTTTTTTTGAAATGTAAATGGATAAAATGTAAAAGTTTATATTGATTGGGGATACTATAGTCAATACAGATAAGAGGGTTTCTGAGACCGTTTTTGCCCATTGAAACTGACTTTCTATCCTCATTCAAAATTATTTTTGTTGTTGAGGCTGAGCAAAGTAAAACTGTAACCAGATGCATTAATTTATGAAAAGGGGAAAAATATTTTACATTTTTACTTTTATTATAAAGGTGAAAGCTTGTGACTTTTAAATACATGAGTCCATAAAACCCCCACTGAATAAGTTCTCTCCTATACTATCCTGGTAAAAAATTGGCCTGCTTACTTTGTACACCCTTATGAGACAATAGCCTGACCTCTGTATGTTGTCTCTACATGAGATTTTGTAAATGTTCTTTTAGGGAACATTGCAATGGGGGTTTGGGTTACAGTTTACCATGGTAACCTCCAGAGGAACTTACTGTCAAGAGGATATCTGGTTTAAGGTTTTTTAAAAAACCTGAATATTTTCAAATGTTTGTTTGTGCTGAGCAAGCACTATTCTAGGCAAAGTTTTGAGGGGAAAAGTTGCCATGCTCTGTTCACTATGAACCATTGTCTAAACTTAGCAATTACTGAAACAGCGCTTGGTTGCAATCTCTTCCTCTTTTTTTTACTTTCTTTCTCTCTCTCTCTCTCTCTCTCGCTATTTTTTTTTTTTTTTAAAAGCATATTCAGGCATTGGAGAGCTGAATGATTTTTGAAAAATTCTTGCAATTTGTGACAGCCACCTGCTCTCTTGGTCATAGATTAATAACACCTGACCAAGCATGAAAACATGCTGGGTCCATCTGCCTCTGCCCATGCAGGGGGCATTGCAGTGTTGTCTTATTAGCTGCCCAGCACAGCATCCCCTTCAGAACCGTGTTATCAGTCCTGTGCAAGCAGCTCATTTGAGAGAACGTGGGATCTGTTCACACAGCACTAAGGAAACAACCTTTTTGTCTGGACTCCTTTTGCCATGGTGCTGCCAAGTCCTCTGTGTGTCCATTATTTGAGAAGAGCTTCATTGTTAGTTAATATTCCCTAGAGATTCTTACTGAGCCTCTCAATGAACTGCAGGGATGCTGCCTGTGTTTGTTGGACCCTTTCTTGTAGGACTGCCTATGGATTATATATTCTTGCTTAGTTCTGAAAAGTGCTAAAATATGTTTTAAATTTCAAGCACAAAAAGCGGTCCTAGTGAAATAAGTACTAGGATGGAACAAAAATGATCACTAAATTAAACTTTTATTGTTATTTCAAAATAGATTTAAAAAAAGAAGAAAAAAATTCCACTGAGATACCTGTAACTGGCAAAATGTACAAACAACTGATGGCTTACATCTGCACAGAAGATATTTCCTGAAATAGTAAGGATGATTAATACCTTCAGGTGCCATCAGCCTGTACTGTACTTATATAATACCCAGCTGTATAATTAAGTGATCTTATTTTCAGCTTGATCCTTTCTTTTTCCATAATTATCTGTTAAAATCTCACACTTGTGAAGCCTGACACTCATGTTTGCAGTGCAGTTAACCCTGGCTTAGGCCGTGCAGAACAGCTTTCAGCATTAGTTCAAAAGTTTAACTCCTTGGGCCAAAGGCCCCTGTCAAAGTGCCTTGTTGTTCCAGAGCAAACTTTGGCTGGGCTCTTACATGCTCTGACAATGCTAATGACTGACTGGAACTCTGTGCTCCATAAAACTTTTCCAAATCTGGGTAGAAAACAAGGAAACACATTAATTAGTTTGGAGGAGCTCTTATAAATAATGATAGATACAAGTAAAAGTCAGATTCTAAGGCTGTTAAAGCTCAACCATAATGTTGAAAGAAGACACCAACTTGAAATGAAGCAAACACCTGCCCATTTTTGGAAGACTATGACTCCTGTTCTGCCCTGTTTTTTTCACTCATGTCTGTACTGAAATTCCTTTTTGATGAAGAGAAATATGTATCTTCTAAATGAAAGCAGAAATTGCAGTAATTTAGGGGGAATTAGAAGGACACATGCTGATGTTTCCTTATCTGTCCAATGTGGTTTGTAGGTACTAGATGGGTTCTGAAAGGATTTATCTTTCTCACTGTGCACTTCTGCTTTTCACATTGATGCTCTTTGGAACTTTTAACGCTCAAGCTTGTGAACAAATGAACATCTGGACACAAGCACTGTATGTGGTTTTATCTCATGTTGATTACTTATGTCCAAAGATTTTGCTGCTGTTTCATAAATTCTAGGAAAGGAGGAAACATTACTTTTTGGGAGAAAATCAAATATTTTTCTTGACTGAAAACAAACGCTTGATTTTTAAAATAAATGAATTCATTTGTGGGAGCAAAATTTGAAAGCACACGTATTCTTCTGTGATGAACCTTCTGTTTTGTGTCACCTCTGATCAGAAAACTTATTGTACTGATTTTGTTTGGGATAGACTTCAGATTACTTATATTATGATAGTAGCATAACTGAAGTGCCTATAGAACAGAAGAAGTGAGCAAAGAAATGTTGGTGGTATATTCCTGTGTCTACCCTTGTTTGGATTTGCTGCACAGCTGCTTTTATGGACAGGGGAGAAAAGACACCATTCGCTTATAGGGAACTTCATTGAGGGAAAAGAAAGTGATTGAAAGGAAAATGCAATTACAAGTAGTATGAGTCTAAGCCCATTTTTAGACAAGTGCTATTGTTCAATATAGAATGGAATATAAAAAAAATAATTTTCTCCTCACTTTCACCACATCATAAGCAAGCCTTTTGTACGGAGAATTTTCAAAATTAAATTCTTTTGACAATGGGTTTCATTTAACTATAAAAAATCAAACCAGTTTCCTATAAGGTTTGTATTATACAGTGTCACCTCTGCTAGACACAACTGTTCCTTTTCTCTCCTAACTCTCACTTCTCCTCCTCCATTTTTTTTCTTCTCCTTTATGGACTACTTCTTCATCTTAAAAAGGTGACAGCTGATGCTGACACCAAAACACCTTCTTAGCAGCCCATGAGGTCATGTAGGCTTCAGGTTTGCTTTCAAACTCCTTATGTTTGAATCTCTGGATTAAGTAAAATTGTAAGTGGAAATTAGACATAGTTTTGAGTAACCTTTAGCTGCCTTGCAACATTTAAAGATTATTTTATCCCCCCTCCCCAAGCTAAAATGTTCTCACTTGAAATAATTGTCACTGTTTGGCAGATCACGAGGAAAGCTGCTTGTTCAGTCTTGAACTGCTCTCCTTCTCTGCCTGTGAGGAGATATTTACCACACCTACTTCAAGGTGGAATGAGCTTTACAGTCTCCATCTTCCTTGTTATCTCTACAAACATGCACTCGATGGCCAGCTTTTGTTGTCATCAAACACTACCAACATTTCTTTTTATATGCTTGTAAGATGCAGATAGTCTTGTAATTCAAATCAGGGGGTCTTTGGATTTGGCTTTGATTTGGAGTACATTCTGTAAATTTGGTTTGATAGCTATATAAATCAACTCTTATGCCCATTTTTAGATTATTGTTTACTAAAATCAAGGCTTTTAAATTAGAAAGCTATACTTGAGGAAAGCAGTTATGCCAAAGAACCTATGAAAATGTCAAGTCTTCTCTGCTTGGGGGTTTGTATTTCATAAATGGGCTCTAGTGTGCTGACATTTCAGTCTAGGATCTCACTGGCTGCCCTTGGGTGAGGCTGCAGGCTCTTGGCACATCCCCCAAACACATCATCTGTCAGATCCATCAGACTGCAGTTGCTGATCAGCCTTCTTGGCCCATGTTTTCATCAGTGCAAACTCACTACAGGTCTTTAGCCTCTGGTCTATTTGCTGCTATGCAGGCTTTTCTCTAGGTATGGGAGCCTGTTTTGCAAGTAGGTGAAGAGCTTGGATTGTTTGACTTTAAATGAATGCTTTTCCAGTTTCATTCCTTATACTTTCTTGTTGCTGACCTGCAGTCAGTTGTGGTTGCAGTACAGTTCCCTGTAGTTTTCAAAGGCAAGGTTCTTCTACATAGAAAGAAGCTTTCTGCTTTGCTTTGCAGCCATCTGTGGAAAGATATCTCACTGTTATGACACATATAGTCTGGGATTTGTTTTCCTCTCACTAGCTGTGGCCTTTTCAAGAATGTTCTTGTTTGTATAAGCAGAACTTAACCATCAAGCACTATTTACCTGTTATGCTCCTACATGCAGCATCTTAAGTGACACAAAACCAGATGTGTATAATAATAGAAGGCTTTATCACCTAGAGTTTGATGTAAAGAATGCTTTAATTATTCTAGTTGGTGTAGAATTACTGTAAAAATTAAGTGCTTGAAAGAATGAAAAGCATATGCTTAGTTTAGAAAGTATATGGTAGTGAATTAATACTTGAATGGAGTATTATTTAATCTCTGCCTCAGGGTCAGAATCTGGTATTCCTAATAACACTGATTGTGAGCTGCCTTTAGGGAAGCCGTAGAATGAAGTATTATTCACTGTAAGGAAGAATTGTAAAACATTTCCCCAAAATAGTAAATGTAAGCAAGAATGGAACAGGTATTAATCTGATGTGCAGTTACATTGTCTCAGGGAAATCTGTCTATTTTGCAGTTTCTAGATGGAGGAAAAGTCCAGCAAAGCACTCAGACTGTCTGCCATTTTCTGAATGATTGCCAATAATTATGTCCCTCTTTTGAAATGATCTACAAGTAATTCAAACTGATGAGAATGTGAGATGTGCCAAATGATTTGGCAAAATATCAGGTACCTCTGAACATGGTGGCTCCTGCTGACCTGCTATATAAAATGACACGATGTGGTGTGACTGACACTGCATAACATTAAGCAGCATGTAAGAAATTGGAAAATTGGAGTGTTTTCAAGGCCAAGGTACTGAGGGAAAAATGCATTTTTGATGGATGCCTACTTAAAAACATCTTGCTGTTTGTGAAATGTCGTTTTGGCCTTTTGCTGTATTGGAGGACAGAGAATGGATTTTATGTCTGGATATTAGCCTTGGCTCTGATCAGCTACAAGATGCCGTTGAAAATACTGGGAAAGATGGTAAATTATTGGGCAAACCGTTGGATCCATGTGAGGTCTGTTTTCTTAATAGGGAGGGAGAAGGAAGTGAAATTCCTCTTATGAAACAAAAGCTTACAGAAAAACATCAAAACATTAGCTATTATCCAAGACTGAGATTCTCTCTTGGATTCAGAGTTTTGTGGTGAAATTTAAAGATTAATCTCCAAGCAGTGAGATTTAAACACCATTATTTGTTACGTGCCCCGTGCTCTGACCTCCCTGCCATGAACCCAACTGTCCCCAGAGCAAGGGGACACAGGGTGTCAGCCTGGGCTACAGAGAGATGGATCTGCTGGCTCAGAAGTGAAGAGCATTTACCAGTTATTCAGAAGCAAAGGCTCACCTGTGAATAGAGGCTGATGGAGATGATTTACCAGCTTGCCAAAATGTCCTAAGAAATGCTTAATTGTCTCTGTAAAAGGTCTCTGACAATTTTTCATGGTTTCATTCTTCTTGTGATTAGAATAAAGAGAAAGGACAAGTAGAAGCTGCATAGCTAATAGGATCTTACAGACTTGGGCTCAGAGTAAGAGCCTGTGGAAGTGGATGGAAATTTTGGACCTAAAGCTTATGAAGGCAGCTTAAAATCGTAAGACTAACAGCCTTGTCATACAAGGAACTAAAATGATTGACTGTAGTATTCATATACTACAACTAACTTAATTTGTGTTTCTAATAACTTTGGTTTTTTCAGTACTGCAAAGAAATAAATTTTTTTGGTGTGGTGGAGATTTTTCATAATTTTTGGTTTTGTAGGAGCAAAACACTAAGCAAGTTGCAACTACTTCAGGAGAAATTCAGGAAGCATTAGTTCAGAAACAGTCCCCAGTCTCTTTTCTACACTTGTTAGGGCTATAGTGATTTCGCTGCCAGTGATATGTAACTTCTATGCTGTTTCAGCTGCCCTTCTTGAGAAGCAAGACTGGAGCCAAGCCTCTCTCCAGTGCTCACCTGGCTCTTTCAGTGCTTTCATAGGAATCATGCTGAATTTTGTGTGTTACAACTTGAGCTCTGAGTATAGCACCAAATGAAAGGGAAATTGTACCTTGTTCTTATTCCCTAGGAAGGGAGGATAGTCTACATTTCAGCTTAGCTCAGTGAGATTAGACTATTGCACAAGAGGTTCCTGAGGGGAATGGGAGCAGTTGAAAGAGTATAAATGAGATGGGAAGGGATACTGTCATCTACATCAAAAAAATGCCCTACACTGGCAGTGAGAGCAGAAGTGAACTATGTGATAGCAGTTCAATGGCATTATCCACCTCTGATTTCTCTGATTGGACACCTGAGCAGGAAGCTCTGTGGTGGCTGTGGAGCTGTCTGAAACATGTCATACCTGTGAGAGCATGCTGGGGGTTAGATAAAGGCAGTTCATTAGGTAAAGCAAATGCTGAATGCACAAGCAAAGCAAAATAAGGAATTCATTGTCTGCTTCCTGTGGAAAGGCACATATTTAGCCATTTTCAATGAAGCTGAGCTTCACCATATGTAGCTGTTGCTTGGGAATCCTAAGACTGTAATTCCAAGCATCTCCCTCTTTCTTTCCACCTCCTCTATATGCTGAGCATGATGTAGTATGGCAGGGAACATCCCTGTGGTCAGCTGAGGTCAGCTGTCCTGGTTGTGCCCCCTCCCAGCTTTTCCTGCTCCCCCAGGCTCCTTGCTTGCAGGGCAGAATGACAAATGGAAAGAGCCTTGACTCTGTGCAAGCACAGACCAGCAACAGCTAAAATGTTCCTGTCATCTCCAACACTCTTCTGGTCACCTTTCCCAACCACAGCCACACACGGTACTGTGATATCTTTATGATTTGCTGTACCTTTATATAACAGCAGCATTTCCAGTGGCCACTGTCTTCCATGACTGCCATGAGCTCATAGGGCAGCAGCTGTGGTAGCAACACTTTTGTTTCTATAAACTTAAAACTTTTAAGCAGCTTTACAAAAACCTGGTGCTATCAAAGAAGGTAAGACCAAAGTGGTACTGAACCTTCTTTTCGCATATTTTGTGAGTTGTTTTGATGCACAGCAGCATATGTGTAGTGGAGAATATATAGCCCAGTAAATAGGGAAAAGAAGTCATATATCTTATGAGCAGTCTTCAGATACAGACTGCTAATACTTGATGAAAGCTAACCAGTATTACCATGAGATTTTACACGTTTGCTCTCCAATTTGACTTCCCCATTATTCAACCCTGTTTTTATCTGCAATATGGTTTTAATCTTGCAGGTTTCCACAACCTTTCCCATCTTTCATCATTGGCCTAAATTAACCAAGAAGTTGCTTTTAATTCTGCAGTTTTACTAGCAAGTCATTTTTAATGAATTATGGTTCCCCATTTCCTAACCATGCTTTCCCCTTACTGCTTCCAGGACTATGTTTCTGTGTAGACATTATAAGTTTTAGAACTGCAAATTTAGATAGTATTTTTTTCCTGTTTTTTGTGCAATTTGTATGCCTCTAAACCAATGTTTGTTACTCTGTGTTTGTAGAATCTCCTCAGGTGTATTTAAATTACATATAGGTGGAATATGATATTAAGGCTGACTCAGCATATATTGAAGTCAAAGGGGATAACTCTTGGATGCAGAATTACTCATCTCCTTTTTTTTTTTTTGCAAGATTGAAACCTAAGATAGCAGCAATTATTTTAAGCTTTTGGGTTTTTGTCAGTTAATATTGAGTAGGCTGAAGTTATTTTTAAGGTGAATAAATAGCTAGCTTATATTGGTTGGAATAGAGGTGGTAAGGGATAATTTTGTAAGCCAAATGATATAAATGGACACAGATTTTTAGAGTTTTTTAAGAGAAATTGAGAAGTTCATGCATAATTTTTATTTTTCTTCCAACTTAAATTTTTTAAATGTGGCTGCAGTGCAGTTTTCTGTTTGATTGTAAAGATATAACCATGTTTGGAAGCTGCTTGCCAGACTCCACCAGGGAACTTGCTCATCAGGTTTTTTGTCCAGTCAGCATGGTTTCAAGTGTCATGAGTGCCAGGAAGCCTGTCAGCTCAGTCTCATTTCTAAGAAGTACAAAGTACTACAAAGCCTGTTATTTTCTGACATGAGCAAATGGAAAAGTTCAGTTTAGTCTGTAACCCACAGCTTTATGAAGTCATTAAGTGTGAAAGCAACAGCTCTGAGCTGCACAGTTCTAGAAGGGACATGTAGGGAGTGCTCAGTTATCTCTGACACCCTGCTCTGAGTGCTTGCCTGCTGGGGCTGTGGGTGAGAGCTGGCAGCACTGTCGTGGGAACTCTGTTGATGCTGGACTTCAGTGTCCTGAAGATAGAGCTGGAATAATAATTGCCTCGCATGAATATTGCTGTGGGGCCATGTCATCAACATGGAAACTCTTGGTTTAGCTTTACCATGGACCCTTCCTGCTGATTGATTGAGCAGCCCAGTGAAGATATGAACTTGCTCTGTGCACCCCAGCTGGGCACTTGCAGGAGCTGGAAATGCAAGTGCAGATGAAGTATGAAATGCCCAAAGTGCGATCATGTTAGCTTACAAGAATTAAACCATAATCTATGGCAATCATAGGTGTAAACAAAATTAACTTATTTTTCAATTTGAGCAAAAAGGAATTTACTACTTTTTATTGTCCAGGTTGGAACAACACTCAGGTTAATTTTCTTTCTTTTCAGTTCTCATTAGCCCACAGTAATGATGGATTCCTGCCAAGCAATAAACAGTGCCATTCCCAATTGCTTTTGGGCTTATTTTCTTTTCTTACACTGATATAAACAATGAAGGTAATTTTAGTTTTAATTTTTGTTCATGCTCAGTGATTTTGGCCAGCCAAAGCCTTATGTCCCATTTAATTCTGAGTCAAGACTGGGCTCAGTCATGCCTGTGAAAACTTGTCAGTTTTCCAGCCATTCATGTTCACAGCCAAGGAGTAGGAAAAACGTCTGCAGCTGAATGCTGCTCCTCCCCCAGATTGCTTTTGTCTCTTGTTTTGAGAGCTCTCCTTATGCAACGTGCTTTGGCTGTGATGGAGTGCTAACTCCAGAGAGGCTTTCTCCCTTCGAAGTCATCACTGCCTATTATATTCTTTCTGCCTTGAGAGCTGTTCTAATTATACAAAGAGAACTGGCTTTTCATATAAATAGACATACAAATCACAGCCTGCATAAACTTTCATAACAAAAAATGTGTTTCTGTCACTTGGTGTTAATTTCAACTGTATGATTTCTGTATAAAAGGGATTTGTGGTTTTGGTTTCATATAGTGAGATTCTTTTAGTAGTTATAGTTGTTTTTCCCAGTCATAGGGATAGATATTATATAGTCATGCTGAAATGCCAAAATAGTCATTGCTGGTTTATAGTTGGTGCAGGATTTGTTCTTTGAATGGTATATTTTAGCTTCCTAAAGAGTACAAGGAATACTTTCTTTATTAAAATACTACTAAAGAAAAGGAATAAATGGAAAATTTAAGTTGCTATTGAATGTCTGTGGAAGAACAGGCATCTCTGAACAACATATTATTTCAGCTGTGATGTAGAAGGGCATTCTGTCCAGCTGGGAAGAATGTTAATGATGCCAATTACCCACTTTATGACAATGAATGAAGAAGGCTGGAATGCAGGGCTCTTTTTTTTGAGGATGATAGGACTGCATGAATGATGTTCCAGTAACTTTCAGTAAGATCCACATTATAGGGCTGATTTTCAAACAATGCGACTCATTCCCCTTTACTCTGTCTTTGAAATGAAAGTGCCAGAAGGTCAGATAGTGTATCCATTGTTGGGGGAGGGAGTCCATAAATGATGAGTATTCACTTGGGTGGTGTGACCAGTGGCATGAGACAGTACTGGCAGCAAGGATGGTCTGAGGAATGCGCATTGGTTTGGGGTGTTGGCAGTGACACTTTGCAGCAGGACGGTGCCAGAAGTGCCCAGCAGTGGGGAGGTGCTTGTTTGCCCCCAGGTGACCAAGAGGGTCTTGACTGGATGAATTGTTGTGGCATGAGCCCTTCAAAGGCTGCACTGTTGCTCTTGCTGGTAAAGCCTCTAAGGTGGGTAACTTCCTACCTTCCTGCAACTGTCCTTTGGTAAAGCAGATAAACCAAACACTAAGTAGGAGACTGCAATGTCTTTCCAAGAATAAATCTGCAGATCTTGAGACTCTTTACATGCAGAAAAGCTCTGCTGAGTGGCACGAAAGTTTTCTTGTGGAAACTTGTGGTGCTCCATTGCATTAAAATATAGTGACTTTAAATTTAAAATATAATCTGTGTTCCTCATGAGATTATGGACTTTTTTTTGTAGTCTCCTGCCTGCTGAGAGGGAAGTACAAACCCCCGAACTGCAGAAAGTGGCAGAGGATTGGGAAAAGACATCAGAGTAGAAATTGTTTTTCCATGTGGGACGAGCAGTTTGAGAGAAACTTGAACACAAAATGTAGAGGAAGGAAGTAGTGGATGTCTCACTGCTCTCATGGTGGTTATGCACACAACGCTGCATTTCAATTTAGAAAGAGTATGTTAGCGTGGGCTGCACTGATCTAATTAAAAACAGAAACCATAGAAATGTACTGTAAAACTTTTGCTTGATTAAACATTCTCTTATTCTCCAGCCTGCTCACTGCCAGGACAGTGTGTTACAAGTTCAGAGCTTGAGAACTCCCGTCCGTTGTTCCTCTGCTGAAAACCTCCCTGACAAATTCTTCCCCTGAGTGAGAGTTCACCAGCAAATTCCAGTAATGCTCTGGGTAGCTGGTGTGCCGTGTAAACTTCTCTCTTAGCCTCTGAACTCTGCTGTTTCTAATTTCAGCTGAACATGTGTGACAGGCCAGGGCTGTGGCTTATGAAACCAGCTGTTCTGTGCTAACACTGCAGCTGTGCAAGGCCACCAGGCACTGGCTCTCATTCCTTTTGGAAAGAAAATGTTTATTCATGTACTGTAGTAATGAAATGACAGGATTCATGATTTGTATAAGCTTTCATTTCTTTTGTTTCTGTGTTTGTTACAAATGTATGTATGGCACAATTTAAAGAAAGGGTTCAATAATAATACAATGATTCACTTGAAAGCCAATCTTCTTCTGGCTACTGTTTATGTCTAGCTACAGCAGAAACACCGACATTGAAAAGAAAAAAAGGAAAAGGGCAGAAGTTTTGCTTTTCCGTCTAGATCTGGTCAAATTACTCCAGTTTCACAATATCTTTTTACAAATCTGTGGTTTCTATTATTGGCATAGATTTGCTCTTGGAGGGATTTGTCTGACCTTTCTGTTTAAATTCCATCAGAATTCTATGTTTGTTATTTAGATTTGATAGCTAGAAGTATTAAGTTATATTTGGGCATCATAACACAATTAAGTTCCACAATTATTTACATTTCCTTTTTTTCTTGCTAAGTTATCTGTAGCTTTGCTGCTTTCTATGCAAATAAAAGATAAAAGAATAGATTTTTTTTTTTGTATTTTTGTAAGATTTCTCCTGGCTTTTGGCTGAATTGAGTTTAATAAGTGTCTGTATTCTTTTGGAGATAGCTTTTTACTTATTCTAGCTCATGACTCAGCTGTATTTCCAAAGACTGCATTTTGTGCTCATACTCCCCCCAGCTCCTGGAAGTGAAGAGTATTTAGAAGGAGAGATATCAAAATACATTTTTAGTTCAGTAGCTTTGAATACTGAGCTTTAATTGGCATGGCCAAATTCGGGTTCATAGCATCCAAGCATACAGAAGTGACTCACTCTTCGCTAAAATTGCACATACCAGATATGGCATGTCTAGATGCTATTTAAAATGCTACTTATCAAGCTACTCCATGCTACTTATTGCTAGTTTAACAGTCCTACTGCCCTCCCTGTTTCAATATGCTGCTTATTTATTTTTATTAGTCAGTGATGATCACCTGTTTTCTACCCTGTCCCCAAGTGTATTTTTTTGCGTTGAGGCAGGCAGTGAGGTGGGATCCTCCACCTAGTGGGGGATCTAGAAATACTTGAAGGACACTTTATTTTTTTGTTCCTTTTATTTTGTTTATTCGAGGTTTGGTTGATTGTTTTGTTTTCTGGATTTGTTTGTTTGTTTTGGTTTTAATTTATTTTTATACAAAGTCAGGTGATTTTGTCTCTTATTTTTTAACTGGCTGCGTTGGGGGTGAAAACTCTAACAGGCTTAGGAAGAAGACTGTCAATGATTTCTAGGTCTAATTTCTCTCAGGCCTTCATTTTTATGATGCACACTCCTGCAGAAGAAAAATTTTAAAAAACCCTCCAAAAAGCAAACAACAATAGCCCTGTAGAAATGAAGTACTTGCTTGTGCATATGTTGTTTGTAGTCTGAATCAAGTACTGCCTGTTTTTCTGAGTCTTCAGATGCCTATTAAGGTCATACATAGTAGAGAGAAAGGAAAACACTGTACTGAAGCTGTTTTAGTTTTCCTTCATGTAAATGACTGAAGAATAGAAACTGGACAGCAGGGCACAATGCTGAAATTAGAAAATAATGTTAAAAGGATTTCAGTGTTAGTACAAAAGAGGGAAGTACCAAAATGAAGCAGTTGTGCTGCTGTGTAACAGGAGTTAATGCTGACCTGCAAGAAAGGTGTGAGGATCTAAGGACCTCAGAATCCTGACTTGCCTTTGCAGTAGAGAGGAGTTGAGTGATAGTGTGGTTTCTCTCCCCACAAGAGAGTTGTTTTTTCTCTGCAAGCAACTTCTCTGTTCTACTTGCCTTGTGTTCATGCTCTGCCCCAGGTGGCTGATGTTCCTCTCTAGAAAAGCTTAAGGATGCACTTCTTATTTAATGTTTGCAAATGTGTAGTGCAAATCCATGAAGTTTTCTGTTTTAAAATACAAGCATCCCTTGAAAGTTTTCATAAGTATAGACAGATTACATTTGAAACCCTGTACCAGTATCAATTACCTCTTTCTTTGTCTATTTAATGGTAACTTTCTTTAAATAATATGCTGTGACATCTTTATTATCCTTTAGTGATGAGGACAGTGAGCACAATAATAATTTTAAGCCTCAGTAGGTTAATGGAGTTAGGTCTGTCACCATACATTATAAAAGCAATCAAAAGTGTTTTTAATGAGCTTCAGCTGAGTGTGAACCCCAGCTTTATGCAGTTCAAACTAGAATGACCCTTGGAACATGTCTTACTGTTTTGGAAACCCAGTAGAGGAGGAATTTCCGTCTTCTCTTCCCAAAGAGAAGCAATTTGACTGTACCTCTGAGTACTGCTTGTGTAGAGAAAAGAGAAATTAAATGGAGTAGTATTTGAGGCCATATTTTACTTGGCCACCTTTTTTCCTGTCTCTATATTTGTCATGACTTAAACTATGGCTGAAAGGAAATAAATAGAGTAAATCAAGGATATTTTGTTTTATCAGGAGTCAGATTCTATATGGTCAACTCTGGCCAAAGTGAATCTATAAACACTGTTTAATAGTAGTGACAATAGACCCTTTCCTGCAATATTTATAATACCCCAAGAAAAATTGTGCTATTTTAAGTTGTAAAAATATCCTGAATGGGGCTGTTAATTTTGGTTGCTTTATATCAAGTCCCACTTTTCTCTCTTAGGATATTTGTAAGTATCCTGGAGAAACGGCACACTCAGTATTTAATATATTATGTCTGCATTGCAACTATCAGGGTACAGGTGTACATAACACTGCTGAGGATGGTGGGAGAAATGCACAATCCAGTAGTGTATCTACAGATTTCAAAGTTTTCATCTGGTGGCTTTCCCAAAGTAATTGATTTGGACCTATTTATAGGCAAATCTGGGGTCAGGCCCAAACACACTGGATCATTTTTCCTGCTTCAGGATTTCCTAAATTTTGTTACTGGACTTGGTGATGTCTATACCTTGCCAATTTGCCTTTCTTTTTGAGGTCTTATAATGATCCAATTTATTTTTTCCAATCCATCTAACCTAAAATATAAAAGTACTCCATCTGTGGAGAGGGAGGAGAGAAAGGGCTTACTGAAATAACTTCCCTTATCTAGTGACAAGCAATGAAACCTGGGGGAACAGGTCATCCTTGGGTAGATATTTTTGATGCTGCTTGCCGTTGCTCTTAAGGCATTAATCCTGCCTGTTTGTGCTGTGTGTTATCTCTGAGAAATTTTCTGACTAATTTGGTGTGTTTTGATTCTAGATTTGTAAGCATTGCAGTTGCATATAGATATGGAAATGGTTGAATTGTTATTTTACTGTAATTGGGGTGATAAAGTCCCTTCCTTTCAAAGTCCTTTTCTGAGATGACCATAATTTTCTGAATAATTTATTTGTCTTAAAAACTTATATTGCTTGTGTTCCACAAAATGAGATTTTAAAAATCAATTCTATCAAAGTCTTTATGCTGTATGGGATCTTGTGATTCTGAAAACTTGTGCATTGAGAAAATAATTCAAAAGCTCTCTTTGTACTTCACTAAGATCATCACCTTTATAACAGTTCAATTATACATGTCTATAGTAGATTTATTTTGATGCTCAAGCTTCATGTAACTGATGCAGAGCATGATGTACGGATTTAAAGCTCAGGTTTGGACAGTGAGCTCTGGAGCTCAGGAGATTTGAAATGACTTGAAGTCACAAGTTGGAAGATATGGTTTTTCTGCATATTTAATTTCTAATTCAGTTGGGTGAACATATTTGCTTGTCAATCAGTCCCTGAAAATTTCTCAGATCTCACTGTTTACAGTGTTTTTCTCTGTTCTGCAGATGCCGATGATCTGTTATTCACATTCCTGCTAACAGCCTTCTCTGTTCCATGGTTTTTTCTTCCCTTTCTCAAATGCCAACTACTCTTTCTCTCAAATTTTCCAGTTAATTAACTTAATTAGGTTAAATCATGGTCTTGGAGGCAGTGATACTGAGGAACCTTTTCTTGGCAGTTCTTTCTCTCTTGAGCAGTTCCTGTGCTTGTTCTTCCTGCTTCCCACCACTTGTTTTCCCTGATGTAGCACATTGTAACCAGATTCATGCAAGTCAAAGAATCTCTCCTGCCTTTTTTAAAACACCAAGCAATTAACTCACTGTTCAGCTTCACAGAGCAGCTCCATAAATGGTTAATTTGGCACAACTGGAAGGTGGCAGCAAGTGGGTGGGTGGGCAGGAGCTCAAGGCTAGTGGGGAAAGCAAAAACCTGAGCTACCCCTGCTGCTAAAGGAGAGTAGTCCTTAAGCCCTGTTTTCTTCAGAACTTCTAAAGGGAAACATCCCAGAACTTGATGCTTTTTCACTTGTGTTCAGATGTTTTAATGCTAAACACTCTGCTCCCTACCCCATCAACCAAAAATCAAACCAGAAGAACCAAATCTTTGCAGAGCTTGCAGAACTTCACTTTCTTCAGTGCCATGTTCTAGTCTGAGTGGAACTGCCTTAAATATCCCCATGGAATTTTACCTTGACTTGCTCACTCACCTGAATTTCCATCAGTGCCACTGCTGATTTAAGCATCCCCCTTCTATGTGCTGATGGCACTGGGGAATCATCATGGCCCTTGATGATGCCTTGCTCATGTGGTAGCACAGTGAACATGTGCAGGTTAATTTCTTTAATGCATGGCACAATAAAGGGGATAATAAGGTAGAAAAGCACTACTCAGATTGGCACTGCCACTGGATGAGGTGCTCTAGAACTAAATTTGTAGGTGTTCTTGCTTGGCGTGCTCGGCCTCCCCAGAGATTCTGTTTTTTCACTTATTTTCAATGAATAGCTCCATAGAATGCTTAATGTAAAATAAAAAAATTGTTTGCTTTTGACTGGTGAAGTTTGGAAGACTGGAAGTTTGACTTTCCATTGGAGTTGACCTCCCTCTGAGTTTTACTGTTCTAAAATTGCTGTTTGGGAGTAGGGGTAGGTCCATGTTATGAGGCTGTTGTTCCTCTCCTGAATAATAGCCCTGGCATGTGTTGCACCAGGCAATGCTCTGGCGTGTGCCTAAGTATAGCAACAGCTTTTTGAGTCTTTGTTTTTTTAGAGGCTTGTAAGGGCTAACCTGATGAGGGCTGATGAAAAGCACTCCTTGAAAGTAGCTGTGGGAAATGTTAAGGAAAACAGTGGGAATTGTCCTCTACAAGAAGGGCACAGGTAACATAGGTAGCCAGTTTACTTGAGGGTTTGTTCTCTGGTGCTGTGTCTTCCTGTAAAGCACTGCAGTGATGTCAATTACAATGAGACAAAAGAGAGCAAATAGCTGTTTTGGTATGAAAGAAGTGAAAAAAACCTTATGTCTACATTTCTCATTCCAAGTGCTGGCTTCCGCAAGTTTCTTCCGATCTCTTTAAATCCCTACAATATGGGTAGGATTGAAGTTAAAAACCATATTGCTTAACAAGATTACAATGGTATTTACCCTCATTACCTGGGCCCTGTCAATGTGACTGGGTCACCAAGTCTTCTGTGTTTGATTATACTGCACTAATTACACTGTGGCAGAGCATTGGAAGCCATGAAAAGGAGCTGTTTCTTAGAAGCTTTTAATGGTAGCTCTGCTTTGTGACTTTCTGGATGAGCACTGTTTGAATACAATATCTGCTTGTCTGCAGATGCAAAGTGACAAGTCTTTATTTATATTTAAATTTCATGATTGGGGTGAGAGAGCTGAGTCTCTCCCTCCCCTGCCACCCCCCTTCCACTTCTCTAATGTGAACTTTGAAGTCACTCTAGTTGTGCAAACAGCCAAACCTTTAGCTCTGGAGGGCAATTTAGAAACCTAAATATTTCTTCTGCTTGCTTTCAAATTCTTAAGCCTTTGTTTCCTTTATTCATGGCCATCATATATATGATTTTGTCTGAAATAATGTCTTTGTCACATAATTGCAGTTTAAAAACAAGGCAAAATATGGATGAGTTATTGGGGAATTTTCTTTGTAATTCCTCTCCTCCTTTGCCATATGGTTAATAACTTTTTATGCATACCTGTGGCATTGCCGTAAGTGAAAGATTTCTCTGATGTCCTTGCACTCACACTTGTTTTCACCGAGGCTGAATTCAATTTTGTGTGCAGGCAGCACAAACCGTGTCTGCAGGCAGAGCACCCCCACACTGGGGCTGTGCTGGCAGTGAGGGACCATGCCAGGCTCTGACTGGCAGAGCCTCTGCTGGGATGGGACTGCAGGCAGTAATATCTGGGACTACCTCAACATCACTTGGTTTTGTCTTTGGAGGTCCTGGCTTTGTTTGCCTTGATGCTGCCTCTTTCAGTCTGCCCTTGAAAATAGGATGCAGCAAAGTGAGTAACAGAGAGAACAAACTTTGATCTTCATGTTTTTTAAATGAAGAAATAGTGTCCAGTATTTCTAATTAATTCTTTTAGAAACAATTCTTGTGCCCTAGAATTTTTTTCTTAAGTGAAGAATTTAGTGTACGTTTCATTGCATATGATTTTTTCTTTATCAAAGACAGTGATGATTAAACACTGCTTTTTAAAAAACCTTATTATTTTCCTGTTCACGTAAAGCTTTATATAAACTAATTTTTATCCACATCATCTTGTGATATCATACTTCATTTTCATTGGATGTATTTTGAAAGGTTTTTCAGTCTCTGGATAATCTCTGGAGTCTTTTGTTCTTGAAGCATTATTCTTTCTCATCTATATCTTTATCTAATCCTGCCAGATCAGAGATTTATAATTTTGTTCTTGCAGAGCATTTAAGTGCTAACGGCTTCATAGCAGCAGAGCTGAAGAGCTGGCACCTTTTAGTATAGACCTGCAGAACAAGGACTTCTGATTTGTACAGAGCTGAGCAAATGCTTCCCTGTTAAGGGATATGCAAGAGTAGAGCTGGTTTATAACTGTGGTAACCAGCAATGGATGGTCCTTAAAAGTCTCACAATTTGCCCTGTTTTATGTTGTCATGCTTACACTGGCAAATCTTCCCTCAGCAAACGTCACAACTGCTCACCCCAACTGAACTTTAGTTTCTCTTCTCCTTTCCTATCTCGGTTATCTCACAGGCATTGGCTGCAGGCTGGAGACTCATCCGTGCACGCTCTCTATGGGCAAGGCAGTAGTGTAAAATCTGGGGTTTAAATGCTTTGATTTTGAAACCTGGGTGAGTTTTATAACACGTTAATCACTCCAGTGATATTGATGTTCAGAGAATTTTGAGCTTTTGGTGCAGGATTGTCCAGTCTTGATCCCACTGTGTAATTGAACTTTGTCTGTATTGCTAGTGTTTTTCAAGATCGTTCCAGGAACTCCCTCAAAATTAGCCTACTTGGTTTCTTTATTTTATATTTCTCTCTTTATATGCATCCTTCATGCATGCTTGTGTGAGCAGGAACTGATATCACTAAGTGCTGTATGAGGTGGTGATACACTTTTATTAGATTAATGTATTTTCACCAGAGGTTTTAAGAACTTTGTTCAATCCATTTGAAAAGATGATGACTTATATGTATAAGTAACAGAGGGCAAAGTCCTCAAGTGTATTTTGATTTCAAATTTTGTCATCTTGTATAATAACATATATTACACTAAATAATATATCACATGAAACACGAATACTTCATTCCAAATCATCACAGACAAATGTATGTGAATATTATTTGACATAAAATTGTTTCTTTTGCTTGTGGACTCTGAGATGAGGATTAGAAATGTTTCTTCATATAGCTAATTGCCTAAATCCCCAGGATCTAATTTATGTGGCTGAGTATGAATTCAGCAGTCTAGTTTTAAGCATCTGCTTTTGGCTGTACTGATCTTTAGCATGCTTTTCTTATTTTAATGAGAAATTTAACCTTTTAGTTGCTACTCATTTTCAGTTGGGCTCATTTCATGCAAACAATTTATTTTCTTCATATTTTCTCTGAGATTAAAATAATGACATGTTAATGTGTGCCTTTTTTTTTTTGCCACAGGACCAGATAAAAAGTAGTCAAAATCGATATTAATATTATTTTGTTCAGCTTTTAGTAGTTTTCCACTCTTCTTTTCACTCAACAGAATAAACCAGACCCATCTGACCCAGAGCCAAGAATAACAGTAATGCCTCCTCAGTCTTCTCCATTCTCCTCCCTCTGTCACAGAAATGAGAACAGTATTTTTCTTTATTATTTGCTAAGCCCAAACAAGTTAAGGCCCTGCATCAAATATTTTTGAACCCTTTAACATTTCTGAAGAATGATAGCATATTTAGTGTTGATAATGTGACGAATAGTTTACTCATGTCATGCTTGTAAAAGTTTCCGTTGCCTTTATTGGTGGTTGGAAGCTCTGCCAGAATGCCTGAGTAATCACTAGAACAGCTATTGGGCTGCAGATGAAGTCAAAATTTGCTTGTGCTTCAAGTTGTGTTTGTGTTTGTGTGGGAGCTTAAAGCAGTGTCAATAAATGCTCTGAAGCCATCTTTATGTGGAGCACAATGGTAACTAAGGCAGTGTCCACTGTACTGTAGTGGTACACAAGAAATACCCCCCTTATTCACTTTCTTCTAAAACGTGATACTGAACTAAATGTGAATTCACAGGATTTTCACTTTAATAGTTAATGTTAGTAAAGTCTCAAGGGTTTAAAGAGTGAAAAAAAATCTCAAATATACCTATTTGTTAATACAAGAACTAAAACTTACTATTTTAGCTTAATAAATCTGGCCAGAAAAATATTTTGTTGTTTTTTTTTTCTTCAGTTTCCTTTTTAAAAAATTGTTTTCTCTTTATTTTTGCATTAAAACCCCAATTAAAAATACCTGCTGGGTTGCAACAAAAGTAAAACTCTTGAGGCACATTTGGATTCTAGCTTATGGTCTAGATTTCACTTTTGGTGAGGATGTTACGGATGAGGTGACTGGAAGGGTCTCATGTTCAGTGCTCATTCCTGCTGCTGGCAAGAGGAACAAAGCAGGACTTTTTGATATTTTAATTGTACATTGAAGTAAGAAGATGGAGGGGAAGAGGGAGGCAGCAGAGTCAGTATATGCTGCAATGCAAATTTGCATACATATGAGATCTCTGGTGTACGAACAGCAGCTTTCACAGCCATCTGTTCTTTTGTTGGGGCTGCAGCAACTTGCATCAGTTTTAAATATTCACTGATGTGGGCTAAACATGTTTAATAAGTCCCTGCTGAAACCATAGGTTGCAGGAAGTCAATCCTGTATTGTTCCTAGACAAATCTGGATGGTTATTGTGGTGTACATCCAGTCAGCAGGCTTTTGTCCATCCTTTTTTATGGGGAAGATTGTGGATGTTATGACATGTTTATCTGCTTGTATTGGCATATTTAGAGATCAGGGAGTTTCATTGCAGGGAGAGGAGGAGTTCTGCTGTAGCTGGGGTCAAGAGCTCTGCCCTTTTAAGTGGGCAGAAATCTAGGGAGGGAGCAGAGGTTAACAATGTGATGTGATATTTCTTTAAAAAGGGAAAATGGGTTTGAGAAGGGCACAATCAAAATATTTCTCAAACTCAACCTCTGAAGCTCTGGTGGTGTCCAATAGCTGACTTGGACTCTCCAGTCTTTAGACTGCAAGTCTGTAATTGTCTCTTATCTGTCAGGCAGCCCTATGGCAAGAGGGTTATGATGCAAACATCTGGATCTAGTGCTCTCTATTGCAGTCTGCGTCCATTCAGATAAAATCCATCTCTTTTTTTGTTCCTATAAATTAATATTAGGAAAGGATTTAGCCCAGGTCCTGTCTTATAAGTCCCTCAAGCAAAACACCCAAACCAAGAAGGATTGTTAGAATGCTTGAAGGTTACTTGTGTTGGCTATTGATTATTCTCTGTGGTATGGGAAGGGATGGGCCCCTTGGCTTCATTATAATTATGCCTTTTTTAGTTTTGCCTCTCTGTTGTCACCACCCCCCTTTGAGATTCCTGCAACATTTCTCATTCTGGAAATGTAAAATATTCAGGCAGAAAATCTAAATTGAATGTTGCATTCTGGGGGAATACTGACTTGAACATATTTTATCTCCAGACCTTTACTCTGGGCTAACCTGAGAATGGGAAAATAATACTTTTATATTTAGTTGGTGTTAGCTTTCTCCCAATTTCTGATTTTCAGTAGTTACCTCAGATTTCAGAGTATCTGTCTGTAAGTGTGAATGTGTTGTCAGAAGTTGCTAACAAGCATGTATAAGTGTGAAAACTTAAGTATCAATATTTTTAATCAAACTTATTCCTAAATTATCATAGGTTGTGAATGAATAAGTATCTAGTTTGCCATTACATTTTTTCCAGTGACGTCCCTGTTGGAGAGAACTATGACCACTCTATGACCCAGTGACCAAGATCTGGCTACAGCAGATATTTGTCTAAAATACAGAAAAAAGACTGAATTGCAGAGCTTGAACAAGCAAAGAATTCTTCAGAGATGGAAAATGTCAGGCTTATACTTTTTCCCAGGCTTATATTTATAAATTTCTGAATGCAATGTTGTCTTTCAAACCTCCTACCATTATTTCATTAAAGGTGTTTAATCTAAGGAATGTAAAGTATTACTCCATGACTGGTTGTTCATTTAAGACAGATCTGAAGAGGGTTTAAAGGTAGTTGCCTTACTTGCATACATATCAGCAATATATGGCACCTTAAAACTCAGGAAGCTCCTTACCAAAATAAATGCCATGGTGACAGTTTGTTTCACACTAAAATCAACATCTATGAAAGGACTAATAAATCCATGGTTAAATTAGAATACTTCAATCATACACAATCAAGGCTTATGTAGCTGCTGAAAGTGTATATGGTAAATCCAAACTATTTTGACTATTTGTGCTCTGCAGGAATCAGTTATCATATAAGAATTAATGCTTTGTCAATCCAGTTAAAATGAAATTAATTCTTACTAAACCTGAACTTATGAAGATGATAGTTCTGTATAGTTTGGAGGAAAGTGTAGCTGATTTTTGCTTTTGATGAGAGACTTTATCTCTGTGTCCCTTTTTTCAAAGGATCCATCAGTGTAGAAGGCAGTTCCTGGACTTAACTATAGAAGTTCACAAATTAGAAGTTGCTTAATTAATGCAGACTATCATAACTCAGTTATCCAGTAGCTGTATGATTGTATCCAGCAGGGTAAAGATTTTCAGACAGTGTTTTGAAAGATGTTTTTGATTTATAATAGGTTGCCAAAGATTTTTGTGTACATGCTGTCCCCGTGCAGTTGATCAGACCTCAGAGGAGTTGTTTGCTATGTAACTCTTAGAAAATCAATCAGAAACTAAATAAATGGACTCGTTGCATTGGCAACCCATTCCATTTAATGAGGGATTAAAAAGGAAAGCTGGTGCTCTTGAATACCTGTCTGAAGTAGCTGGAATAAACAGGCAAACCCAAAGACGTTTGAGTAGTCTTTGAAAGGGATTTGGAAGAATAAGTCTTTACAATAAATATTTCAGTTTTTACCTAGATCGCATCTAGTTACATAGAAAAATTACGTGTATGTTGCTGATTTGTATTTAATCATGAAACAAGCCAGTCACACTGATGAACAAGCGGTAGTACATGCACAATTTAAGCCTGTAGGTCATGAGAGCTGGAGATTTTAGGCTTTGGGATTAATCTGATTGTGTGTTCTAATTTGCATATTAATGAATATTCACCATCATTTGCATACATGACATGATCTCTAACATCAGGTCTTAGCCTAACAACATATTTCCTCAGCAAGAAGCCAAATGACTGTGCTTTAATCTTACAAATGCTGGAAGCCAATGCAATAGAATCAGATAAAATCTCTGTACTGTGAGTAACTGGAGGAAAGTGACCCTGCACCTTTCAGTCTGTAAAAGCTGTTTATAATTTCTTGGAATGACTCCCTTCCCACAGAGATAATTTTGGAGATAATATTGAAGGTTAGCACTCCTACATATCGTAGGTCAATGCTCTTTTGTAGCTGGATGTCCTTCTGTGTTCTCTGTAGTTCAAATCCTGGAGCAAATTGGACCAATAACTTTGTTCAGCAGTTCTCTAGAAAGGCTCGTGTTTAGCTCCCTTTGGGAAGAGGAGGATTCGCTCCCACAGGCTGTCCTGTTGGGGTGCTTCCTTTAACGTGGTGACAAATCCCCCCTTCTACCCATCCCCAGTTCCACAAGCCCTGGTTCCAGAGGCCTTTGTGCACAGGCTGTGCCTGGGACGGGCAGGAGCAGGGCTGGGAGCAGGAGTGAAGGGCTGCCTGGGATGGGATGTGATCAGGGATGGTGGGGATGGGATGTGAGCAAGGACGGTGATCTGGAGTGGGAACAGTGGGGACCTGTGTCTGGAGCAACTGGGAGACACAGTCCCAACCAAGTAGACTTGGAGACTTTTGTGTGGGATTCATGGTTTGGGAATACTGGAGTGGCTGTGCCTCTCTTTATTTTTGCCTCATGTCCTTTTCCCAAAACACTGTCCTTGTTTTTATTTGTCACAATGGAATTTCCTCACTTTTCACAATATATTATAACTAAAAAAATCCAGTCCTGCTTTGGTCCAGTCTCTATAGGTACTGGTTTCCCTGGGCTCCTACTGTTTGTTCTTCCCAATTGTTGATGTTTGACTGCAGTCTTTAGTCTGGGTTTGTCTCGAAAAAATGAGGCCCAGTTTCTACTCCAGTAGGTTTTAAGAGACACTGGATGGAAGATGAACATACTACAGACTTTCCAGGACTCAGAAATGACTTTGTGCGGAGCTACAAATTGTCACTAAAGTAGAATTATTCTGATTAATTCAGGACTTTTATTGGATTTTTAAACTGTTTTGAAGTGCCTGAGATAAAAGGCCAGGTAATGCCTGCTACTCTGCTTCTAGAAGAGCAATTAGGAGGAGGAGTTGGAAAGGAAAAGCACATTTAAGCCTTTGGTTTAAATGAGAAGTTTCGATGAAAATAATGGATGTTTCTTCATACGTTATCTGACACAGGAAGAAATGTGAGACTCAAAAAACTGATATCCAAAATGTAATGAATATGACTGACATGAACACTTGTATTGTTTGGCTGGTGTGTTGCAGAAGAGAGTTTTTAATTTTTTTGTTTGTCTATTTGTTTTATTTTTGTTCATTGTGTCAAGGAAGTCTGGAATGGTAATGTTTTCTGTGAGATAATGAACAGCTGCCTAAGGCTTATTTTCTTGGCTTTTCTAATGAGATTATTGTTTTGTTAGATCTTTTAGTCCCCATAGAGTTGACAAGAGGTGAAGTTTCATTGTTACAATTTGTTTAGGAGCTCTAAACATGACCTAGGAATCTACTTCTTTTATAAAATAACCGTAGAGCAAAAGCACAGATGCTACATCCCCTCCTGCTCACCTCCAAATGTTTAGCATGTAAATAATACCTTCCTTTCCCCTTCCCAAAGCAGGAACTCTGGTTGTAGCTCAAGTATTTTCTGGTTAGGGTTCACTGCTGCAGCTCTTTTCTGCACAGGAATGTTTACAGACTGTCCTGGCACGACTCTTGATAACGGAAGTTGCTGTTTCTGCTTTGGGTAATATTCAACTGATTTAGTTAAGTATTTAACTAATGGTGTCCAACAGATCAAACCCAAACATTAAGGTCTGGTTTTGTGGGGCTTTCTTCTGTCCTGTTTTGGGTTTCTCTCCCACTCTCCCACTCCCTTCATTCCCTCTCTTGGAAAGTGCTGCCCAGCTCCTGGCTTTACTCAGTCACTGACAGCAGTGGAGTGATGCCACCTTTTCAGAGTCAGCAGAACTATGGGTCACAGTCAGATTCTTCTCTCTGGAGCTTTAGTTGCTGTAACAAATTTATTTGGGTCCCTTCATCAAAAGGTCAGGCTTTTATTTATTGGTAACCTAATCCCAATCACCAGGCCAAAAGAGCTCTCCACGTGCTGGAGGACTGAGCCTGAACTTGGTATATTTCAATCAGAAGAATGTTATTTATTTAGTGTTGTCGCAAGTTTTAGGATTCTGGCACATCCTAATGTCTCATGTTTATTTTAATATATTAATGAACCCCAACAATATAAAATACCCTCAATTAATAGCTAATAATAGGAAATAAATCTTTATTGTTGTCAGATAAATATGTTTCAAGAGAATACAAATATTCTTTCTAGCTTACTGAGATATTTGATAATAATATGCTTCCTCAGTATGTTTCTTTTCTTTAGCCCATATTTAACTGTCTGATCTGCCAAGGATCCAGCCAGAAATGGGGAAAACAGAAATGCATCACACTTAGAGTATTATATTTTCTTCATTATCTAAGGTGCTGAACTGTCTTTCAGTAGAATTTGTAATAATGTTCCATCAGTTCAACCTTTTTTTGGAAACTATTGAAAGCTTGTGAGTGGGATCATGCCTATTTCATATGGCAGCAAATTGTGTTAAAATTAATGCTCATGTTATACTTCAGAAGAAGATTGATGCAATTTTTTAAGGTAGAATATTCAGTTTAGACCCACATAGCATCACTTGTAATTTAAGTAATGGGCCTGCCTGATACCTCATTAAAGACCTTTTGTGCTGGAAGATGGCAGAAAATGACAGCATATGAAATAACATAGGCATTGCTGAATAAGACAATTTTCTAGAATACTTGAAAATTGGACTAAACGCACTGTCTATGAAGGACAGATACCAAGTCTCATTGCAATGGACTATGTCAGAAATAGGCTGAGTGATGGGACCTGAACTGACAGATGTACTGAAAGATATAATATACTTATTGTTTAATCATGTGGATAGAGCAGAAGATGGAAACATTGAGAATAAGAAGATTACAGTAAGAGCTACTGCTTAATCTGAGCAATAGCCTCTGAGGCTTCTTAATCTACTAGGGGAATGGTATAGATGCAGTAAGTCTGACAGGACAAATAAAAGAATAAAGAATCTTGTAAGTAAGTGAAATTCTAGATTTTAATTTCTGTTATTCTACAAGGGATTGAGGAAAGGGAAATAAAAAGAGGCAGGCAAAAATATGTCCTATGTTACTGCTGTTCATGATGTAGGAAACAGATGAATGAGTCTAAGATGTGCCATTTTCTGCTTTTGGAAGTATGTTAATTGCAGGCTTGGAATCCCCAGGTTTGACAGAGGAGTCAAGAGGACTGAGCTGCTGATTGACGTAGTTTGTGGTCAAATGTTGCCATGGTGTCAAAAAGCCTCAGCTAGGTCTGAGGAAAACGTGGTGAATACCTGTCCCTGTCCCTCAGGGCTTATGGTTTAAAAGTCTGCAAGAAATGAAAGGATGTAAAGCCCTGTTTGAGGGGTGTCTGGCTGCTGTCCCTACTGATGTATGCTGGGTGGGCAGGGTTGAAATAGCTCCGTTTTAACCAGTGGGGATGATGTGGGATGGGTGGGAATGGAGTGAGGGAAAAAAGCAGTAGGTCTTAACATGCCCATCTTAATAATGTTAAAATGTAAACACACTTACAAAGCCAGGGTTTTCAATGAGCATGCTTGTGTGGGAGTATATCAATATTACACTTGTGGCCACAGAAACCAGGATAAATAAATGCAAATAAATATCAGTAATCTACTGGTAGATACAGGGACCTCAGATAAAGCTTTCCCTTATGTACTGCAAGAACACACTGCTTATTGTAACATGTGTTCAGAAAATCATAAATTAGTGTAATTTTTACAAGCTAGAGAATCATATAAGCTATTTATTATCACTGAAACAAGTCAGTAATGTTGGAATCTGTGTAAAGTAAACAGAGTGACTCGTGTCATTCAGTTGTTGAATAGCAAGTTCACTTAAACAATTCCAGCAGCTTTTGAATGTTCTAGGAAACATCTAAATTAAATCAGGAAAGGTATTTTAGGAAATTTAATTAGATACCAAAGCATGCAGGTGCTTGTAATTTAATTGCTGAAAAAGGAGGGATTGCTAAACATTAATAATATTATTTTATTCATCAGCTTTTGCTTAATGCACACTGGTTCCATGAATGCTAAGTAGTGGAATTTTTAGCAGAAATGTTAATGAACACTGCAATAGACAGTTAAAAACTATAAAGGCTTTAAATCTTCTAAAGACTAGAGTATGTATATGATACAGTAATTTAAATTCTTCTTCATGTTATTATGAGAATCATGGAAGCATTCAAACAATATAAGCCAAAAAAAAAAAAAATTTACTTCTTCTATGCTTTCCTTGGTACATGTTTTTTCAATTTCTCTTTTGCTTTTCATTCTCCTCAATCCTATGTTCTTCTCATCCTTTCATCTTCCTGTCATTTCTCACTCAACCCGTGTCTCTGCATTTTTCCGAGTTCCTACCCACAAAGGCCTGGCTTGACTTGCCTCTGGGGGCAGTGCTTAAAGGAAGCATGACTGTATTATCATGGGCAACCACAGAAACTTGGGATCCTTCTGTGGCTGTTGAAAGAGATGGCCAGAAATCATCTTTGTAATTACAGTAAACATTCACAGGCGTTGGCAACTGAAGATAATTTTCTCTCTCCTGGACTACTTCTCTGCTTGTTAAGTGAGGAGTTAGGAGTTGCTGTGTTGGGTGTATTTCTTTCCAGACTGCAGCCACTGCCCTACCAAGAATACCTTCAGGACTCATTCTTTAAGATCTAAAAAGTGAATGTAAAATATGTTTAATTAAAGCTCATAGAACGAACAGTGCTGGAATATCTCCTCCAGGAGGGCTAACACCAGTGTGTTGGCTCCCTTGCTGCCATTCTCATTTGCTGGATTCAGTACTTTCAGTACTGATCCATTATCCCTTCCAGGGAGTGCCCGCAGAAAGCAGCAGAACAGGAATATTGTTGTATTTCACGGTGAAATGTAGCAGGAATCCCTTCACCCTGAGAGGAATTGTTCTGATTGTGGCATTTGGACAGTCATTTTAGAACATTAAAGTGTTTCTGTGTTGAAAGATGAGAAGAAGATTATATTAATGAAAAAATGGTTCAAGGTTAGTTCTGCCCAAGCATTTGTGACTGAATGATTACTGGAAAATATTGTTAAAAGTCTTCAAAGTCATCCACCTCCCTGCAGTTGGTGCCACTGGAGTTTGTGGGTGTGAGTGCTCTGTGGGTGTTTGTGCTTGACCAGCTTTGCAAATGCAGTTCCTTTGAATACCCACCTATTTTCTGTAAGTGTCATTTTGATATCCAAGCATTTCACACTAATAGTGATCCCTCTACTATTTCCTCCTCCCTCCTGGCATTGCTATAATGTTCCAGTGATTTTTTTGGGTAAAAATTAACTATATGAAAATACCAGAGAAATGGTTTTCAGTTTCAAAACTATGGTGCAGATGAAAAGAATTATTTCTTTTTGTATTATTTTTCTTTTAATTTGGTTATACCTCTTTAAAATTAGAACTATAATGAAGAATGAACTAATAAGGAATGATTAACTATTAAGTACCTATAATCCTAAACTGCTTTGCTATCGTATTAGGCTTATTAAAATAGAATACATAAAATATGTAGATTTCAGGACAAATGAGATGAAGAAACAATAGATAACGTAACAGAAAAGGACTCATTTATCTGGATACAAGATAGTGAATAATTACTATGCAAGCACCAACAAAATCATTCATTCTCTGATTGGTTTGGTTTGTCAGTTCTTGGTGTTTATATAACTGATTCAGAAAAATATAGCATCTATGGGATTATAATATTTAAAACAGGCTTTGATCCTCTAATCATGCAGGCTTTTAAATGTTTGTCTTCAAATAATGGAAGTAGTCCATATAGTTCAGGCAAGCCTTTGGCCTATATTATAAACAGAGTCAGGCCTTCTGTGGTTATTAGCATCATTACTTAAATCAGATATGAATAATCATGTGCTTAAAACTTATGTTAGCAGGGGCAAAATGAAGCCAGATGATTTAAATTGGGCTTTCATGTCTTGAGAGACATTGTGATTATTAGACACTCTTTAAAAAAATTCTCAATAAATTTATATATAGAAACCTTATTTACAAATATATATATGAAAAAGTATTTTATTTCTGTATATTGTTATTTCCAAAAGTGATGTAGATAGAGGATCTGGAAAGGCAGATGTCATTCTTGAGACATCTATACACTTTTGCAAATGAATTCTGTATCTGCTTTGTAGAGCTGGGCACGATAAGATTTCATTGTAAAGAATATTTTCCCACCTTTAGCTTAAGGCTCTTTCCTACTGTACTGTGATACAGAAATGGGAAACCCTTGGTTTGCTTCAATTTGTCACTGAATTCATATAAGAAATCCCCAAAACAATGAACAAGGAATAAGTGCTCGCCAGTTTTTACTCTGATCCATTCTCTTTTGAATTCCTGTCCAAATACTGATGCAGTGGAGAGTCAGTTCCATCAGCTGTGCAAGAAATTTACAGCTCTAAAGTGCACCTGTTGTACTCTTTCTGTTCCCTCTGCCTTTGTGGGATAAAGCTGTTGATCTATGACTGTTTTCATGGAAAACTCTACAGCTGGGAAGATCAGTCTTTCTTGCCAACTATTTAATTTCTACGTCTTTGTGCCTCATAGAGTTGAATTGTTTAGCTTGATAACTCAAGTGCTTTTTTTGCTTGATTTAATTTTACTGGGTTTTTCAGGGGGGGTCGAGGGGTCAGGAATGTCCTTGTTGGGCTTCTGTTTTGTTTTGTTTGGAGGCTGTTTGTTGGCTTTGGTGATTGTACTTCTGTGGAAAAGGCCAGTTCAAAATAACATATTTAAAGCCATGAAAATATTTTTAAAAAGATCCTGAAACAAATATGTCATGTCATGTTTAAACCCAAATAAGTATCCATTAGTGGGATCTACAGTGTCTGCTTTGTAAACACAGTGTCAGGGTGGGTAAACTGGCAAGGAATTGTTTCCTTAGACCACAGAGAATTATCCCAGTGAAGATTCAGTTAATTTATGTCTTTGATAAAACCAGTGGAATATTTCCCACATCCCACAGCTGGTATTCTGAAGAAGGGAGATGAAGAAGACCTTATCAGTAGATAAGACTTGATAAGCCATAAGCAAAATGCATGTAATCAGCTCCGAGGAACATTCCAGTCACTTAGTGCCCCTAATCAGGGTTTATGTTCAGTGAGATGAGTGTGAAGGTTACTGAAACCATTGTGAAATAAAGAAAAACGGAGATAGTTAAAGCAAATTTGTAGTCATTTGTGATACGTAGTTTTGCAATTAACTTGTGCTGTTTTCTAGTTATGATCACAAAAACCACACTGATTCTGTAATATTGATTGGCACATAGCAAATTGAATCTATTTTCCTAATCTTCTTAATAGTCTCTGCATTAAATGGGGGGCAGGACAGCTGAATATAAGAAGGTAAATCAAAGCAGCTGTCTGTTCCATTTGTGACATGTAGAACTCTAGACTGCAAGGGGTGTTTCACTGCTGGACAACTTATTTCATAAGGCAACCTAAAGAGACACTGAGAGAAAATCTCCTGTTCATTAGAAAACAGCTTTAAAAATGCTGCCATAAAAAATCCCTGAAAATCACTGGTTGGAGTAAGATGAATTAAGATTTACATCATAGTTAAGTCTCATTAAGTTTCATTATGTTTTTTATGTTCTTACTGAAGATTTATAAGAGCCATTAACTTACATGTTGCAATTCTATGAAGATGCATCCGTCTGAAAAGAAAAATGGTTATTTTTTGGGTCGGCTTAATGCCAATTTATATGTGGCACATAGTCAAGGCTTTTATAATTCTTTGTGCTCTAATCATGTCCCAGCTTCTATTCCTTACTGTACAGTTAAGCTGATAAAATTGTTCTTAAGATGTTTCTAGCTAAGATACTTTTAGCAGATTAAAGTGAATAAGCAGGATGAACATCTGTTTAAGTGTACAAAGAACCCTGCATTCAGCAGGCATCTCCTGCAGCCACCTTGGAAGATTTCTGCTCAGTGAATTTTAACAAGTCCTAGTTACAGATGATACCTGTTATCATCATTGTACGGTTATTTATAATAAGGTCATTATCCACAGGAGTTCTCCTACATCTAGATGTGTCATAGGAAAAGGAAAAACTTATGTGGCCTTGTATTCTAATTGCTTGAAATTAGGAAAAGCAACTTTATTTTCTGGGAAATGTATCCATAAAAAGATATCTCTGAGATAAAACTTTGGTAGTTATTATAGGCTCATCTGGGCTGATGATTGGAACCAAGGTATGTCCAAAACCACATTTGGGGCAGAGATTTTTCCGTTGAGGATGCACAAGAATTTTCAGAATGCCTCGGGAACTGAGGGATTTTTGAACACTAGAATTTCAGGATTGACCTAATGAAGATTTACTGAGATGCTTTTTCTTTCGTTTTGTGAAGAAAATGTTTGGTTTTTGCTTGTAGATGCAATGACTGCAGTTCAGATTATTCCCAAGTTACATAATGTATTTTTTTTCTGTCCTGTAGAAGACAGCCTGTTGCTTCACGCTATCTGTCAGTGGTCTGACGTTTTGTTTTTTCGCATGTAATAATTGACATAAGTGGCTTCATTTTTCTTTTTTCTGTTTCATGTAATTCCTAATGGAAAGCTCATATGTTAGTTGTGTTTGGAAAATGGTAATACTTCCCAGAAACAAAGATCTGCTTTTAATGGAAATTACTAAGAATCATTTGAGTGCTCACGTGCAGCAGCCTGCTGTACATCCTGTGCCTGCAGTATCCCAGTTTTCAAAGTTGATTGAACAGGTCTCATCCATCATTACCAAGGACAATACAATATCTGTTTGGAAATATCTCGGAAAATCTTCTATGATAATTCATCTCCATTTCTTCTGAAAATTATACCACCACAATCTGTTTATGTATGATTGAAGATCAGAAAGTTTGACAACTAAAGTTGATCACTTCAATAAAATTTCATTTAGAAGCTTAAGCTGAAAACTGAGTTCAAGGAGTGGTTCTCAGAGTTGAGACAGCTGCAATAACATCTTTTGGGTTGATGTTGTTTATGACTTGCATCTCAGAGCAGATATGGAAAAGGTCAGGATGCCCTAAGTGTTCAGTAAGGGATACTTTTGCGTGTAGAGCTCTACAAGAGAGTGCTGACTGTTTCTGTCTTGAGAAGGAATATCTGGAGAGAAGAATGATAGAAAAAAGTGTCTTCCTGTACTGATTCTCATTCTTTTTCCAGTCAATCAATCTGAGGAACTCTAAGGAGGTTATTTTGAACACAAATAAGAGATCTAATAATATCTGGCACTGCTCTGCTGCACGAGTGACACCCATAATCTGCACTGGCACAGCTGGAGGAGCTGAGCAGCAGTGCAGGGGCAGCAGAAGCTGATGGTGTGACTGGGCAATGGCTGTGTGCTTGCATCCACGCCCCCTTGCATCTCTGCTGGCACTGAGAACCTGCCCAGTTCCAAAGTACCTTGGCTAAGTCAGTCTGCACTTTCCTGAGGTCCTGTAGCTCTATGAAAAAGACAGGAACAAAGAAGAGACCAAACCTCAAATTTAGAAATTACTTATGGAGGCTTTTACATGGGGAAGAACCTCTGTGCTTCTGTTGATTCTGCTTAATTCTGGGGGAGGAGGAGGCTTCTGGACAGTGTTAGATTTACTGTGTTAAATTCCTTCTCTGAGGTTTTCAAGAAGGGCACGGTACAGGCTTCCCCGAGCAGGCTGCAGAATGGAAGGGAGTGCTTTCTATGCTTTTAAAAGACACTCAACCACTTTTAATTCTGAACTTTTCTATTCTGTCACTTTTAGTTATTGGCATAATATTCCCTGGCTGATTTGCTGCTGCTTGGAAAAGGTTTGGGTCTCTTTCAAGCCACCAAGAAGCACTTGAAGCAATTACTTCTTTACCTGATTTTGTGATGCTCTGCAGTCAGAACGTAGGTGCGAGAGCAAGGAAATTGATGATAGGGGAGCAGGGAATTTTAATGCACTCAAGTTAAGCAGATGAATAACTGTCTCTGGAAAAGGTGGCCCATGGCCAGAACATTATGAAGTATAAAAAGAAGGTCATCCTACTCAGCAGTTTTTCCAGTTACTTAGAGAAGACCTCCTCCCTGCTCCATGCTAGTGAAAACTAACACAACCCCTTTTACTCTCTCAAGGCCGATCAGTCAATCTGAAATTACTCACTTTTCTCTTGGAACTACTTTCAGAAATTGTGTAAGGGGAGAGGACACACAAAGAGCAGCAGTAGGAAAAATATTTTTTTAGAAAGATGCATTTCCAAATGTAACTGAAACCATTTTGGAGAATTTGATTAAAACTGATTTTTAATCAAAAAACAAGACCTTAACTTTACTTAGCATCTTTAGATTTGGGGTTCTTTCTTACTGTATAGTACACTGACCTTTTATATTTATTCACTTTAAAATTCATGTATTTATACATGTATAATTTAGACCTCACTTGTTCTGGAGGATCTAGTTGTCTCATGGTCATGGGATTAAGAAAACATTTTTCAGAAATGTATGCAATTTATTTTTTAATAGAATGAAACTTTGTAATGTTTTGGGAATCTAGAAAAGTTTTTAATTTGAGAACTATTTCATCTCTTGGCTACAAATGTCCTACAAACCTCACTTTTTAAATGCATGTTTTTTGTTTATGTGATAGAAAAAAGTGACAATGGAGCCATCACTTGCATAAACTGTAATATTTCAAAATACTGCATGAAAAATATAGCTTTACTGTCACTGCTCTTCTGTTAAAGCATGATTAATTTATTCTGTCCACTAGTTTATTCTATATGGTGGCAAAAATCTTCACACAACTGAACAATATCGAGCAGCTTTGCTGTGGCAGTTCTGAATCTGCAGAACATATTTATTTAAGTAGTACCCTGGCTTTGGTATGTTCCTCAAATAACAGCACTCTGTAACTGCAGCTGAGGTAGACTTGACGTGTGAAGTACCTGATGGCCACTTGAGAATATGCTGGTAGCACACACCACTCCAGGTGCCATGGAACAGGGCTTTGCACCATCTGGGAATAGCTTTGCTCCTCTGGAGGTGCCTGACACGGCTGTTACAGCACAGGGTATTTATCCATTCACTGCAATGTACAGGGAAATTGGAGGCAAAATTAACATGTCAGCTTGAACCAGCATGAGAACTCTTTTTCCAGAAGGGTGTAGGACTTCTACAGTACAAATAAATACCTGCTGGTGTTTAAGGTTACCAAGAGTTATATATTTGCTGCTCCCTGAATTTAAAGGCATAATTTTGAACAATTTTCTTTGAGAGTGGAGGTAATTTAGCTTTCAGAACTTTAGTTTCTTCTGAATTTTGCTTGGCCTGTTTTCTGACCTAAGAAAAAACTGCAGTTGATCTGAAAAATGCTGAAGTATTTTCTCAGAAGTTGTAAAGAGATAAGTACAACCAAAAAGAGAATTATTTCCCTATATTTTGATGCTTTTTTTTTTACACTAACTTGGAAGAACTTGGTGCAGTATGTCTCTCCAAGCCCCCTCCATGACTGACTATGTGCCAATAACTCCCTGCAGCTGATTAACCTGGATAACCATTTTGTATTTGCACTTTGCAATGTGTGCAAAAAGCTGACAGGGGCACACACAGTAACCCCACACCCATGAGATAGGTGTTATCAAGAAAAACTAACTAAACTTTTTTTTCTGTTGGCTGAGAACAAACATATGTGAGGTGAGTTGGAAGGGAGTGGTGTGGGGAAGGAGAGGGTTTTTATGTAGGTTTGTTTTAGACCAGGGAATGCAGTTTCCTTACATTCTTCTGTGGATGAGGATGATGATGGCAGATGCTGCTTCAGGAAAGCATAATCGGAATCTTTACAGGAGGATCCTGTCTCTTTATCCAGTGAGTGTTACAAACATATGTCTGTTAACATGCTTGGATTAAAGTAGGGCTTTGTCAATACTGCCATGCTGCTACTTCCATTTTAGGAAACATAAATAGCACCCTATTCTGTTAGATAAGATCAAACAAAAACTTAGATATAGAGAAAAATGTATGTGGCTGCTTGCCTCTGAATACTCTGGATGTCATTGTCAAGGTGTGATAAAATTTGTGCAGAAAAAGAGGAAAAAGTTATGATCACATTTTTTTTTTCCTCTCTGGTGGCTAAAAAATGTTGTCCTGGTTTATAAACATGCTTTTTTTGCAGTGGTAACTAAGTATCCAGAACCTAAATAGTCCTGTTTGCACAGCTAAATCCAAATCAACATTGTATTAAATCATTTTCTCTCCATGTCTGGATTAAGATTATCCTGCCTCACAGAGCTTTTGCCTGTACAGGGCTGCACGGTGTGTACTACTGTGTGCACTACTGTGTGCAGGATCTTCATGGAACTGAGCCACTGAGTATATAGTCAGAAGATTTAATTATAGCAACATTTTATTAGAACTTAAATATATTAGACTTCTTAATATACAATCGTTAAAATGACTCTCATCAACTGAAATTTCAATATTCATGTAATTATTAAAAGTTACTCATCCTTATTCTCCATAAAAACTTTAAATGAGACAGCACAAGCATTCTTTGGTGAGGCATGGGATAAGTTTGTGTGTTTGCTACTTAGATCTTTCTTCCTCAAAGTTGCTGACCTTGACTTTTGAGACCTTTTCAAAATGAGCCATACTCATAAGCCCCAGAATTTAGGCTTGTCTTCATCAACGGGGTGTCTGTTATCTGTGTTGACATTGTAAAATGAACCCAGTAAAACACACAGCTGTCACCTGAGCTGGCTACAGCTTATTTAAGTGTTTCAGTATACATGGGAAATAATTCCATCTGTACTACAATAGTCAACTGCATAGCAGGGAATAACAATGTTCCAATCAGCTGAGTTAATGATAACCTTGGCAACCATGAAACTAAAGGGAGAATGGGGGAAGGGGGATTGTTAATTGGACATAGAGGTTTTTCTTCCAGAAGGTTTTCTGACACCACGTGGTCACTTCAGAGCTTCCTACACAGCCATCAGATGGTGCCACCCTTTTGGGACAAACCCTCCTGTATTTGTGTAACTCCCTCAGCCATGGCTCCTAAGGAACTGCTGTGTTCTGAACAGGTGTTTGAAGTAGACTTTTCTTGTGCCCACAACAGATCTCTCAGCACTTAAGCACACACGTTTCTCTACTTTGGGAAGCCTTGGTCTGTATTAAGAGAACTGGAATTTGGGATTTCTAGGGCTATTTATATGTAATATCCCACATTACCTCAGTATATTCTGCTGTTATTCGTGTGACTTGTGCTCTCTGTCCCTCCCCTTCAAATATAATTCCTGTCCCTTTCAGTCATCTTTTCTCAGTGCCAGTAAAAGAGCCCTGGCTCTGGACATAAACATTTCCCTGTTTGAGCATTAGAAACAGCTGAACAGGCTGCCTGCTCTTGCTCAGCTGAGTGTGAAGAGCAGTGCCTTCTGTCGGTATTGCTGTGTCCTAAACCTATAGGGGCAGACTCACAGTCTTTGGACAGAGCTGCTAAAGTCACCAGTCCATCAAAAACAGGGATTATGTGCAGAGTGAGCAGGTGTGTGTTGTTGTGGTAATCACAGTCATCATTATCTGTTGCTGCCACTGAGTGACCTATGGAAATTCACTAGCAAGACAACTTGCAGTTCTGTGAATACCTTTAGTCTGTTTGCCTATATTTTTATTGGCTATGAACACTGTGGTCTTGCTGACAGTGCTGTTGCACAGCATGGAAAATTTTTCCTCTATTTTTTCCCACTGGTGTAGCACTGGCAGGTGGATGGGGTAGTGAAAAGGGAGTATAAAAGGAAGCTTCAATAGTCTTGTGTACAGATCATTTGGGGAAAAAGTCCCTTTGTGTCAAGGGCAGGGCTGTGCATATAGGGAGGAATAAATTTTATCATTAATTTGATTAGAGTAAAAATTGCAGGACTTAACAATAAGAATTGGTTTTGGTAACTTGCAATCTAACAAAATGAAGTAATTTATTCCCTTTACTCCTGATTAACACATTATCATGCATGTAGCAGCTTGTTCATAATTCTTCAAGGATTACTCCAGTTTCTCCAGAGACTTGCAGATGAGTAACAATGAAGGCAGCTTGGGCAGGTTGCAGTTTGCCTCCCACACCAGTGGAGCAGCTGTGACAGTAGTGGGGACTCTTGGGACGTGCAGAAATCAGCTTCTGCTCCACCCAGACTGACACCTCTGATGAGCTGGGCTGGGCCTGAGGAGTGAGGGCCTCTTACAGTTGTGACTTCTCTTTGTGTCCTTCCCCTTTCTGGAAGTTCATTGACATGAAGCTCAGCAATATCAGCCACAAACATGACTATGGAAACTTGGCAGGAGATAGTCCCCAACGCTGAGTTTCCATGGTGGGTTGCAAACTCCAAGAGATTTTCTGTGAGCCAACCCTGGCTGTTGCACAAGAAAATGCAGCTGTGGTTTGTCATCTTCCCCCAGATTTGCCTTTGATACTAAACAAACTGAAGACAAAAAATAACATGCAGACATATTGCAGTGAAACAGAAGTCTGAACTTCTGCTATGGAAGTGTAACAGTTATGACAGGGAAACTAAAACATGAGTTTACAGCACATGAAACCAAATATTTCAATAAGATGTTGCAGCTGTGCTGACAGTGACATAGTTAAGGAGAACTTAATTCTTTCAGTGGACTTGGAAATTACTGTTAAGGCCAGTTCGGGAATGAGAGAGTACTGGAAATCCAATTCTTATCTCCTTATGCACAGGCTGACAACTGTTAGACCTTTCTCTGTTTTTGAAAACAGGACTTATTTCTTTACCTACTGCTAGTCTTTTTTTCCATAAAACGAAAAGCCTCTGCTTTGCAAACCATCATTAAGTTGTATCTCTACAGTAACTAGCATGTTTCCTCGTGCTTAAATGCCTCCCATAGTGGCCACAGATCTATAAAACATAAGAAATGTTTATTGTACATGCATCCATAAATTCATTATTTCCTCCTCACACTCAGCTTTGATAGATGCTGCATATAACTCACTCAAGGCAGAGTCAGTATCAGTGTGCATTAGTCAAATGAATTTCACCCTTATTTTAGCTCCTGGGGTCAAAAATACAGCCTTTTCTGTTGAAATGTGACACACACCAGTGTTTGTGCTCTGGCTGTGGTTATCTCGCTTTGCACAGCCTGGAGTAGAACATGCTAATGGTTACATTTATAAAATGTAGCTGTAACTACAATAAGTGGTAGGGGAAGGCAATTTTCCTGATAGTCTGTGTTCTTAGCCCAGATTAATGGCTGACTAAATATACTGCTTACCCTTCTCTTATCCACAATTTCCGTCTCAAGCTGAGAGCATATTCTCTTGCAGCACTCATTCAGTTGCCTGTCACTTTTGGAGGTAGATGTGATTTAGCAGCCTCTTGGTGAAGAGCATCTTATTAGCTGGAGATTTGGACAGCAAATAGTTTGGGAAAGGAGGGTGCAGTGCAGAATTTTCTTTCCATTTTTACAGGATATTTTGTATATGCAAAGCAATAGAATGCTTGACAATTTGAAACAGAAATGTGAAGGGCTACCAGGAGAGGAACAAAAAGAAAAGGTAAACAGAAAAATATCTACAAGAATCAGTACACTGCAGCTAATTTGATCTAAGGTTTTTTTCTAGCTGATATTTTCTGCAAAGTTCTGTTAATCAGTGTTAAAAATTATATTTTCCAAACTGCTTTACTTCTTTAAGGTTTTGTCTCCCACTTCTCTCTAGTGAGTGTTTTTCTATGCTGCCCTGGGTGACTGTAGAATCCTTGCTGAGAAAAAGGAAACAGCAGCTGCTTGGTGAATTCTTCAAGTGTCGACCACCTGCTGCTGGAGAGGTTCTCAACCCTGCACTCTTCCCCAAGCTTAGAACAAAACCAAGCAGGATTGTGCAGGCAAGACTGGGAAAAAAAGGAACAGTGCCTGTCAGAGAAGCAATCCTTCTTTCTTGCTCTAGGAAAATGACTCTTCAGAATAACACGAGATTGGGAATTTAATCCAGGTTTCCTGGGTCTAGCCTGATGCCAAGTCCACAAACTACAAGTAGTTGTTTGGAAACTACAGTTTCCAAAAAATCTACAGACATAGGAAAAATAATTAGAATAATTTCCAGTATAGTCATTCTAGGATCAGACTTTAGATTTCTGTTTTATTTTGTTATGATTATAATCAAGTAAGTTTGAAATTCTGCAGTGTGAAATCAAACTCATTCCTGTTCATAACTAATTAAGCTTCACATCTCTAATACCTGACAAGTTGGAACCATGTTGAGATCCAAATAACAGGGGAGAAAACCAGAAAACTTATGATTAAAATTCTATTGGCTGGATAGAGGCAGTCATGGTATATAAACCTGGGAAACCTGTGATTAAACAGAGGCACAAGCCTCAGTTTAATCTGCTGCTATGGCTGTTCTTGCTGTGCTTCTCTCCAGGGATTCAATCCTTGTCTTGTTTGTTCTGAGTTTTGCTTTCTGTTCCTGCTCTTAAGCTTTTTTAATTCTTTCCATCCTTTGGGGTCACCAGCACTGACCAGGGATACTGAAAAAAAAAAAATTACTGTTCTGGAGAACACAGGCTGGATGAAATGCTGGCTCTTGCCTGTCCTGATGGTCATTAGGAAATGCATAATGTACACTGCTGTCATGGTGTGAAGTCCCAGCACAGGGATGTGTGGAGCACAAAGGCTCAGGCACCTGGAATCCTGAGGTGTTACATACAAATTTCCCAGTGCACAGGCTGAGTTTTTTTGTACCTGAGCCATTGTGTCATTGAAAATAATTTTCACTCTTGATTGTAAAGAGAGATATTAGAGAAAAAAAATTAACTTTTCAATGTTTGATCCTCTTTAGTGCAGGTTTCTTTTGTATGGTCCAGGTGATTTAGATGATGCAGCAAATTGCTTCAGGGCTGAAAAATGTTAAATCTGTGTCTCCTGGTCAGCAACTCACTGATTTTCCAAGATGAAATACTTGGGAAACACAAAGTATTTAATTTCAGCATATTACTTTTGGGGCGGCAGTGTTGCTCACTAAAATCAGGATCTGACCCAGTGTCCTGTTTTATTCTGGAGAATTTGCTCACTTGTGATGTGTCACAGAAATCCCATTAAAAATTAGCACAGATCCTCTGGGTAATGTTTGAACTAGGCCTACTTTCACTCATCTCGTTGATTTTGGTGTTTGGGTGTTTTTGGTTGGGTTTTTTTTTCTTAGCTGCCAAACCACTGCTGAACTTCATGGTTATTGATTTTTTTATGTGTTGTCTCTAATGTGTATCATTTCTCCAGCCTTTCTAGGATCTTCACAGAATGCTATATAAATGTGAATATCCAGATGTTTAACAGCCCAATTGTAACACACTTTCACGGAGCGTTCAATGGTGGTATCATTGTAAAATTACTTCCAGAAGTCTTCAATACAACAGATATTGACATTTTTTTCTTATATTGGTAGCACTGGTGACTGCTTTCAAATTGTCTTCACCTTTGGGTTCTTTAAATAACTCTTTAAATGCTTTTCAAGTGATTTAAGGGTTTTCAGTTGGTTTGACTTTATTGTTGTGTTCCTTTATACTTATGTGTTACATCAGGTGTTTTCAGCTTGTGCCCCCACACCTGTTTCCTACCTAGCTGAGGTGTCACAGGGACTGGCCATGGGCTGCCAGGCCTGAGACAGTGGAAGCAACTGGCACTTCCCACACCTCTAAATATCTCGAGAAGAATTGCCTGAGTCCCTGTGAACACTCAGCAGCCAGGTGAGAGTGGGAAGCAGATGTGTGACGAGGAGGTGGCAAAGTTCACCTGAAAATCAGATTAGCTCTTTTCAGTTCTATAGGCTGTCAGGTAACCATTTCTTCAGCAACAGCAAATAAACAGAATCCTGCCCAAAGAGATTAAGCTCTCTGATGCCAGGAGGAGATGAGAACAGGCAGTTTCCTGACTAATTTTGAGGTGTTTCTGATTTGCCTCCTCTTCTGGGTCTTCCAGTGATGCCTTTTCCTGGTGTTAGGAAATAAAAGCTCAGACAGGGTTAGAGGGTTGGGGGTCGTTTCCCTCGGTATTTAATAGGATCCCCTTCGATGGCTTCTGCCGTCCCGGTGGAACGCGTCGCAAAAGCCCCGTCCCCCCAATCGAGTGTACAATTAAAGACCTTACACATTAGCATATCTAACTAGAGGGCCCGATAAGGAGCTAGGGTGGGCTAACTTCTAGTTTACAGAATCTGTCCTGCTAGGGGACCTTGAGTGCTTACGACAATAGAATGTTTGGTTTCTTATATCTATGTAATTTCTAGGGTGTTTAGTCTCCTGGCCTACTGGACACCAAGAAACCAGGCTAAAGTATCATACCTAAAGCATCACAAGTATGCATGCTAATACTTGTGAATATAGTGAACTGTGTAAAAGGTATTTAAGAGAAAAGGCAAAAAAATCCTTCAGGTAGCACCAGAAGTCAAAGTTGAGGAGCTGGTCCGCGAAAAAGGTAAAGCACTTTTGTCAGATCTACTGCAAAAAACACTGCCTTACATAACACAGAGAAATTATCTGTCCAGTGTCTGATCTTTCAGTGCTGCAGGTGGAATAAGGGGAGTACTCCCAATGGTCTGAAGAATTCAGCCTTGCCTTTCCATGCACACCTTGTAAATTTTCTGTTGTTTACATCCTTATATCTGCTTTTTTCTCCCCAAGGCCTTTGTGTTCATACAGCTGGTTTTTTTCTGTACTGTTTGTTTATACTTGTGCAGTCAAAGGACTCTTCACTTTGTCAGTGTGATGCTAGATGTAGCAAGGTGGCAGAAATCTGAGGATGCTAACAGATAAAGAAATATGTTTTATGCATGTGCCTTGGTGGTGTAAGGACTGGGAAATGATGATTACTTGTGACAGAGTAGGTTGAGCAGCACCACCCTTCTGCAGTACATTTTGCATTTGAAATGTTAATTGCAGGTTACTGGTTTACTGCAAATGTAAAGGGTATGTGCACCCTAAATGTAGGTCACAGTGCTACACACGGGCACCTCTGCCCTTGCAGCTGCAGATGTGCCAGGCACTCTCTCTGGGGGCAGCAGGGACAGGGCACACTTGACCTGCTCTGCACAGTTCACTGGATCCAACAGCTGCGTTATGATACCACAGTTCAGGTGTTGCATTTTCCCCTTCATTTCGTCACTTCATAGCTGCCAAAACAGGGTAACAACTGAGTCTGAAATAAACCAATGTGTGCACATGCCAGTGATTTTTTACAATTGCATCTGTTAGATGGTATTTTGTTGTTTTTTTTTAAATGGTTATTCAGGAGTCACTCAGCAGCTAAAAGGAAAAACTTTTAAAATATTTATTGTCTCTGAACTGCTCTGAGACTGAAATAATCCTGTTTTTGCAGCTTTGGGTTAACATAATGGACTGTGAAAGGAGGCCAATCATTATGTGACCATTTGAGAGTCAAAATCACACCTAAATAAAGTATGTCAGCAAACAAAGACTTGATAAAAATCATGATGATGAAAATATAGCATAAATATCATCTATACAGAAATAAAATATGGGGTACATTGAATTTGTCTTTGAGTCAATATTAATTGAATAAGATGAGGCTCTGCAGGCTGGTGTTCTATTCATTATTTTTCTACTAAAGGATGTAGAAAATTTGAGATAATTTCTTTACTCTTCCTGCTCTATACTGTAATTGGATGTGCTGAGCAACAGATCATAAATTGTCTTTTTGTTGGTCTTGAGCAACAGGTACATAATGGACTTTCCCACTCTGAAGCAAGAGCTTGGCAACAAAGGTGAATTTAAAATTAAAAGAAAAATAAAACAAAAAAACTCCACCAAACTTCTGTCAAAGCAATGTTTAAAATAATCCTCCATCAAATCTTCCATTAATGCCTTTAATTTATTTATTTTTCAACAGACTTTCTTTTTTTTGTTGTTGTTTGGTTTTTTAGTTATTGTTATAGAATACATTCAGCTGATTCTTGGGCTGCTCCTGCTGCAACACTAAATAAATCCCACATATTTCCTAAACATTTTCATTCACCATTTCTGCAGGGCCCAACTTTCCTCACCTTATTATTGGACTTCAATGAACTTCCATCACCTTTAACATGAGGAAAATGAGCCTTTGATGAGGAAATTTTAATGTTTGATTGTAATTTAGTTTTTGATTGATTCTCCTTGGGCAATTCATGTTTTACATTGACAGAAGATGGTGCAGTTAAGCAGGACCAAAATAAAAATTGTTCTGATATTTCAGCAGTTAACTTGCATCTGTAGTGGAAGTGACAGAAGAATATATTCATGAATCACCTCAGTTCCCCCAGGCAATGAATGAGAACACTACAACTGAACAATTGCCTGCAGATAATAAAACCTTTATTTCCTTTCAAGCACTTAAATTTCCTTTTGATTAAATAATTCCATGTTTGATTGTAGTTCACAGGTAGGACATGCTTATGTAAACCCCCTTGATTACAGCAGCATCCTGAAGAATTTATCGCTTCAAGATTTTCAGCTTCAGTATGTTGTGGCAAAGCAAAGCTTGCTAAGCAGTCTGCACATCTAATCCTCCAGACTCTTTCACACTGGCTTTAGCACATCTAGCTTTAGAGCAGTGCTTCAAGTTTACAAGCTGCTAATTGCTCTGGGGTGCAGCTGTCTGGCTTCGATTATCAACTGGGATTTACTGCTTGTGTTCTGACAGCACATGGGAGCGCCGGGGGCCCCAGCGCTGCACTCAGACCTGTCAGCCAGGAGTCACCCACCGGACACGGACTGTGCTCCTCTGGGTGAGAACCAGGGAGCCACACAGATCAGCCTTCAGGCAGATCACCAAATCACACATCAGTGCACTTGAGATGGGAATGAGCTGGATTATGTAAACCAGGTATTTGAAGTTTTTGTACAGTCTCAGCAAAGGACTGCAAGATGCTGCTGGAAGCAAGGCCACTGCCCGGGTACCACTGGCCATAGGATGCCTTTATTTTAAATTGTGCTCAGGTGTGTGTTCAGTATCCATAAAAACTTCCATTTGCAGCACCCAGTATTTCAAAGGAGCAGGCTTACAACATGTGGGAACAACGCAAAAGGTGTATTTTAACTGAATTTCTGAAATGTTAGAGAAGTATGCCAACAACACTACAGATTTTAAAAATTAAATAGAGAAACTATAATATTTCTGCGGGTTTTTTTGTTTTTGTTTTTTTTTCTGGATGGTTGTAATATCTCTGAGGATATTTTGTGTTCATATTGCATATTTATGAGTTGTAATGTATAAAAACACATAAAGGTAGATTGCAACGTTTTTATTTGGTCGTTATTCATGCAGGACTCCCACAGAAATCTATGAGAACTGTGTGTTTATTTGAGAGTAGAAGGTATACCTGTCTGAGGTGTCTACATTAATTTCTTTATTTCATTTCACTTTTATTTCCTACACCATGAATTGTAAATACATACTGAAACCCAAGAAATACTTAGCTAAGTTCAGATTCTAACTTTAGAAACTGAGGAAATGCACAATGCAAAACACACTGGTAACCTGGGCTGCTCTGTGCAAAGCAGTGTCACTGCTGAGCTCCTGCCCCTCCTGCTTCTCCTCCTGGGGCACAAAGTGGCAGAGCCAGACCATCAGTTCTGTCTTCTCTTCCCAGGGCCCTTTGGGAAGGGGGAGTAGAAAAACACCACTCACTTCACACAGCATGGCCAAATAAGTTTTCCAAGTAAGCCACTTTCGTGTTTGCATCCCAGTCCAGTTATGCAAGAACAAGCCTAAGATGGTGGGAGAGTGGTCCTCTCCTCCTGTGTGGTGCACAGAAAGGAGACATGAGGGGATAAATTACTCTTTAGTTTCTGTAATGGGGAAAGCCTGCACTGAACACTCAGCATGCTCTCAGCAACACTGTGAGACCCAAGGACTTCTGTCAACAGTGAGCCAAACTGGTGTCTGTGTATATATATATATCTGTATGCATATATATACTTATTTCTTATGTACTTATCTGTATGTATATATATACATATTTCCTTCTCCTACTGGTATCTGAATACATTTATGTGTTTCTTTAGATATGTCCAAAGCTCTTGATTGGAAACAGAGCTGTACTGCTTGGGAGTCTGATCTGAGCTACAAAATCAGCCAAAAGCAATGCCTGTCAGCTCCTGCGTCATAACAAACTTGGGTTGAATTTATAGCAGGAGAATGTGTATTGCTGCTGTTTGGGGGATGTCTGTCTGGATTCATGTTTTGTGGGTGTTTTGCTCAGCTGAAGCAGGTAATACATTTTTCCAACTTTGCTTGGAGATATCCCTGCAGTGCAAATCAACCTTGAGGGGAAACTTCTGTTTTTACCCATAGTAGCATATGAGGGCCAGTAACAAGACCTAGCCATCATCTACTTCTGAGCTAAGTAAATGCACCAGTAAGTCTTGCTGTTTGGAAATTAATTAAAAGCTTAATTGATTATTTCTGCTTGGTGTAAAGAAATGTAAAGGTTACTGATCCCATTTATGTAGATAGAGTAAAATATATGTGCATACTTTTAGACAGTGTTCACGTGCTTTCACTCTCGTAGCCAAAGTAGTTTTGCAATGTTTGAATCTGACCCTGCTGCCAGGGCTGTGGTGTTTAACATCTCACACTACATTGTTTCTGTGATGCTGCCTTTTAAATGGCTGTGTATGGCAGCACCTGTGCTGTAATGGAGCTCACAACTCTACACCATGTTAGTTTTCAGAAACCCCAGGGAAGTGAATTTTTGTTCCCAGGCACTTCTCCAGTTTCTTTTTTATGTTCAGTTTTGGCACAAAGCAGAGTTGTACAAGAAAGCTCAAATCTGACTTATCAACCTTTGCTCCTGGTGAAAGCTGTTCCCTGCCAGCAGAGTGAGTGGGGATTGCTCACACGTGCTGTACTCACCTGCCCTCCTTGTTTGTTACCATAGGTTTTCCTCTCCCTTAAAGAGGTATTTTCCTCTTTATATGCAAAGATAAATTACATATCTTGCTGTTTCCTTTGGGGGAAATACATCCTTCTGCTTGTGTCTGCATGTGGCACAACTGTTGTCATGGATGCATTCAGAGGCCGTGGAGTCAGGGTTATGGCTGCAATCGGTGGTATAAATTAAGCAAATCCTACCTGCTGCATAGTTATAAAGCAATCTGAAGTTAATTTCACTTTTCATTTTTAAATCTAATTTTGGTATGTATTAAGTGTTAGCAGGAATAAGAGTTTATGTATTAGGTATATATGTATTGAAAGGAATCATGTTTCAGTAATTATTAACCAGATGTACTGTGGCATCTTTCCAGGAATGAATTTATAACACCATGAAGCTGCAATTTCTGTATATGTTATAATTTTTTTTTCTTTTTAGTTTGAATTACAGAAGGATGATGAAGTGTCTTGTGGAAGCTCTAGTGACAAAGCTTAATCAACTATAAGAAAGCAGAAACTGTTTTGGAGACCAGTGCTGTTCCTGCTGGGAAGTGGTAGAGCCCATGTGCTTGTTCTCCTTCCTTAATATTTGCTAATAGGACCGTCCTTTGCAAAGGGGTATCTGCCTTACAAATTCAATAGGACAATAAATTACCTAATGGAGGTGACTGATCCATTTTTCAAGAGCACAGAAGGTTAATTTTCCATTAGTAAATAATAAAATAAAGTTTGCTTGACAGGGACAGATGGGAAGTCATGCAAATAAGCTTATGCAGCCAATTATATTTTGGGTTTGAAGAGCATATGGACAATAGACAAACAGAAAAGTCCATGCCAGACAAATGAGTTGACTACATTAAGAAAAACATTTACAAAGAGTTCTAAGCAGAATTAAGACCATTAATAAACAAGATAGATGATATTAATGGCAACTCTAAAATGGCTGAAATTGTTTTGTCTTTAGCAAGAAAAAATGTTACTTGGACACCAGAAACATTTTGGGAATGTGGAGAAACTGTTGTACCCAGATAAGCTTGTATGTATCTGGTAGTGAAATGCAGAATGGTTTTGGTGGCCAGGAATGGCCACAGATGTTGCCAAAGTCCTCTCCCTGTGTGAGTCTCACAGAGTCTGCATCTTGTAGCAGTGGGTGGAGCTGCCTTTTAATGCAAGGGTGAGTTTCATTTCTGCTCTGAATTGCAGACACACAAACCTGCCCAGTCAGATGTCACCCACCATTTGTGTGCTGGGGATGCCATCGCTGGCTCTTTTTGGTAGTTATAGAGAATGAATGGTGAGAAACCGTAATGAGGAGTTCAAAACAATAATCAATGAGGTAATTTTCTGGGCTAAAAGATTTCTTAGCTCAATAATTTTTTTTCAGTATTAAATCTTATTAAAAGAATTTGGGAGGATGAAAAAATATTCATAAATATTTCTGGAGGTTTCTGACCTAACCTTCCTTTGCCTAATATTTATCCTTGTAAATAATTGTAGAATTCAATTCAGCAAATGAGGGGGAGGCAAAATATGCGTATGAAAATGGAGATTAATGTTGATAGGATTTATGCTAACAAAATATTTGCCTCCTTAAGATATATAAACCACCTGGGTTTTGTAATATCAGGTTTATTTTTATCTCATAACTTGAGAACTCATTTCTTCTTATATTAAGATCAGTTTAACATATTGGTCTCTCTTAAGCCAATATTTCATTAATTTCAGTTTGAAACAACTATACCTTCTGCTAGGATTTTGCCTATTAAATAAGACCAGGTGTGGTGATCACTTCCCAAAAGCCCTGTGTTTTATGGTTACCATGCTCCACTTTTTATAAGATGATAAAGTTTCCACTTTATCTGTAGCAGGAAATGCTCCATTTCTAGTCTCTGCCTTTTGCTAAATTTGCAAATTATTGCAAATAAAAATCAATTTTTATAATCACAAATTGGAATTTGTTATTTATGTGATGTATTTAACTGCAGAAAGCTTTTGTTCAAAATAATCTCCTCACTAGATCTGCTAGAAATGCTTTTTCATCTTCATTAAACTTCTGGCTTAGTTCATTAACATATTGTTAATTGTTGTTTGATTTAGTTTAGTTCCACATGAGTGGCACTTGTGAAGCAGAAATGATTTTTTTTATACTTATTGTTTGGAAAGGAAATCACCTAAAACTATTGGAAAGGGATGGGAGTATAGAATACTTGCCATATAGCTGTATGGTTAATAGGAACAAAACATAAATACAAAAAACATACTAAAAATTCAAGTGGAATGAAAAAAAAAGAATCTGCAAGGTACGATTATGGGACCTTAAATTATAAAAATGTCTTTTTTTTTTTTTAGTAACACCAGAATGTGAAATTGAAAAATCAACATTTCTATTTCAATGAAGGGAGGATTTTTTTAACTGTAAAAGTTTCCATTTGAAACTACTTGGCTTTTTTTCCCCACTGCAACACTTACTGAGCAGGACTGGGTTCCTCACATATTATGCTCCATATTCCTTTGAAAGCCTCTTTAAGAAGAAATGTTTTGTTTTGTAGTCTTTCAGCCAGATTCATCGTCATGAACACCTAGTGCTGAAGAATATGTATGTTTCCTGTTAAACTTTTACAGTTTTGAAAATAAAATTTGTGGTTTTTCAAATTCTGATGAATTGTTCAGCAGTGTTTGTACTGACCTTCCTGTTTGCTGTTTGGCATTGCTGTGTCTGCCAAAAATCTGCCTTTTTAGGAAAGGTGCTTCTTGGCTAATACCAAGCCTAAGATAAGAGAAGCTGGGGCATAGACCTTTAGTAACTCTTAGAACAGGTTGTTGTAGTTTTGGGTTTTTTTTTTTCCCTTGACTTAAGGAGCAGTGATTTTTTTTGTATATTTTCCCACATTTGTCTGGCATTCTATTTATAGCACAAATTAGAGATTATGCACAGTAAATAGACACTTGTTCAAAAATAACAGAAGAATACACCTGCAAATATGAAAAATCTGTTGTGGATTTATTTTTTTTAATATGTTAAGCCCTTAGGCCCTATGTTTGATATGATTTCTTGAAGGCTGTTAGCTTAATTGTATCTTGGAAGCACACATCAAACTCATGCCTTAGCCTGTTAGTGATCTTTGTATTGAGCAAAGTATATGGAGTACAGAGAAAGAGCAGATGAAAGAAGAAAGCATTTAGAATATTAGACCAAAAATATAAATTTATTTAGGCCTTTTTAAAAACCAGACATCAGAGAACATGAAATAGAAAGACACACTTTTGGAAAAAAAATTGTTTAATGTTTGACGCTAAGGAGAAAAAAGATGGCATTCAGGCAACTTAGATGAATGCATTTATGAAAAGTAAAAAATTCACAGTCTAAGAGGGCCTGAAATATTTTAATATTAAACCACAACTAGTAGTTAAAAGTCAAACATTTTCCTAATCTTCCTTGCTAGGCCTTTCAGTGACTGCTTCAGCAATTTTGCCTGCTTCTGAAGGTCTCCCTCCATCTCTGATTCGAGAAAGGACAATCTGGAGTGTTAGAGCCAATTACTGTATCTAAGTGAATATCTATGGTGTTTTCTTTAAAGACTTGGTTGCTTTGTGGGCCTAAAGGAAAGAACCTCTAAAAAGAAATTATAGCCAAGAATGGATTCTAAATGCATATTAATGAAATTTAATAGAAATAACGGAGATTTTAGAGGGTTCGAAAAGACATTAATTTCTTTTGGTGGGCTTTGGAGGAAACATCAGATTGGGGGACCTCACAGATAGCAGGTGATGGGGCTGTCACTTCAGAAGAAGCCTGAGAGGTTTCTCCTGTCCAGTCTCACTTGTTCTTGCCCTCCCTTTTGGAGGCATCTTGACACAAAGAGAACTCTGGTCAGATTTGGACACAAACCTCAGCTGGCACTGCTGAGTGGGTGCTGAGTGAGTGAGCAGCAGAGGGGAAGGCTCAGCGCCTCCTGTGAACTGGAGTAAATCTGACAAGAAGCTGTGCTCTGTCACTGTGTGGCTTTATCTGCTGGGGTTCTGTTTAATGTAGATTGCTCCTCCAAAGTGCTGGCATTCATTTGATCTAGAGGATTGGTAATAAAAATGAGCCACCCAGAAAATATGATCAGTTTACCAAGAAACCTAGGAGCTGCACTCACTCCTGAGGATGCTCAATTGGAGTTCACCTACAAGGGGAACTGTTTAGCTCAGTACATGAAGCATTTGCATTTCAGTATATAAATGGTCACATAAGAAGTCTGCTCAGAATTGCACTCTCCCCTTACATTTGCATCTTTCTAAAAAGTCAAATCCATATGTGAACAGGTCCTTAGAACATCACCAGTGAGGAGCATTCCTTTTTTGTGAGGTACCCAAAATCCTGTGATATGCTGTTTAAGAGATTATTTGGATTCAAAGCTGTTGCAGCTGATTTTTAGCTCTGGCTCTATCTAATGCAGGAAGGTATCCTAGAGGTAGATTTATGCTCTTATATGCATGTGTTCAGCAAATCTAGATCAAGGGTAAATGGGATAAATAAAGAAGGTATATGTGAAAATAAAAAATAAAAGTGAGCATTAGTAAAAAGAGAAGTGAAATCAGAATTCCTTTTCATGCTAGGAGAAAAATTGTGGAGTGATGGCTGAAGAAGGGATTTTAGTATTATATGATCAAGGCTGAGAAGGTATATTTTGTCTTTTGAGTGCTAAGTCAGAGAAGAGAGATCTGACGCAAACCTTTATGATTATCAAAGTTTAAAAGTAAATTCATATTTCATGTAATTAGTATTATATTTAAAGATAATTCATAAAATTTTAAGCACATGCTTTAGCCACACAGTTACTACCATTTTTTTAACTCCAGAGCTTTAACTCTGCAGGTAACAGTTAATGCCTTGGGCTGTGTAAGGTGCTTGTGTGCACTACCTTGTACAGAGATCTGAAAATCCTTGCTAATGACATGCTGCACATTGTACTGGCACCTGTAAAAAATATCTAATGCTTATCTCTCTACTTTGTAAACTCTATGTGAATGTATCTTTGATGGAAAGCAAGACTAAGACAGTGGCTTTCCTGATCCTAATTTAAAGAGAGTCAATATTTATATGTTGTATTTAGGGTTTTAGAAAGGCTTGAAGGCTGATAACAAAAATTGTGTTACTCTAAAGGGACAGGAGTGAAAATAGATGCAGGGATACTGGCAACTAATGTAGGGCTAGTATGGGAAAAGAAGCCTGGGGATATAGAGTTCTGAAGAGTCAGGAAATACTAGAATTCTCATGTGGATGCAGAGACTTATGTACTGCTGAGGAGCCAGGGAGTGATGTAAGGCACAAATAAATTTAGCAAATGCAAGAATGTTTATTACCTTCACATGCAAATGAAACATCATTTATTTAACCAGTTTTTGATGTCTGTAGTAGTGTGTACACTGTGTTTTATATGGTTCCTGTGTGGCCATAAATAAATTTTATTTAGAGCATTGGAGGGAGCTGTTATTAACAGAGTTACTCACAGCCAACATCAATTATCTCTGGTACTCTACAAATACTTATTTATGGTTACAATAAAATATTCCTGGGAAGTGCAGTTCTGTAAAGCTACCTAGAGTACCTAGGATGGGAATTTCATCTTCTAGTATAAAGCCACTGTTGAACATGACAAAAATATGGAGAATCAGTGAGTTGCTGAATAACCCTCAAAGTGTTCACTCCTATGAGTTAATGTGTTCTGTCATTTGTCTTTGTTAGGGCATGGGCCTCTTGTCTCATGAATAAATCTCACAAGTAGAATACCTTTGTTAGGAGAAAAAGGTATAGTAATTTGGAGTGTGGTACAATAGATTTTCTTTTAAAAAATTGGATAGCTAAGGTTCTTCAGCACACTGATTATAGATATTTCTTCCAATTAGTCTATTTTTTCTCCACCTTTGTCAGAGAGGTAAATTAAGTTTCTGAGGCAGAGAGTGTATTTTTTAATATTTTGATATATGAATACCTAGCCTTTTACAGTTTCAAAGGTCTAATGAGTTTCTTATTCTGTGCTTTGAATATCCCTTTAATATAAGGTTACATGTATGAAATGTTCTTTTTTCTCTTATTCCACTAGTAAGGAGCATTATAGATACCAAAACCCCTCAGTTTTACAGCTTATTTGTCTCTCCATATTGCATTTATCCAAATAAAGGACCCCATGAACACTGACAAGTGTGTGCCTGTCATAGAGTGGAAAAGTCATTATGAGTTTTCCATTATATGACAATTCTATGACTTCTTTTTGTGCCAAAATGATTGGAAGATGATTAGTGGCAGAACCTTCCTCCTCCTCTGAAAGGGGGCTGATGTAGTCATTTGCACACAATGAGAGTTATCAGCCTGTATTAGACAAGAAAATTTATGACCTATAGCTGGTAATTTGTAAATCACCAGAGTCCCTGAATTAGCAAAGACGTGTAAAGCCATGCAGGTTCATAGTTAGGGGTTTTTTGCCTTTAAAAGTGTAGAGGAGTATAGACATGATATCTAAGGAGTATGTGTTGTATTTGTAATTTTATTGACTGCTACAGAATTCCATTCTCATTGGATTTTCATGAAGTGTCTTAACTTGTGTCTTTACACTTTCTAGAAGTACTGTTGGTTATATGTGGGACTGTGCAGTTGATGGCAATGCCCTTCTAATGTGTTTATCCCAGATTCTTGAAGGTCTGGTGAATGGTGGAATATCATCCAGTTCATGTTTGTCAAATCATAATTTTGTGCCAGAACTTGAAATGTGTTTCTCTTCTGTGCTATGCAATATGGGAAAGTAAAGAGAGTCAGCCTAGCAGCAGCCTACAAAAAAGGGTATATATCATCAATCTTAAGTGTCAAATTTGAGTCTGATCATAAATGAAAAGCTATTAAAGAAGAATTTGAGGTCATTCAGATAATCATGTGGAGCTTGCATACTTCTTCCCCTAGGGGTCAAGGAAATTACTTTACTATTGATTTTTTTTCTTATTTGAAAATATATTAGCAGTAAGAGCAAAATATGATGTTTTCATCACTCTCTGCTCTATTTTTAAAGTTAGATCTCCAAGCAGAAGAGCCTTTCCGTGTTGCTGGAGTACAGATGTAGAGTATGAATAAAGTCCATGTGGAAATGAATGTACACTGCCATGTAAAACACAGCTGACTTGTCACAGCATGACAACCAAATTGCTTTGAACTGTACTATGTGTTTTACAACTTTTGCCTTCCTTTGTCAAATATTTCTCATTGTTATTGTTTAGACTGCCACAGATTTATCAAGGATATTTCTGGGCAAGCTGGAGGCTAAACTACCTGAAATACTGAGTGTGAAATAGTGTGAAAGACAGGAATGTTATTTAGCAGATATATTAATCATAGGACTACAGAATAAGCTGAGTTGGAAGGGACCCATCAGGATCATGGAGTCCAAGTCCTGGCCCTGCACAGGACACCCCAAGAGCCACAGCCTGTGCCTGAGAGCGTTGTTCACACATTTGAACTCTGTCAGTCTTGGGGCTGTCACTACTTCCCTGGGGAACCTGCTCCGTGCTGGCCATGTTTACCAATTATTAAGGGAAGGCTGCTATTTCTCCACACCTCAAATGCTTCAAAATTCTGAAATTACTGAAAACCAAAGCAAATTGAGGAGTTAATTTTTGCGTATCTGTAATTCAATTCCAGCTGCAGCTTTTAAAGGGAATTTTGCTGTTAAAAGAGCTACTGAAGTAAACAGTTCATAATTTCCAAGGACCCTTCCCTGAGCTGCAGTTAAAACCTCCCAAAGCAGGGCCAGTCTCTGTGTAGTTCTTTTGTTCTGCTGTGTTGACCCCAAGAGAAAAAAGCCTTCCTTTTGATCACAGAGCAGCTTAACACAGGTGCAAGAGACTGCCCACAGCACAGCTTTCTGCTGCTTCCCCTTTTAGTAAGAACATGCTCCAGTTGCTTTTAGCCACAATTTTGTAAAATTGACTGGGCTGGCAAGAAATGTATTCATTTGTGATCATTTTTGAACTGTGAAACCTCATTTTCTTGAAGAACAAAATAAAAAGTTGAAAAAGATGAGCAAATGCCATAAAAATAGTTGGGAACTTAATCTTTCAGAGTTTTAGTTTGGGTTTGCTGTTTGTGGAGTTTGGATTTTTGTGTGTTTATTTTGACAAGGTTTTGTTTATGTTCTTTGTTTTTATTTAGTATAGTATGTCAGTGCAGGGTTTTATGTATGCGTCAGATATTGCTCATGAAATACTCTGTTTATTATAGTCAGAAGCTTTAAGGACAATTCTGCTCCTATGTTGCCACCATCATATGGAACACATTGGCCTGGCAGAGTAAAAGCTCTTCCACTGGATGAACCTGGAGATTTTAGCAAGTAAAAGGCTTGGATTTTAATTGGTTCATTTTTATGTATTATGCTATGTCAGACAGACACAAGGCAGGGCATAATGAAAGTTCCTATAGATCCTCAGGGTATCTGAAATTTAACTAAGGTGCACACATATTTTTGTCCTTATGGCTTGCATATTTACCTTTGATAGCAGATTTTATTGGTAGCTCATTAAATCCTTCATAGGAACAGAAACCTGTACAATTACAGGTCCTCCCAGCTGAGAAGAAAGCACTAAAACACAGATGATGCTGAACTCAGCTTGTGTTGAGCAAAATAGCAAATGAGGTATAGAAATACACTGTAAGAGGGACAAAGTGGGCAATTTTCCCAGTAGGGACCATGGCTGATGAAGGTTTTTTCTCCAGCCTGAGATAAGACAGGAGTTACGGGTTTGGCCACCAATCTCTCACTCCTTCCCATCCCCTGACCCTTCATCCCCCTGGGGTGTGGATCTGCAGTGTGTGCTGGGGAATGCAGTCCTGGGACACCCAAGGGCAGCACAGCTGCTCAGGCTCTAGAGATGTAGCAAAATCCTTCTTCCTAAAGGAAACTCAGGTTTTCCTTTATGCCATGGGTGTTTGTCCATTTTCCAGTGGCACAATTCCGAGTCTCAGGCAGCTGCTGTAATTGTTGCCAGGGAGAGGTTTGGTTAGTTACTCACCAAAGGTGTAATTAGTCTTTTACCTGTTAGAGCTCATCTAGTTAGTGCAAAGGATTGAAACAATTCCCAGTCAGTCCTCTCACCATTTCAAATAATTCTGTGTGGAGTGCTGGCTGAAAAGGGAAATTCTGTCTTTTTGAATTTAAATGATCTATTACTCACTAATTCCCTTGAGTTAGTAACTGTTGAAAACATATGTAGCACATTCAATATTCTTTACTTAATAGGAAATGAGATTTCTTGGACTAAACCATTCTGGAGGGAGAAGAGGAACATTTTTACTTGAATTTTATGTTTATGTTCTGACCAAGTCAGAACGTTACACCCTGAGTGTTTTGAGTCCTTTAGTTATTTAAGCATTTTATAATCTCGACTTCTGTACCCAAAAGAAGCTGATAGAAGCTGAGGTTGTAATTTGTCTGTCAGAATGCATTTCATTTGCAGAAGCCCTATAGCAGTGGTAAAAATTAGTGGTTTGCCTTGGGTGTTTCAACAAGTGTGGCCAATTTAAGATGCCAAATCAGAACGGATTCCATAATTCTTATAGCACGTTAATAAGCCAATTAACTAACATTTTTTTTGTCTATTTATTCAAAGAATTCTCTGTGTTATGAATTGAGGTTAGGGTAGGGGTTTTTTGTGTGTGTTTTTGTTGTGTTTTTTTTTCTTTTAAACCAGCACAGAAAATCTCTCACTTGTACCAGGACTTTAAAGGTCATGGTAGCAATCACTGAATGAACTTTAATTGCAATAGGAATGGATGGAAATGTTTCCTTTGATGAAATTTTCTGCACCAGTCATTGCTGAACACCTGTCTTTTAATTCCCATTTCACAGCAGGCAGATAGACTCTAAATACTGCTACATTTTTTAATTTAGAGTTTGAATAATTCTTCATTTTGATTGTATGTTTTTTACTTTAGACAAGGTACAACTGAGATTTTCAGTAGTCAGGACATCTAGAATTCATATGATGAGTCTGATGCAATTTAATCTCAGTAAATTCTCTTTCCTTGGATAGAACTTGCTATAATTGTACTCTAGTTCTATATAAAATTGAGATTTAGGAAGAGAAATGAAGTTTTGTGTCCTAATAGGCTTAGTCAAAAGCCTACCAAATTTTTTCATCAGCTGTAATGGGCTCAGGTCAGGTGATGAGCATAATTAAATACTGTTGCATTAATAACTAAAAGACATTAGAAGATGACAGTTGCATGAGGTTTCTGGGGTTTTTTTAACATAAATGAAGGGTGCTTTGTTCAGAAATAATATTAGGACAAAACCACCCTAAAATCAAAGATGAAAGAGCACCTCCTATCTCTCTGATGGGGTGGAACATTTCAGTCCTGCAGCTCAGGAAATTGCTCTTTCCTCTACACAGAAAGACTGAGGATCCAATACTGTTATTGTGCCTCCATTCTACCTGTGACAATTAAGGAAAGCATTTGTGTCTATAAAAAGTCCCATTGAATCAAACAGCATTTGGTACATAACACTCTCATCAAAATCAATAGGACTGTGGCTGTAACCTCTGTGTCCAAGGAGAATTGTGCGTGCTGGGGCCTTCCCTGTCTTGGAAGGTCTCTCAACCTTTTTGCTCAAGCCTTTAATGCAGAAGGAGCTTATTGAAAGCCTTGTTTGCTCTATACTGAGCTGCTTTGATTCTCCTTCCTTTCTGAAGTATTGTGAGACAGTGTGTACCACTGTCCTTGGGGTGCCTATTAATATCTATTATAGCAGATATACTGGTTCATTTCTTTCTCACGTCAGTATAAAGATTTGCATCCACCAAGAAAAATAATTACTGTGCATTTTCTTTAATGTTTTTCACTTAGGAAAAAAGAAACACTCAGTAAGTGGCACATCTTGGTATAATTATTCAGAAATGTAGTTTAAATCTGGCTCTTCCATTTTCTGTATCTTTTCCCAGTCTGATTAAAATACACAATGAACGTATTTATCTGTGTGGTCGAAAGAACAAAGTGCAGCTGTATGCTACTAAATCTAATGAAAGACATCTTGCTGTCTATGGAGGTTGGTTTGAATTTTCCATTCTGCCTTGTTATCCTTGAGAGACTCCTCTCTGACTGATTATGACAGTTGAAAATGCAGCAGCAGAAATTCTGAAGGGAAAAAACCCCAAGTCATTAGAAATGCAAATTTTTTTTTTGCATATAAAATTTTGTATTACTATATAATTGCAGTGAACCTATAAGCTTACTGGAGTAAACATAACAATAGCTTGTTTTCACAAAATCCTGCACTGACTTACAATTTAAGGAATCATTCACAATGCAGGAACCAGCGATTATGGAGCTGATGCTGGCAATGTATTAATTAATGCAATCAAGCAGCAATAATGACACTTGAGGGCATCATGCAAATCTTATATTTGAGTTATGCTTATAGTCAAATTAGAAATTACTCAAGGGACTTCACATTATTAACTTAGTCCTTTTCAGACTTTTAGCAGAAACCTTTATTTTCTTTCCTTTTTCTGTGGACAGTAAGTACAGGGTTTTTTTAAAATCTCCCTGTCTGACTACACCTTTCACTATAGAATCACGGTCTTTGTTATAGAAATGTTGTAAACCATTTTGCCAATTACCTGAGAGTCAGCAATTGGCATGTTCATGAGGATAAAAGGAATAATTTTTTTTAGAAGGCTTGATTTCAGTCTTGTGAATAGGAATTGTCTGTGATGTCTCCCACCCTCATAAACAGTTTAACTGCATCAGCCATTGTGGTGATCAAGATCCTTTCACTTCAAAGTGTTTAAAGCAGCTCATCAAATGCACACTAAGAATAGAACTGATGAACAGCCAGTCTCTCATTTTTCTGATTTTTTTTCCTTCTGTTTTCCTTTCAAGTTTTGAAATCTTCGGCCATGGGGATAATTAACTCGCTCTAGGGATGGTGTCTCTCCTTTGGCTGTCTGCTTCCACAAGCACCTAAATATAATTTAGAAATTGGAAGCTGGTTTATGACTGAAGGCATAAGTGCCATCAAATAAGTAAATTTGCTGCCTGTGACCTCTACCTTTTAAGAGTTTTTCCTCCATGTAATGCCAGGTAGATCATATCAGTGTTCATTACCTTTTTCCCCTTCCACTTTTGAAAAGAAGTTCTTTTATTCCTCAGCCTAAGTGAAAGATCACTTTTGGTCTTCAGAGAACACAAAGCAACTGCAAATGAGAGAAGGATAAACATCGGATGCTCAAGAGAGGAAGGAAGGAAAAATAAAATATAAAATCTAGAAGTAACCCTGTCCACTGGGTTTGCTGCATTATGGTGCAAGTGATGACTGAAACCATTGAAGTCCTGTGGAAATTATATCAAGAAAGTAGAGTGGCTGTTGTCTATTCACAGCTCCTATGCATTAGAAAAACTTTTCTTTTCCTCTTTTTTCTTGATACTTTTCACTTACTAGAAATCTTAGAATTTTTGTAAGAGGCAAATACTGGTTGTGGGAAAGTTGTTTTGTTTATTTTGTTCCTTTTTTTTTTATTTGCCACACACACAGATTAAAGAAAAAAAAAAAAAGCGGTGAGGCAAGATACAGTTAAAGCACCAAAGGTAGCATGCTTAGCTTTGGTGTCTGAGTGAAGAGGCCAGGCTCTCTCAGCTCCATAAACAGCCATATGATTGCAGTCTATAAAATCATTAGCACATGCAAGGCGTGGATGGGGACTGGCTGCTGCTGCTTTTTCCAGCAATAGTAACTGCAGGGCATTGAATGAAGCCAGGATGGGTGGGGATCAAAATAAACAAGATGAGCAGGATTAAGGGGTAGCAGGCCTGTGATCTCCTTGACAAGGAACACTGTGGGTGCCAAAAGTTCAAGTTGGTCCTAGGGCAAATTCGTTTGAGGTCTTTGCATGAAAGACTGTTTTATTAGTAAAATGAAATTGTGATCTCTCTTAAAAGGAACTCTACGTGATTCTATTTTTTCCAGCCACCATGAAAGAAAAAATTACTTAGTTTTTAGTAATTCCCACTCTGAGAATGCTCAGAAAGATGGCAAGGAATGAGTAGCTTTGCAAACAGACTTTTTGAAGTTTGATTGAATTTTGGAAGAAGGTCCCCATGTACTGGTGACAAATGAGATTGTAAGAATCTAAGTGAATGCAGAATAACTACTAGGAGCAATAGTATGGGTAGGTTTTGGTAGGGTCCCATTCACTCTGCACAGATAATTCTTTCACTAGACTTTAAAAGAAACACTCTTCTAGGTAAGCATCTCCTTTTCTGTAACACCTATTATTTTCTCCAAGCTGCCAGCATATTTCTTTCATGTACGCAGTAGATCAAACTAAATGTAGAAAGCAAGCAGTGATTAATGTCTTTCCACTGAGTTTTTAGTGTGAAAAGGCTCTCCATAGATAAGCCACATTTGCTCCTTAACTAGTACTAAAGTTTTCTATCTTACTACATGCTCCATTTGCCTATTGCAAATTTTAGGTTAATTTGGCATACAAAACTAACCTATCACTTCAGCTTCTTTAAACCTTCCAAAAATCCCTCATAAAGAAAGTAAATGGAGTTTTGTATAAAATATGTTGTGAATATGAGCTATTTTCCTCTTCATTTGTTTCTCCTTTTTCAGTTGGTGAATGCTATGCGTTGGATGGTTCAGGTTGGGGTGGTTTCTCTTTATACAAAGATATGATTATCTTTTTAACTTTATCCTTTTAATCCTTTCACTTTAAAGTGAAACATACTATCAAGTAGTTTTACAAATGAAAAGCCATGAATGGATTTCTAAATTCTACAAATTTCTCATGTGTAGGGCTATTGGATCACGTACGTGCTAAGTTCTCCATAAAAAACATAGGAAGAAGAATATGACAATTGTTAGATATGCATCACTACAAATGGAAAATTTTTCTAGCCTTCAAAATACCTAATGCTTATAATTTAAAGCAATCTGTCCCATTGTAACATTATTTTTTTTCTTGTATCTTCATTTGACTTACTGGGGGAAAAAAAGGAAGGAAGAAATAATCTTATGGGCTTGGTTTTAAGAGAATAAAGATAATTTTTTGGTGTTTTCACCACTTTTATTATGTGATAAGCACCCAAATGTGTGTTTCTCATAAGCCTCAATTCTCTGTTCTTCAGAGTTGTTTTGGTTAGTCCCTGACATCTAATTCCATTTTGCTCTTGTGTCTACAGATGCCGTGACCTAAAGTGAGATCACCTGCTGGCTGACCCCCTGTTAGCCTGCTTTAGAAACAGAGTATTCCTGTCCACTCTGCTCTGAGGTGGATGTGTAAGACTCACAGAGATGCAAACTTACTGTGTCTGCCTTCCTAAGTTAGATTTGCCCAAGCAAACCTCACTGGGGAACAATCTGAGCTGCAAGCACCAGTCTATGGCATGCATGAAGAAAACCTTTTTTATAACAGCTATAACCATATATAGTTGGTGAATGCTGGCAGGGGTGCTAAACAATTTCATCAGATGTTTTATTGAAATGTAACTTCTTAGAAAAGCTTTGTTTTGAGCCCACTGTGGAGTAAGGCAGATGGATTTCCTTCAGAAAAGCAATTTGTACATTCCCTAATTACAATTCACTACCCTTTCTTTTCACAACAGAATATAGCTTTAGTGTGACAACTCTCTGACTCAAAACCACCGAAACTCCCTGCCTAGATCACACATTTAAAGTGAAAAATGTTAACCAAAACCACAGTCAGATAAAGCAGTCTTGCCTAAATAATATGTTACACTGGTCAAAAGCCATCCTTGTTAAAACACACAGTATTGGAAAGAAGCTTTATCTGATAAAGGACACTAATGGAAATATGTCAATGGCTAAAGGGTAAGACGATTTTTAAAAGCAGTTCAGAATATAATTGGGATCAAAAGAAACCTTTATTGGATTCTTTTCTTGATACAGATGGTGAAATCCTGAATAGTGATGCAAAAGAGGCAAGAAATGTCAACAACAGTTTGTGTCCTATATTTGGAATGAAGCAAGAACATGCATGCAGGAGGCAGATTTTGAGAGAATTGAATTTTCACCANGTATCTCCTTTAGATGTCTTACACATATTTACTGAAAAAAAAAAAAAAAAAAAAAAAAAGTAGCACTTACTGAAACTAAGATTTTTTTAAACCACAGATTCAGAAAATTTGTCAGAGACTTAAAAGACATGATCAACAGTGGTTTATTTTCACTGATGTAAAAAAATGGGTAATTTTGGTTTTTGAAGAACAGGAAGCTCTAAGCTGGTAAGCTGGTTAGCTACAGGTCACACAGAGGCATAATGAATACAACAGTTAAACAGAGACTGTAAACACAATTTAAGAATAAAAATGGGAGACGTCCATTAACATGGCTTCAGGACAAGTATTTTTGGTAAAAAAATCTGTTATCCATTTCACAGAAATGTAAGTTTGATGGTCAAAACCAGCTATGTTGAGTAGTAAATTTTGTTTTAACATAGTTGAAAACCACATAACTTACAAATATGAACCTTGCAGGTTAATTGCATTCTGTGGACTTAACAGGGATACTTAACACCTTCTTTACCTCAGACTTCAACAGAAGGGCCAGTTATCCTCAGGGAAACCAGCCCCCTGAGATGGGAGACAGGGATGAGCATCAGAACAGACCCCTGCAAGCCAAGAGGCAGTAGGTGATGACCTGCTGAGCCACTCAGCCCCTCCCAAGTCTCTGGTACTGGATAGAGCCCACCCAAGGGCAGTGAAGGAACTGGCAGAAGAGCTTGTCCAACTGCTCTCCATCTTTATCATCAGTCCTGGTCACCCCAGCAGGCCCCAGATGGCTGCAGTGGGACTAGTGGGGGCCTCTCTGCAGGTGGGTCACAAGGAGCACCCAGGGAGCTACAGGCCTGTCAGCCTGATATCTGTGCTGGGAAAGGCCATGGAGAAGATTATCCTGAGTGCCATCCCATGGCACATACAGGACAACCAGGGGGTCAGCCATGGGCATGGAAAAGGCAGGTTCTGCTTGACCAACCTGATCTCCTTTTATGACCAGGTGACCCACACAGTGGATGAGGCTGTGGATGTGTCTGTCTGGACTGTAGCAAAGCCTGTGTCACTGTTTGCCCCAGCATCTCCTGCAGAACCCAGCTGCTTGTGGCTTGCACAGGCCCTCTCTGTGCTGGGTGAAAACCTGGCTGGATGGCCCGGCCCAGAGAGGGGTGGGGAATGGAATTGCATCCAGCTGGCACCTGGTCACTGGTGGGGCTCCCAGAGCTCAGTACTGGGGCCAGCCCTGCTGAATGTCTTCACTGATAGCCTGGACAAGGGGATCAAATGGACTCTCAGTGGGTTCGCAGGCAGCACCAAGCTGGGTGGGAGTGTGGATCTGCTGGAGGGGAGGAAGGCTCTGCAGAGGGATCTGGACAGGCTGGCTTGGTGGGCCAAGGCCAAGAGTGTGAGGTTCAACAAGGTGAAGTGCCAGGTCCTGCACTTGGGTCACAATAACCCCCTGCAGTGCTACAATGTGGAGTTATTAAAAATGGTGGGATGCTGCTTTCCTGCCTGCTCCTGCAGGTTAGGGTGGCTTCTTGACATCATCATCTCCTGAGCATGCCAGGGTCCAGTGCTTTCACCTTGTTTCAAAACCCCACAGTACTTAGCCCTGTTAGGTCTCCATATGCCATGGTGTGATTCGTGTGTAAATACCAGGCAACAAACCCAGGGAGCTTGGGGTTTGTTCATCTACATGTACAGGTGTTCCATGTGTTGGGGTCAAATACGTGTTTCTGGAGGAGAAACTGGGATTAGAAAGTGAGCCCTTAATATCTCTAAACACCCCTAAGGAATTTCAAGCTTGGGAATAGCATTCCCCTAAAACTGAGCACAATTTACACCATCTGGAGTTTACTATAAATTTAAATTGCATATAACACCCCAAGTATACCTTTTCCTTCTCACAGAAATCTTCCTTTTTCTGGCAGCATTAATAATATACCTGTTTCATTAAACTGCTCAGGCACATGACTACTAGGAACTCCCAGTGGAGAAGAAGCTGAAGTTCCCTGAGTGCTGCAGTATACTTGAAAAGTAGTAATATCTGCTGAGTTATGGTCTATATAATTTTTGACTCGTGTTCCACTGCACTCAGCAATATCTGTCATATGCTTGGTATCTATGTCACAGTTATTGCTGAGTTCAAACGAGAAATACTTAGGTTTCTTTGAGAAATTCAGGTGAAAAGCTCCACAAGATTTGCACTGTAGCAAAGTTTCATTTTCTACTGATGAGTCATTATTTTTTATGAAACTTTAATGAACAGCAGCAAGCACATATAAATCATAACTGAATTCACAAAGAAAGGTAGTATGGTAATGTCTTTTTCTGTGCTTATCTAAAATGTGTCTGACTTACAAGGACAGGCTTTTTCTTTCTTAATTGAAATTTACAATCATTATAACTGTATGTTAATGTCAATAAAACTGCTTGTGAATGCAATGATTTAAAACCATCAAGCTTTAAATTACAGATATGTATAGTATTCAGTTAGCTTCAAAGAGCAGAAATCAAAGATTTTCAAATAATCAGGAATTGGAAGTGGAAAGGACATATTTAAGCTGCTCTTTCTCTGTACAGAAGTTCTTCAACTTTTGTATCTTTATCAGCTGGAAATGTTCTGTTTCTTGGGAAATTTTTATCTTAGGCAGCCTTTATCTTTACCATTGTGTGCCAGCCTTCCTGTGTTCTTGAATGCACAGCATTTTTTGTCTGAGAGGTGGAAAACAGCAGAGAATATTCATCTTTCACCCTTATCCACCACCTGTGCATTCTTCCCAGTAGTAAAAGGCTCCCAATTTCTCTGCTATACCACTATACCTGTCTGCCAGTCTTTATAGCAAAGGACAAAATGCAAATGAGAGTCTACAGCACATTTTAAATTCAGTAGAGATCATTTTCCTTCATCGTATGTATAATATCTGCCAGATTTCTTTGTGGACCCATAGTTACATCTCTATAGCTGGTGCTCTTTTAAAGCTCCCAGGCAAAGTTGAAATATTTCAGAAGCTGGATGTGAAATACTGTCTTAAGTGTTTGGATTACTTCATGTATACAACATTCTTTGCTGAAGGAGAGGAGATTTAGAGAAAGACATGGGGTCTAATTCTTGCTGATGTCAGAGTACCTCTGAAGGGAACAGCAAATCCTCACCTTTCTAGATACCAGCACTTTGACCTTGGCAGTGAATTTACTTGGCCTGTGCCATCCTGCCAGGCAAACTGAGCTCAAGTACATTGCACATTGCAATGCAACACAGAGCTGAGCCAGATTTAAAAATAGCAGAGAGACTTCAGGTACAGCAGCATGAAGCTGGAGGTGTAGGCTGCATTAGAGCCTAAAGTTTCAATGGGGTCTCCAAAGTCAGTGGAACAGTTCTCTCACTAGCAGTGGTCAGCATGTCATGATTGTTCTGGCTAAAATAATGAAGAATTCCTGGTGCTTCAAGCAAGAAGTCCAAGGGACCAAGGGGACCAAGCACAATATACTTTTAGGATATGAGCACTGGTAGAAATGAAGAGGTAATTTCTCATCACTGTTGTGTTCTTCAGGCCTGAACATCAATGAATCCAGCCCTCCCCATCTCCAGAGAGCTGTGCTGAGGTGTTTGAGCCAGCAGAATCAAGTGCACTGTGGTCATGCACCCCACTGCCTGGAGAAGGGATATAGGATGAACAGGCTTCACTTGCTTCTGCTGTCTCTTTGCCAGGGGAGCTTCCCTCTCCCTGAAGAGCTGTCAGCACCTCAGTCTAGTGTAGTCTGTGTGTTTTGTCACTCTGCATTGCTGATGCACCTGGTGGTGTCTTTATGGTGACAGTTCCTGCATTTCTGCAATCCCTCAGTCTCCAATTTAAAAAGGTTTCAGAGCAGGTGTCAGTGCAGCTCCCAAGGTAAGAGTGCTCCTCTGTCAGTGGTACAACTGGACAGGAACAGCTGTGCTCAGATATTCCAAATTCCTCACCTCATACACGTGCTTTACCTTTTCTGCAAGCCTAAGATGATACAAGCACATTAATTCAAAGGTGCTCACAAAGATATCGTGCTTTTTTAACTAAGAATAACAAAAGCAAACAGTGTGAATGGGGTGCTCTCTCGCTGTCTGTTCATACTTTATGTAACATATTGTGCTTATCAGCTCTTGTTGGGCCTGTGACAACAACCAGATTAGTGCAATGGTGCTGCATTGAAGGAGCTGTGAGTTATTTGGGCTGTGGAAAGTAAATGCTTCTTGTATGAGTTCTGGGATTAGGAAGACTGTACCACAGTGACTAATAGGAAACTAGGCCATGAGATTTGGGCAAGACCCCTTTGACCAGTTTAACAGTTTAGTCCCTTTTGCTAATCATGGAAGCACGCATCCCATTTCATACTGAAACAGAGTTACAGATCTGATACAGCTTTGATATTTCTGTATCTCAGTGAATATTTGCAGAAGTACCTTGTGAAGATGGAGTGCTCCAAGTGGGAGCTCCAAAACAGCTGAAAATGGCTGGGGACATGCCTCAGGCTCCCAGGCCTTGTTTTTAAACAAAAAATATAGAATGTGGCTCCCCGATATCCTTTTCTTTCATGTTCCATGCTTAGGGCCAATAGCAACTAAAAAGCTTTGCTGCACTGAGACTTGTGATAAGCTGAGGGAATATTAAATAAGCCAGTATGCAGAGATCACTGCGAGTAGGTAGGAGTTTGAAAGCTCCAGTTTATAAAAGTAACTAGGAAATTGTGCTGGTAGCTAAAAGATCAAACATTCAACTTATCAAAGGTTACGTTTGAAGTCTTGGGAAACCAAATAAAGAAATTCCTTGTTCTATTTCAGTGACTTCTGTGGCATATTTTCTTTGGCCATTGTACTTCCCTTAATAACATCTGATTTCTGTGGGGATAATTTTAGCAGTGCTGCATCATACAAGATGCTTCCAGAGTAAATGTTCTGCAAACAGTGTGTTAAATTGATTTCTTGTCCCTAATTGAGGTTGATTAAATGTAAATTTCAGGTTCTTGATCTAGTAGATGTTGGCTTTCTGCCTTGGCTCTGGTTAGTGTATTTCTTCTAAAACAATCTTGAGCTAAAAGCAACCGTCTTTTTAGTCCTCCATATTCATGTTGAGAAAACTATTGTTCTTGCTGGAGCAAAGCAGCAACTTTATTAAATATTTTGTCATTTTGTATCTGACACCTAAGAGCTCTGTGCCTCCAACCAGCTTTAACATTGTGCAGCTGATCTAGAACACAGGCTTCAAATGAGTTTAGAAGGCAAGAACTGTAGCAGGATTAATGAAAATTAATTATGTATGCTTCCTTATTTTGGCAATTTTGATTGAATATTTTTTCCCCATTTTGGAGAAACATTAAAAAAGTGTTTATAGAGAATTAGACCTTTATGTGGTTTCTTGTGAACATCACATTTGTTTGAGAAAGAATGGATGATTTTCTTTGAAGTAGAACCAAAACCACTGAAAATTAGGACTATTTCTACTAAGCAAAATGCCATATATTTCACTGTTTGTTTATAGGTCAAGTCTCAAGGAGACACAGAATCCCGGGAGCTTTCCCCTGGCCTAACCCTTAATTTATTCAGTAGTTTAACTCTGTTGTCTGTCTGCACTGTGAATAGTGTGATTTCAGTGGGATTATTTATACCACATAAAATGAAATCATGAGTGAGCTTTGCAGGATTGGGACCTTCAGAGGTGACTGACAGATTTAAAATGCAGTGTTCCAAAATGTGGCAGAGAGTTCTCAGTGTTATGCTAAATGGGCTTTATTGCACTGAACTAATCTCCTAGTTATAACTAATCTCTGGAAACCTGGTTCTCTTCATCCTCATTTCAGTAAGTGCAAAGTCATTGCCTGAATCAAGTCAGGGTGTTTGGCCTGTTTATTCCTTTATCCTTAATTATTACATAACCTTTAATTCAGGGTTTAAAGAAGAGAGAGGTAGGTCCAGCGTATAAATTGGATTACTCCTTCTGGAACCTGTGGAGTTATGACTGTTTACAGTGACTAAGAATCTGGCCCATAAACTTCACTGAGAGGCTTTCTCTAATCCAGCAGTGTAATTAGACTGAAAGAGTTATTTTCAGGAGTTGTTACTACCTGAAAGTGATTACCCACTGGGGCATCATTAGTATAATAGCAAAGTCACTTCTCAAGGATGCTGGAAATCCAAACCCTCTGTGCTGCTTGCATTCCTCAGTAGGACAGTTAATATATTGCCTCCCGTGTGACCTGTGTAGTAAAACTGCTGTATTAACTATAACAGCATTGGTACATGTTTCCCTAATCAGAAAATGAAGCTGGTGTCTCTGGCAATAGATAATGATGCTCCAAGCAAGACACATGCTCGTGCCTTTTGATAGAGAGAGCAGCTTTTCAATGTGCAGCAAGGACTCACTTTACAACAACACATAAACAACAGAACAATTTATATTTGTAGATAAGAAGCAACATCACTTATACTGAATAAGCTGGAGAAAGCTGAGTGTATAGGTTTTAATACACTTCATCAGCAGTACATTAAGGAGCAGACCCAAAGCCTCATGGAAATGGAAAGAGGCTGCCTGACTTCAGCAGGGCCTTGGTTGATCCTGTTATCTTTAAGGAGTGCAGGGTCCTAAGGGGGGAAAGGGGCCACCACACATAATATTGAGTCATGATGGGTGAAAATCATGGCTGTGATGGGTGAAATACCTGCAGCCATGTGGTCTGTCGCTGTCTTACATGGCAGAAGTGAGGAGAACAAGAAGAGGGGGCAACTCCTCTTTGTGCTGTGAGAATCCTCTTTTCCTGCCTTGGCAGTGAGGTCAGTCTGCAGGCACTGGTGAGTGTGGCTTGCCCTGCACAGCAGCACTGCCAGCACTGAGAGCAGTGTAGCTGTCTCCTCCTGCCTCCATCCTGCTGGGGTAAGGGCAAGGCTAGTATCTGAACTTCAGACGTCTCTCTGGGCCTTTCACAGGCCCTAGAAAATGAGTGAGAACAAAGTCCTCTCCAAGGTGTTCCTGTTGCAGCGGTTGCTGCAGGCTTGCCTGGTGAGGCTTTGCATGTCTCCTTGGCAAGAATTCAGGTATTATTAGCATCTTTGGTGGTCTAACCACTTTCTTCCTAAAAATCCCACTAAGACTTTGTTATCTGTTGGTAAAGATAAGTGTTTTCTCGTGATAGCTCATGTCAGTCCCCAATACAAGACAGATGGAATCACCACCAGCTGTCATGTGTCTGTGCTTATCAGATCTGGGCAGAGAGATGGGGCTGTCACAGCCTGGGGAGCTCTGCACACTCTGCTCCCAGCCCTGCTGTCCCTGGGGCCTGTGCACAGCCCCCCTCAGCCCAGCTCAGGAGGGGATGCTCTCAGGTAGGGAGCAGAGACATCCCCGTGGCAGAGCAGCAGAGCATCACAGCAGCCAGGTCTGCAGAGTTCTGCACACACAGGACTGGTGGGGCAACACCCCTCATTGTACAGGCACAAAATGTTTTGTGTCTGGGCTTAAAATAGGAGCTCAAGCATGACGACATCTGTTTTAAATCAGTTGTGCATTTGAATGCAAACACTGGTGTTTAAAGGTAATTTTTGCTAATGTGCTCCCCACTGCAGAATTCCCCGGCTTGATGTATCGTGAGGGTGATACATCCAATGCCAGCAGCACACCATGGTTCAAAGCAAATTGTAATATGTTGCTAGTCTGAAGCTTAAGATGTGCTTTGTTAAAAGCCAGCTTTTATCTGAGAGAAAAGGTTTTCTCTCTAACATCAGACACTATTTACACTGCAGAAAAATAATTCTGCCTCTGAGAGTTATCTGGTCAACTTAATACTGGCAGCTTCTAGGAAGCTGTATCAGGAAATGTTGGGTTATTTCATGTTTCTCCATGCTAAACTTTAATAGCCTTTTGTCCCATTTTATGTATTTATACTTTTATAGTGTTTAATACTTGACCACTGAGGGCTAATCTGGTGCATCATGTATAAAGTGAAAATATTTTCTTGTTATCCATTTTTATCCTAATTTGAGTTCTAAAACATCTGTTGAACTACTTAAATGATGGCTGGATTGTTAATATTTCTGTATTTTCTAAGCACAATTTTGGGTCTCTATTTAGAAGTTACCCTTATCTCTTAATGTAACTGATTGTAATATTTTTAATCATAGATAAATTCACCCAGGAATCTCAAAGAAACTCTTTTTAAGTACAGAAAAGGTACAGTACTGAGATGAATGATAGGATCTGATTTATTTTATGGAGCAAAATATTCAAAAAGAAGTTTCTGGTAAAGTATCAGTTGCTACCAATTTGTGCTGAACTAAAAAAATTATTCTCCACTTTTGTGAAGTCTACTTTTAAACATGCATTAATCTAGCACTGCCTGTCTTAAAAGCTAAAACTGGAGAGAAAAAAATTGAAGATATCAGGATGTCAAAGTGGTGAGAAGATGTGGTGAGAAGATGAAATGTTTTCTTCATTGTTGGATTATAAAAGAGAAACTTGGCAGTCATTTGACTGACTGGATGATATTATCATTAGCTATAATGATTTCTACATTCAGTGGATACATAAATGGTTCCTAATGGCAAAAAGACATGAAACCATGATTTTCTCTGCTTTGAAATCTGGAGGAACCTTATGCTACATATTTATTTAGGAGAATTGTAATACTATCAAAGGAAGAGACCTCTGACATTATTAACACCACTAATTAATTCTTCCTGTCAGGAGGGTTCTCAGACCTAATTTAGAGGGAGCTCTGTGATTTGCCAGCACTGTGCCCGCTGTATTGCTGTTCCAGACTGGGCACTCATTAGTGGCAGAGTTACCTTGTACTCCTTCAGCAAGGGCTGCAGGTGCAAAGCAGTCTGGGGCTTCATGTTCTTTCTTTCCACTTAGCCTGTACAAATTAAGAACAGATATTTTGGTATCAAATATTTTAAAAGTACAGCTTTTATGACTTATATGTTAATGAGAAAATGGGGGGAGGAGACAGATTTTGTAACTTTTAGTACGACTTCCTCGACAACATCTGTATGCTTCATAAATGAGTCATCTTTTCAGCACTTTTTGTTTGCATTGCTTTCCTCTGCCTACACTGAAGGAGGTTATTCTAATGATGAAATGATGGGCTGATAAGAACTGAGAGAAAGTCTATTACAGATCCTGTGTGAGTGGCCCTTCAGAAGATCTGTAATGTTGCAGAGGGCTCCCAGATCTTGACTCCGCAGGCATCTGCTCCAGCTCCTGGTAGAGAGCTGAGGCCACCATCCTCCTCTGTGCACAGAACGTTCTGCTGCCTTCCTTTGTCTTCCTGGCTTGCTGTAGCTGCAGGTAACGGGTTGTGTGTGAGGGGCCTCCCGTGTCATCTCAGTAGCTGCTCTCTTATCTCCTTTTTCCTGTGGCATAGTCATGCTTTCCACAAACATCAACAGCTTGATATTCCTTTTCAAAGTCACAACAGTCTGACAGGCTAAAAGTGCCTGGTTGGCAGTTTCCTGGTTTGGAACAGACTCCTGACTGCTTTTGGATTTTTTAACTGCACCATGGGGAAGAGCTTGCAGCTTGACACAATCATCATACTGTAATAATCTATTCTATTAAATCATTGCTTACTGCTTCTATTATCTTTCATTTTACTTTTTTAAGACAGGCAACAAAAATAAATGCTTTTTCTTTTTTTTTTTCCCAGGGGAAAAATAAAAGACAGTTATATGATGAGAAGAGGGATTTTTGGACTTGTGGAAGGCTTAACAAGAACAGTTATGTACTCTTGATCCTCTGGTGAGGAACTGCAGAAAGAAAAAAGTCAAGATTTTCTGTGCAGTGGGTGTTTATGTGCTTAACAGTATTCAACTTCATAAGCTGTAACAGAAACTTCTTTTGGTAGGTCTTTCATCTCTATAAACATCTTACTGCAGCCATCACAGTTAATTTGATTAGTGGCACTCAGACATGAACCCAGTGAAACAGCAGCTTAAGAGCACTTTTGCAACCAGCAACTATATTGGGAATTCTATGTCAGAGCTGCACAGGAGGACGGCTACTTCTCTCACATTTCTGAATGTTTTAAAACTGTTTTGAACACTTCTGTACTTCAGGGAATGACACAGAAAGGGTGAGAAAGATTATCACCTGACAAAGCTTTCTAGAATTAGGTCACTGCAGGCTGTTTCATTTAACAGTTGTTCCTTTTGCTACGTGCTTTAAATCAAGCTTTCCTTCTCAGCTCTTGCATAAGGCAGGGCAGTGTTTTTGCTCTGTGAACACAGATGCATGACTGTGGTCAGATGAGGAAGGACAATACCTTTCTCAAATATCCTAGGAAATAAGGATGGGATTCATCTTGTATAACAGTTGGATCCTGTATGTGTCGCAGGATTGTGCTGTGTTGCTCCCTTAAATTGCCTTCCCAAGACTGTCATTGCCCATTGTAGTTCACATAGCTCTGTTTCCTGTTTCTCAAGCTGGATATCTGGTGTATTTACTTGTGCAATAGAGGAAAGGCACAGATTGTTTAGGTCCTGCAGATTTTTAAATGGAAAATATAGAGGGCATACAATTGTGGCAGAAAAAGAAGGGACAGAAAGCTGCAGGCTTTGAGAGCTCATTCAAGGAGTCTTTTGGTGTAAAAAGATTGGAGTAATGTGTTTCCAGGTTTGACATGCAGGTGGCAAAGGCAAATCTTGTGCCTGGGAAAGGATTTAATTTCCCTCTCTCCTCTGTTGGGGAAGTACCCATCATACGTTCGTTAAAAAGGCCTCACCTGATCATATCTTGGTGCTGTAAACCAGAGCAGAATTAGCTCTTATCTCAACATCTCTGCTTGCATAAAATAATAGTGTGTGCTTTTGATAATCGCTGGTTTGGTGTGGCTGCCAAAATGATTAATAGTGAAACAGTTAAGTGAAGGTATTTAAGCACTGCCACTTGGGTTTACAGTGAGCACCTGCTCAGATAAATTCAAGCTCCTAGAATCAGTGGCTTTTTAAAAAAAAGTAAATAGAAGTTTAACTTCTGTAAGTCTTTGACTTGGCAAATTTTAGGAAAGACAAAACTAAGCAGCAGTTTATGTGACAGGTAAATAATGTCTTCCCTGTAAGATTTGAATTTCAGATGCTACAGTGGCCCTTGGCTCATACAGGTTTAATAAGAAGTACTATGTCTTCTAGGAACCATGTGTATCTGAGACTAGATACAAACTATGGCATTATAGATGGTACTGCTTCTGACCATTAATTTTAATCTGTGGAGTTTTCTTTTCTGTTTTTCTTATGTGTTTTTTCCCCTGAATAGTTAGAACTGACTTAGAAAGTTATGCACTTGATTGCAGACAAATCAGTACATTTCTCACTGTCATATGAAGCCAAACGTACTGTTCTACTTTGAATGCAAGATTAACCAAGCAATTTAATACACCCCAAAATAATGGCAAATATTCTTGTGATACTATGAAAATGTATGGTTGTGCAAAAGGGTGGTTTGAGTCTTGCTTTTACTTTTACTGCTGCTATAGAGTAAGCCATGACTGACATAAGAAAGAACATAGTGCTTGCCAGCTGTTTTTTCCCTACCAGAAACTATTTGGATCAAGGTATTTTATCTCAATATATTCAGGGTGCATATGAAGTATGTTTTGGATGCATTCACCTATTTATTTTAGATAAAGAGTAGCTTTGAAAATCCCAGCTGTTTCACACACCATGTGCCAGCAGCAGTCAGATGACAGGATGTCTGCAAAACTGAACAGTTTCTTTAAACAAACTATTCAAACTCCCAGATCAGGTATGTCTTATCATTTATCTCACAACCCATCAGCCATCCCACCCCTCCCTGGGAAAACATGGGAAAGCAGGAGTGTCTGGAAGGATGATGAATAGAGATCTGATAAACAAAGGTGGAACAAGGCTTTCATAAGTGGCCATGCCCCTGGAGGAGTGCCCTGCTCTGTTGAAGCCTAGGTGGATTTACACTGGTAAATTGTACTGTAGTGAAACAAGTTCTTCAGTCCTAGAAGCAATTTGCAGGGAAACAAAGGCTGTTGTATTCTACTGGCCAATAATGGCTGCTGTATACTTTTTGGTTTCTGCTGTGCAGCTCAGTTTCAGGGGCCTGAACAAATGACAGGAAAGTAATGTAAAAGTGCATGTCTGGAAGGACTGCCTAATGAGATACAGAGCCTCTTATCTCTAAGTCGTCTGTGTGGGTTTAATAGGGCCCAAATGTTGTGACAAACATTTATGCAGACAGCAGAGCAGTGTCCTGATTTTTTTTCAAGGGCTACATACTCCAGTCCTGCTGACGTCAATGCAAGTGTGAATGTCTCAGCTTCTTATAAATGACTTGGTGTGCACTCAAAAAAACTAATTCAGTTCACACAGTTTTTAACTCTCAGCCATACAGAGCTCTTATGTAACTCAGGACAACAATATACATTTTAGCTCTAGAATTCACAAGGATCCACTTGGTATCCAAAGGATTCTTTTGTTTGAACAACTGCCTTTTTCTAAAGCACTTCACATTGTTGGCGCAAATAGTTGGTTCTGCTTCTTGGGAGAAGGAGAAAATAGGCAGTTAAAGGAGTTGTGTCACCGATGCCATTTGTTGCTTGTGTTTTGTAGTGATACCACGAGATGCCAAAGTGTTGAAATTCCAAAAAGGAAGTGTCGAAGACTCCCAAGAGATGCCACATTGCATTGGATATGTGTTTGTAGAGCACTTGTCCCCTTTTGGAAATCCCACAGCTAGGTTTTTTGCTGCTTATCATCTGCTGAGTACAGAAATGGTTGTGGTAAGGAAGGGACAGACCACAACTTTTTATTCTTGCAGCCAGTGACGCCCTCAGAGGAGAACTTACATTTTAGAAGTCTGTAAGGCCTGGCTTGCCTTTCTGCTAATGCCAGGAATCCTTGGAGGCTGTTTTAAGTCACAATGTACAGCATGGCCAAAGTCTGCAATTCACTTACCAGGAGGGAAGTCATCCTTCCAGAACTCACAGTCTGAGTCCCTTCATGGGCACTGACTAACCACAAAAAAATTAAAGACTAAAAGGAAATGAAATGTTTACCATGAGCAGTGTTAACAAGCCTAACTAAACATTGCTGCTACTGAGCAGAGATCCCATCAGACGCCAGTTTTTCACAGTTTCAAAAGTTCTTTTATTAGAATGCTGAAAAATGGCTGTATTGAAATAAATATCTCTACTTACATAATTTATTCACCTATCATAATTATGTATAGTTGTGAAATTCAGGTTCAGCAGGTTCAGCATACAACAGATTCCTGCTTGCAAGTAAATTGTGCTCATTTAAAAAGTTAGAAGTAGAGAGAAAGAAGAACATATTTGAAAAGGAAGGTATTTCAAAGAACTTTTCTGGGAGACTTTGAGGAGTTTCATGTTTATTCTATAAATGCTGCAGAGGAAACTGATTCACTTTAAGCTGCCTAGAAAGTGCATTTTTTCAGAAAACTTTTCATACTTTAAAACTAAATTTTAATATGGCATAAGCCAACAAATTCAGGCAGCACATCTAAGAAAACAATATTTTCTCATCACAGAAAACCTGAAGCTACTCCAGGGAGTATGAAAAGGCACTTCTTCCTTCACATTTATACAGGGTAGGAAACTTGTACCAAGCAGACAAAAAACCTGACGCCAACCTCTTGATCTCCATCTTGCAAACCAACAATGGTACCCATTCATTACTTCATCCAATACCTCTTTCTATTCTGGTTAATGGGAACTATTCTCTGGTTGCAGTGTACTTCAATTACATTTTTTAAAAAAGCCTCTGCTTCCACACCTTGCTGCTTTATATTCGAGCAAAAAGCTCCTCAAAATTTTTGCACTTAGGTCTTTATATATTTGTACTGCCCATACATAAACCTATGTAACATATACAGCAAATAATATCTGTGCCCTGTGCTGCACTTGTTCTCTTCTGGCTTACTTCCCATTTATGAATGATGAGAATTCTGTGCATGGGAGTGGCAAAGATACGAGATCTCTCCTTCTGCAGAGTTGTTTCCATGCACAGTCACTCATTTCAGGCAGAGTTTAGAAACTGCTGGAAGTTTGAAGGGCTGGAATTTTTGAGTGGAAAATTGTACTTTTTCCCTCCCCATCTTTCTAATATCTGTTTTTAATTTTTTATATGTCTTCTAGAAAGTGTCTTTGTTCGGTTTTGGTTCTGTAGTTCCTAAATCATTGCACTTATCCATAGCCACAGTCATATATCACTGAGGTGTCTAATTTGCAGTGGAAAAGCAAAGGCTGTGGGGGCTGTTTGTTTAAGAATAAGCTATTTCCATACTCTTACTGGTTCAGTTTTGGAATATGGAAATCTAAGGCTAATAAGTGTACAGAACCTGTAGGAACTCCTTCCATGTAAGGAGAAAGCTTAGTAGCATGAGGCTGTGGAAGTGCATGTCATCACATGCTGGCCCATAGCATTTGTGCAATGGAAAGGAAAGCATTTAATTTTGAATGTCAGATTGGCCCCCTCAGAGCACTGCAGAGAAGACAATCGTTCAGCAGTCAGGCTGCTCAGCCCTGGCTCCTGCAGCAGCCTGCTACCATGGGACAGTGCAGAAATGAGCAGCTACAGAAGTGCAAAAAACTTGCTTTGACTCCTGCAAACTTCTACAAACTCAGCTCTGCTCATAAGCTGTGTGCCAGAACCAACACACACCTGGAGTCACACAGCAGCAGCTGATTTTGTTGTAATCTGAGGAGTGCCCTACTTATCTTACCTGCTCAGTAGCAATAGCTAAGGAAGAGTCAAGCCCAAATAAACCTATAATGCAGTGCTACATTGCTTCTAGTGAAAGCTGAAACAATATCCACCTGTTGTAGAGCATACCTGAGCATTTTGAGTAATTATTTCAGCCCCATTTAAGGGGATAATGCCATGACTGAGGGAGTGCATTAATCATGCATACATCAGGACTGGAATTTGGTTTGTAACAGGTTAGTTCTTGTTCACAGCAGATGTTCTACACTACAGCAGGGAGGGGTGTGTGGGGGGGAGTTGCAGTTAACAAAGCACTTTCCTGTGCTTGCAATTGTTCTGTTCTTTTTTTTTTTTCATTCTTCCAGGTGTGTTAGTCAATCTGTATTACAGTCATGCAAGGGTGCAGCATAACTAATGCATTTCTGCGGGACTTTTAATTTCAGAAAGTTAAGAGTATAGAGCAGGAGATGGCATTTAATGAGAGCTGTTCTCTCAGCCCTGAGTGAAAGGCCTTCGTGTCAGGACCTCTTGGGGCACACAGAACTCACTGAGGTGACCTGTGTGTAGGTGCATTGCACAAATCTTAGCTCTGTGCTTTCTTGTTCCCTCTTTTTGTTCCACTAAACCCTAGAATTGGGTGGCAATTAGAGTATTTGAAGCAGTATTTTATGCACAGGCTGGATTTCCCATCAAAGTCAATGGGTAAATTCCTACAGCTGCAGCTGGCTGGGAGAGCTGCTGTCACCAACTCATTTCCTCTGTAATGACCCTTTTCTCTGTGAAGTTGTGCTTGTTTTTATACCCAGATTTCACAGTAATTTTTATTGTTAATTTTGTGTACAGTGAACAGAGAAGTTTTTGTTGACATAGCATGAGACTTAGCAGCCACTGTGGTGTTTATCAACCATGACACTCATTTCACATCTCATCTGTTATATGAGTGAAATGTGAAAATAATCATGTTTTTCTAGCATATCAGGATGAAATGACTTACAGCCAACAGGAATGGCTGGGGTTATTTTTAGTCTTCTGTGTTAGTGTAATTTACCAGCCAAAGACTGGAACCACTTTCCTCTTCTCACAGGTTTATAGTAGCAGTAAGTGCCAAAACTACCGAACTGCTACAGCTCACAGACCCATTGCTGAGTTTTAGGATACAAGTCTCAATGGCAGGGTTATTTTTTGGCAATTATTTTACTATAGCTGCCCCAGGCAGATTCAGAATTTTCTGACTGCTTGCCTTGCAGGTAATCACAATTGGCCAAATCCCGCTGCTCAAGCACATGGAGTAAATTTTGGGTGAACATCAATATCAGTGCTTGATGTACTTTCTAGGCATCATGAATAACAGAACAGAGGTTGGAAGCTGATTTCTAGTGGTAAAAATATTTGATTGGAAAGAAATGATGCTTCTTTTGCTTTGCAATAGAGAAGGCAAATATTTCAAGACAGGGAAAAGACAAGCCTGTGCTGTCCCCTATAGAGTGTAGCATCAAATTACAGTCAACAGGCTTTTAAAGATTCAGAAGTTAAATTAATTCATAGCACAAAAACTCATAAGAAAGTCACTATCCTGTCAGAGCAAAGTAGAACATAAGAAAGATGAGGTGAGGCAATGAGAAATTGTCAAAAAATTATTTGAGTTGTGCTTCGTAATGGGACAGAGGCCTAGGGCCCAAGAGATTTTGTCTTTGGTTGGGTTTTTTGAGGGGGAGTGGGGTGGGGTTTGTATCTTTTTGAGAGCAAAATGGGTTTTAATTCTGATCTGGCATCTATTGTGAACACAGTCATTATAACTCACTTGGTTATAACTCTGAAACTGATTAGTTCCTTAAGGCAATGCTTTGATGAAGTTTAGAATGTAGTTTGGAAAGTCTGTAAGAAATTCCAAATTTTACATTATAGGCCTCAGATTACATATATAGTGCTAGTGTCATAATGAACATTAGGAGAACCAATTTGGTTGCATACCTAAATACAGTTAAACCAGAGAGCTCCAGGCTTGCCTTTATGACTTTATGTATCTATTATACATCAAAGGGACATGACAGTTGTGCTCTGAACCAAGAAGATTCACAATTACAGGAAAAAAAATTAACACAAATGTACTCAGCAAAAGCACAGTGCAACTCATTAGAAATTAATTAAGCATCTCAGTGCAAAATCCTTACAAAGACAAATCTCCCACTGGTACAAATTCACTGCTTGCCTAGAAGGATTTAGCTTCTTGAAAATTTATTTTATCGTAAGAATTTTTATCTCAAATGCTGGAAAACAGTTGGAATTTCTCAGAGCAAGGATTGTAGAATAATGCACTAGACTTGAGCAGGACACATTTCATCTCAGGTAATCCCCAGTGCTTTTCCTTTTAAGGTTGAAGAAGTGATAAACAGATTTTTCCTCAAATATGGTAAAGTAGGATGCAAAAGTCATTATGCTAATGAGGAGTTGGATAAATCCAGGTCTCTGTCATCATTTAAACACAATTTTGGCCATTATCCTAAATTCATTAGAAAGAGGAGAGATTCTCTTTTCAGATTAAGGTGACCCATCCAGTGGACTTGCAAGGAACACCAGCTGATGAATCAAGGTCTAAATTCTGCTCCTCCTGTAACTGTGTGAACAACAGTCAAATTGTCCTGATGAAAATACATGTGCAACTTGGCTCCTGTCCTTATCAAATTTGTCTTTCTAAAATATTTATATTAAGATGTGAAGATAGCTGTATCTGCATGCAATTCTTCTCCCAGACTCCCAGAGTTTGTTTTCATGGTTGACAGCAATATATTAAATGGAAGACTGGCCTGAAGCTCATATCAGAAAATAAATAGGAAAAGCAGTGAGGGAGCTTTATGGAACATGTAAGACATTTACAAATTGTTTCAGACACAGTACAGCTGCTTGGAGATGTTTGAGGCAGTTTCTGTGGTTATCTTTGCTATATTTTTGTACAGAATTACTCTTGGTTAGAGGAAAGTGAGCAGTGCAGTTAAGTATGATGAGAGAAGCATCACCAGGAGCTTATCAGCAATTGGATTTGAAATCCTGTATCCTACACCTACACAGACAGTACCTTCCTCTTTCTAGCTGCCATGTCCAACCTCAGCTGGAAAGAAACATTTTATTATGATTTTCCTTCCAACATTTCCCTGAAGATAAGGAGCTGTTTGAACAAGGAAATCCTCACAGTTTAACTTACTGATGAAACCAAGGAGATTTTATGTCCCTTTGCTTGTTCCATGCAACATATTTAAGATTTATAGGCATCTGATGATCTGATATATCAGTGAGCCTGTCTGGAGTCCAAGGCAAATAGCCTTGTGGATTTTGAGACAGCACAGCTGAATTTTATTCCCATACTGAGCACTTGGGTGCTTGTGCTTGTTAAATGAGATTCAGACATGATGCATTGACCTCACTGCACCTGCACTGCAGGACACACATGGTCACAGGAGAGACAGAGGGATGCATGAAGTCCCATGTCACTTCATGTGACTCTCCCATTTGCCAGGAGTCTGAACAATATTATTAAAAACCATAGTTTTCATACGCATTTGTTCTTGCCATTTCAGAAGGTTATTTTCAGTGACAGGATATTATATACTCTGGGGACAACAGAAAAATTGTTCTATGATAGTTGTTTATCCACAGTTCTGTGTAGTCAGAGCAGAAAGTCTTTATAAAAGAGTACTATTTCATTAATTTCAGGATAGTTTTATTTTTATGCCACTGCTGGAGACAGAAAAATCCATATATGATCCACCTTTCTCTGGCTGTCTTACACAGAACAGTATAAACAATTTTACACCTTAATTATTGCATTTGGCTAACTGATATCTAGAGACCTAAATAGATCATGAAGCCAGGTACCACAACAGATAAATTGTATTTCCAGTTATATCATTGAAGTCCTTTAGAAATCAGTGCAATTAAAGATGGGCTGCATGGGTGTGACTGATGGCAGGAAATGGCCTATAAACTCTGCACTGAAGAGGGGAATAACCTGAATATCTCTAATTAGTGGGACTGTTGAAAGCAGAGATAGAGCTTAGCTGCTCTATACATTCTAAAATGGTTTTAAAATGATCTCTCAGCAAGAAAAATACAGGAGGAAAGCCAATTTTTCTCCTTGAAAGGAATAAACCCACAGGTACTAAGATCAAACTTTTGTTTGCACTAGCAGAGAAACGGATGTTTTAGGCCCAAGCAAATAAGTAAATGAATAGATATTTACTTGGAGATATTGTCAAATACTTAACACTAAAAATAGGGACCTGTCAGGAGAAGACTGGCCTGCTCTAAACCTGTAATATTACCTTTGAGGGTGGGGAGCATCATCTTCCATGCCTATGAAGTACTGTAGGTTCCAAAGCAAAGCAGAGGAAATAAACCAGAATAGAGTTAAAGAAAAAGGACTTTTTTTTCTCAGTTTTAATATAAGAGAAAGTATAGACCTGTCTCAGTGTTTTCAAAATAAACCTTATAAGATTAGTATCCTCAAGAGGTATTCAGTAAAATAGTTTCACAATCCACAGGGTCTCTCCTAGATGTTTTTTTTAATATCAATAAGGTATTTCTATTTCATTGAATACATTTATCTTTTAAGTTAGAAATGGAAGTACATATAAACTGGGAAATAAATGGATCTTAGAGTTTCAAAATTCCATGTTTTGACATGATCACATGCAATATTCAGAGAAACACTGCAAAGAGAGAAACTCAAGCATCTTCTAAGGTGAGTCACATCTTGAATTTCCTATTTAATTTCCGTTAAATAGGCAGCAACCTTCATTTCTTTTGAGTCCTAATACCACCTAATAGATTTGAAAAACTATGAGCATCGCATATTTCTGTATTATTTTTACTCTTAAAACTGAATCATAATTTCAGACTGGTACAATAAGAGATGGGAATACTCAAATCTTATGAGATTTGTAGGAAAGGAGGAGGAAATTTCATCAGAAGTTGGATACTGAGTTCTGGATTTAAGATCACTAATGTAAAGGGAATGCAGAGAAAAATCTATTTTGATCTTATTATGGCTCGACAAGCCTTTGCATCATTGAAATATAAGATGGACTAATTGCATTAAAGCAATTGCATTTGGGTTTTTTAGTTTGAGGTAAAACTAATTATAAAGCAGCTCTTAATGAAATATTCTGTGGCAAAGCCAATGTATTTTCTATTGCTGTTACAAAATGAATAATTTCTCGTGCTGCAGTTTTAAATTCTTAATCACATTCTTCATGTAAACGCTAGGAAAGGAATGAATATCTTACACATTACAGCCTTTTGACCAGGTTTTTGTTGTGAATAGTCCAGCAATGTGATGCAATACTTTCTTTAAGGTGGCCTAGGTGATTATATAGAAGCCTTTTCTCAATAGTGGTGTCGGTTTAACTGTGATGTTTCCAGATATCTCTATGCCAGTGACATGCTCCAAGTCTGAGATCATTCCCAACTCTCCATTGAGACTTATCCCTAATTTTGTTCATCCCTATGAAATCTGAAAATTGACTTATATATTTAAAGAAAGTCACCAGTTCTCAGGATAAGCAGCAGTCTAAAAGATTCTTAAAAATAATCTCAGCTTTTCTACTGACCACACCAGGGAGGGAGAAAAGAGCTAAAGCATATTGCCAATTTCAGCTTCAACTTCTTAGCCTAAGACTTACAAAGGTATGTTGATTTAATTGCTGTAACTCCATAGCCTTTAATGGGAGCTGTATACATAAAATCCTTCACCATCCTCTGTAGATTAGCCAGAGGATTAATGGAAAAAAAAAATAAAAATGAAAAAGTACATATTTATGCTGAATGTGTCAGAGTATCCAGCCAGAGACTTTGTAGAGCATCTAATAGTCAGAAAACATTAGGCAGCCACTCTCTGAAAACATTTGGTGGTTGTTTTCTTTTTGTTTTTTCAGTGTCTTAAAATTGCGTTTATGAAGTAATTGGAATATTTTCCCTGATAGTTTGTCCCTGTGCTACTCCAAAGATACTCCATGTCCTGGAGGACTTGCACAGCAGATTGTTTGGGCCAGAATGTTGTGATGTCACCCATTGCCAACCCTGATGATAACTCCACATGGCAACCAGTCACTAATTCCAGTGGAATGTTACTGCAGGGAGACACATTTTTGAATCTAGAGGAGCACTGTTCTGTAACTGAGCTCTTTTGCTCAAGCATCTTATTTTGACTGATAATTTTTGAAGTCTGTCAGTGTCTTGAAAACAATGTGCAGATGCCTCTTGCTTTGGATCAGTTGCATTTGCCAGCATTGGCTCATATCTTTGTAGTGGCATACACAAACGTGGTGTTTCTTGCATCACTGTGACATTTTATGGCATATCAACTCAGAGGAGAATATCTCCAAGGACATTTTGTCTGTACATGGAAGATGGAAGGAGGACAGCTGTGTGCAGGGATGCTCCAGCAGGGAGCTGTGTTCTGCAGGCCCGCCTGCGTCACCTTCTGTAGGCTCCAAACCCAGGGAGTGGGAGCCAAACTCATCCTTTCAGTGCCCAGCTGAGGAATTCCCCTCCCAGCCACTCAGCACAGCAACAGCCTACTGGTTTTGTTGGTTTAGCTTCTTCAGAAGTGCCTGTGAGTGGCCACCCCCATGTCTGACAAGCCCTGCTGGTGCACAAGGAGCCAGACTCCTCCAGGCCTGGTGGACCTGCCACGTTCACACTGTCAGGGTCAAACTGCTCACCAGCCTCAGGGCAATGCAGGCATTTTTGCCAGTTAAACTCGTGTATTTGCCTCAATGGCTTTGATCCTTGATCCTCTTGATGTTGTAGTTTGTCTGGAAACAATCTATGGACAAGTATATGAGAAAATTATTTGATATATGGGGAAATCTAAAGGTGAAACCATAAGGAAAGTGATTAAGATACAGATAAATGATCTTATGGTGCCCTCTGACCTGAAGATCTACTAAATATTTTATGTGCAGATGTGCAATAAGTAGAAGAAGGTGTATATGAAATTTATGGAATTCAACTTGCTTGTCAGAGGCTGAGCTCCTCTCCAGGACAGGAGGAGAGGTTGGCGCTGTGTGAGAGCCAAGAGGTGAAGGTGCATTTCAGGTTGGGTGTTGTGTGTGAGGATGATGAAGAGGCAAGAACTGCGGTGTGGGAGACCAGCAAAGCTGCAGGAGTGAGGGGAGGACTGGTAAGAGTTAAAGATGGTGAGCATTGAGGCTGTCAGATGAGAGATATGCAGGGAAATGGATTGTCAGGAAAAGCAACACAGAACAGCATGAAGTAATGACAGTGAAACTGAAATCTAGTCCTGAAAGAAGAAAGATGACTGAGGAACAAAAGGTCACTTGTTGAAAGGTGTAGCTGGTGTGTCATGTGCCAAAGAGAAGACACCTAACAGATCATTAATAGGAGTTCCCAGAGCAGCTCACTCAGCAGTGGAGGTGGCAAATTGAGGCGGTGGCTGAGGAGCTCAGGGACAGCACGGCTCTGTCACTGCATCCAGGGCCAGGTGCTGCCTGCTGGCTCTGCAGGCAGGAGATTTGATTCTTATTTTCTTCCTGAAACCTCCTTTGTGGCATCAATGCTCAAAGATAAGTGGAGATTGCTGCTTAAATAGGAAAACATGTTGGCTGATGGCACAGTATAACAAATGCTTAATTTCTTAAAGACATAGCCAGTATTAGTTACCCAGACCCATGTGTGCAAGCAGTTAAATAGCAGCTGTATGACTCAGGTCTTACCACTAAATAGCTGAAAGCTTCCACTTTGAAATATTATGCTTATTTTTTCTGGCAAGGCATGATCATGAGACTTCTCCACAAAATGCTGACTGACTTTATGGTTTTTAATGGTCTGGTTTCTGGTAGCTGTCAGTAGAAACAAGACAGAAACCTTGTTCAGTTCTGGAATCTGTCTGGGCTGTTGGCTATTCCCAGTAAGAGAATACTGAAATCAATCATTTCATTTACTGAAATCAGTTATGCTGATTTTATCAAACCTTGCTAGATTGAGCTACTTGCAGATTTACTTCCACCTAGAAAAAAAGTAGTCATTTAGGTATAAGCTGACCATGTGTGGTTGTCTATGTGCAAACAAAGTTAAGTTCCTGCAGTCAAGTTTAAACAGAAAGGAGTTTATGCTCATTGTAAAGCTGCATTTGAACTACTGCAAGTAAACAGCAGATGTAGCTCAGCCTTTGGGTAGTTTGCAAGTACCAGATTACACAGGAGGAATAAATGCAGAGGGCTATGGGCAGGACCAGCTCCTGTTCTGACATCAATCATCCCCAGATCAGTCAGAGCTAATCAGCACTTTTCAAGTTATGAATACTGAGCACTTGTCACAATCTGCAGCTGAAAAGTTATTCACTGAAATTATACAGTGATTTAATTGAAGCAGCACCTTGGAGAAAATGGCAAGTGTTTTGCAGGCAATTTATGAATAGGTAAAGTGAAATTAATTGAATGAATGATTTGTTATGAACTACTCTCCCAGGAGTAGGAAGGTTCTATTTTTGGTTTTTCTCATTTCACCAAGCAAAGTTTGAAATGTTCACCCATATATCTTGCCATAGAAATGTCATCCTAGGCTTGGCCATTCTCATCTTTAGCATCTTGCCATGTTGTGAAGATCGCTGATATCTTTACCTACATTCCTGAAGAAACTTTTAGCTGAAATGCTTTAACAGTTTATTTATTGATTTATATTCATTAGAAATAGAAACTGTCCACCTTGTCATTTTTTTACTCAGTTTTGCCAACATTTGCATTGCTCTACTATATAATGCTCAAAGGTAGAATTTTATCTGGAAGCCCCATTTTGAAGCAGTAATCTAAGGCGGATTTCTGCTTGATATATGAAGTAATTCTACCTCTGAAAGATCATTAACAGTTGACAGTTTTAGAAAAGAGAAATGAAGCAGTCTCCATATTTTTTATTCTGTCTTTAATGCTTAGCGTAAATTTTCTATTTCCACTATGTAATGCATGATGGCTTTGCCTCAGAAAACAACTGTTCAGTCTTTATTAATGAACACTTTTATTTAGGCTTAATAAATTTCTCAAAACTGCAATGCATGCTGATGTGATTAGATTGAAAGTGAATGCCATGCACCTCCCAGATATGCTGTTCTATGATGGTTTTTTGCATAGGAAATATATCCAAAATGTAAAACAATGCCCTCATACTTTGGTAAGTTATTTAAGATTTCACCTTAATAACGATGTCAGGTACAATTATGAGAGCTGCCAGCTTTTCTCTCTGCTTGTGATTTCTTGACCCTCTCCATTGGACAGTGAGAGGTGGCTTAAATCTCCTGCCTGAGAAGATTGCTTTATTTTTGCAATGTTTAATGCATTCCTCCATCAATGGTGGTTTCATACACTATGTAGGGTACAGGAAGCATTTTCAGAAGTAGCTGTTCATCTCTTCCCTCTGAAATCACTGGAAATTTTACTTTCCTCTCTGAGTCAGGCTAAAGTGAATTCTTTTGAAAATCCCATTCTGCTTGTCTATACAGGAAAAAAATTGTAGCCTACAAAGATAAAAGCCTTCTCAGAGAAACACTGGCATCTTGATATCACACTTGGGGAATTCTTATTAGCACTCTATTATACAGCTTTGGAAGGCAAAACCAAGTTGCTTTGCTGTCTCTGCCAAACTATCTGAGGAATCCTTGAGCAGCACAGAATAAATATCCTTAGGGCTTTTGAAGAGATCAGAGGTACCATGACTGAGATTTCAGCCTGCAGTTTCTGAGGACCTTGGTTCTTGAAGCTTAAATTGTCATTATTTAAAATAAAGGCTTCCTCCTTCTGTGCAAACAGCTTTGAATTGTTACAATAATGCTATGGAACAGTTTATTGAGGAACAATTAAACATTCTTTTCCCCTGCCCCCTTCTCCCAGGCTCTGTTGAATTATAGTTGTTGCAAGCAAGCTCAGGTTTATAGCTCCAACATGATCTAAGGTGAGGAAAACCTTTTAACTAGATTTCCAACCCAACAGTCCAAATTCTATTCCCCAGAGTCTAAAACAGTTCTCTTTATTGATATAAGCAATATGAAACAGAGAAAAGTACTAGCATTTGTTAACAATCTATTAATTTTGTCTGCTGCCTCAAACTGAAGTGACACTGCAGTTCTAACTTAGTGACAGGAATGCACATGGAGACCAGGGGCCATGCTGTGATCTGGAGATCTTTTTTTGTGAATAAATAAATATATTCTACTATCATGTGGTAAGAATTAAGAGTCAGGTAGTGCTGAACTCGAAGTAAAATGAGTTTCTTTTCCTTCCTCCCCCTGGATTTAATTTGGAAAAGGTGGGGGAGAAGAATGTTGTTCTCATACACTTTTAGAGGAGCACACTAGAATGACCTGTGTAGGTTAGGCAGGTAAATCAGCTGGCAGATAATCTAGGATGGCTGAAACAGTTGAGTGTCTGCTTTTCCATGAGTAGTTGCTGAGATTATTCCCTGTTGCCTTATTGTTCTAAGGGAGGGAAGGTCTCATGCTGATGTGTGTGTGGGCTGGCTGCTGCCTGGTCACTTCATCCCAGTGTTTCCAGATCCATAAGCTGGAGATTTGTTTCAGCTTTTCTCAGCTCTGGAATTTCTTCAAAAATGAAGAATTTATTCAATAATTAATTTTGTTTCAACTTGGATTGTGTTGGCAATGCCAAAACCCTCTGTCCCCAAACACTCTGAATTAAGCGTTGCTTCCCAGCTTTTGTGTTCTTGCTGAGTTCAGCTGGTTCAAGAGGGACAGGGGAGCTTTGTCCCTGGCTCTGGGGCACTGCTGGCACAGGCAGGAGCTTGCCTGGAGTGCTGTGCCCTGGAATTGCAGCTCCCTGCCTGCAGGCACTCAGCCTGGCAGGTTTGCTGGGGAGCCTTGGGTGTTCAGTTGTGAGGCATTGCTGCATAAATCTGTGGGTCTTTCCCTGTAAGGGACTGGGGAGCTGTCAAAAGTTCATGACTGATGAGATTTAAGTTACTTGAATGTACTCAATCACTATTTTCTGCCGAGCTTTTCTACAGAAAGTATTTGGTAGTTGGAATTCTAGTGTCAATATTGGCTTTGACAATACTGCAATAGAGAAGACTAAGAAGTTTTAATTTCCTCACGGTTTTAAAATGAAATTTTCTATTCGCTAAACACGAAGAGAACAGTGCATTTGGGTTTGTATTCTGAATTTAAACCAAGTCAGGTCTGATTGTCTTGAGCTTAGTTTCATAACAGTGAAATTGATACAATATTTGTGAACTACATGAGGGACAACAGAAGCCAGCTTTAAATAAGAAAACGAAGTTGTTTTCTAAGGAAAGGTGACTTCAGAGATGCAAAGAAAATCTGGAGCTAGATAAATGAGGCTTGTGTTTTAGTGAGTTCAAAAGCATTTTGCTGTTTCTGATATGCATGTCATTCCAAGTGCATTTTTTCCCCTTGAATCTCAAGACAACATTGCCATGAGAAGAGAATGGATCAGCAGACAGTGTGGGGCTGCAGTGGGTTCATACTCATAAAACTGTGGGTGTATCACTAAAAGGCTGATAAATCACTTGAAAGCAGTTCCACCAGCTGTAACCTTGGAACACACTGAATTGTTAATTGCCAAGACTTATTTTAAGCTTCCACATTTGTAGTTGCAAAGCAAAATGTGCAATCATTTCAAGTCCAAATCTGCTATGGGATGTGATTTAAGAGTATTTTGTGTGCATAAACTGCTTCAGCAATGTTTTCCACTGACTGAGGTAGAACAAAAGAGCAAAGGCTGGATTTGCCATTATACATTAGCTTCCAGCTTTGTTAAACACAGGATCCCATCTCCAGGATGGGCCAACATCCTATTATTACAGGTCAAGCTAATACCACCACCCCCACCAAATTCCATGTTTTACTGTTAGCTAGAATAAAAACAAAAGCCAGGCTTCAACTTTGCAGCAACATGTTTACATACACGACAACAAAATTCATTTGTGAACATTGAGGTATCTAATCCTTGTGGTGCCTTGTCAATTCCTTTTAAGTGGAAGGATTTCAGTGTAGGTACTGTGCCCTTTCAGTGTGCAGGAGACAGTGTACAAGGAGATCTGCATTGTGCTTTTCCTGTTGGTGGCAAATAAACAGCACAAGAGTCTCTCTAGACCTAACAAGTCTCCAAACTTCAGCTTTCCAGTTTAATTCTTCTCCTTCACAACAAAATAAAGATTTGGTGAACAGTTTTCCCTGCATATGAAAAGCTTTGAGATGGAAATATTAAGTGTGTTTCATTGTTTTTTTTTCATTTTTCTTTTCATTTATTTTCTGACGATGAGAATATCCAGTCTTTGGTTCTCAAATTCAAACATGACCTGTTAAAAATGTACTTCAAGGTTTCTAAGAATATTTGTTTCATTTCCTTGTGAGGAAACAAAGCAGTTCCTTGTGAAAACACTCTCCTGAATGACTTGTATCGTTTTGCCACCTGTGTGCCATCACAGTCAAACACAAAAATGACGGAATAATGCAATAATGATTAGCTGGAATACAGATGTGAACAGGTACGGATGCAGTGGAAAGGAAGCACTCAATAAACCTTTAAATGTATTTGGAAGTGCAAATGACAGGCTGAAGTGGAGGAGTTAATTGCTGAGTGAACTCAGCACTCTGTGCTGCACACCAGGTGAGGCTCAGGAGCGAGGTGTGTGTGCTGCTGCTGCTGCTGCTGGGGGCTGGCAGGAGCTGCCATTGCTTCCCAGGGAACAACAACAGCCACAATGTTCACATGCATCAGGTCTTCTCTGCACTAAAGCTCATTGCTTTGGACAGAGACTGTCTCTAGAGGTAGAAAGGATGAGAATGGGACACAGATGATTTTGCAGATCCTAAAGAAGTGTTTATAAACCCTGTTTTTCAAAATGTTAGCTTGTATCTGAAGCAAATTCCAAATTAACTACGTGCAAATCTTTATTTTGTAGTCTGTCTCAGGCTTTCAAATCAGGCCACCCAAGAGGATTCTTTGTATGGAGGGGTTTTCCTGAACTCCAAACAGGTGTTTGGATGCTGAAGTCAGGCTGTTCTATATTGGAATTCACTACTGCATAGGTCTAGAGAGTGCCAAAATGGCTTTAAAAGGAACATGACTCTTGCCTCAGTGAATTTCTTTGCCCACACCTGAAAGGATTAATCTATTGGAACAACTATCATGATAGATTTCATTGGATGTGTTAAATGCAATATATTTGAATGTCAGGTAAGATTTTCTGTCCAGTTGGACTTGCTTTTATGAGAACTTTACCTTGATTATTGGATTTTTTTGATATTTTTAATTTTAATACTGTCTCCCACTCAACAGTGTATTGCCACAGAGTTATCTAGGGCATTCAGGGCATTAAAGATCTAAATGTGCTAAATTACAAGATAATTTTGTATTTGATAACTTCAATAAGAATGACTAAATGATGTACATAATTGCTTCATTATATGCAAATATGTATTTGTGAAGTAATTAGGGTATTACTATGCCAGGTAAACAGTGATGAGAGGAGAAATCTGCACATGAATTTGACTGAAGGCATAATGGAACCTTCCAGACAGAGGGAGCCAACTTTGAGTTGCTTTCTGTTACATTTGGGGGACAGAATGTCAGTCCATTTTGCAAATTTTCCTTTTTCCAAAATTAAACAACAAGATGGCTACAGGGAGATCACTGAGCCACTCTTATTTTCTGCTTCCTTGCTTTTAAAAGGATTGTTCTCTTGTCTCCTCTATCCAAAAAGTTCTGTAATTACCTGGATACAGTTAATGAGAAGTCTGAGTTTTGGCAGCTACAGTGTTTGAAGAACAGAAAATTTAACAATTAGTAGCAGCAATTTAAAGTGCAACACCCTCTTTTTGATCCCTCTCAGCATTATGGAAATGAATTTGTTTTGCAATTACCTGTGCCCGTGATGAGCTTTGTCATAAGAACACGTGAGCATGAAGAGAGCCAGGTACTTGCTTAGAAATGTTACTGTCTGCTGAACTGTGGGAATCCTTGGAATCTTTGTTCCCTCTAGCTGGAGTTTAATTATAGGAAGAACATGTAATAATAACCTGGCAGGCTGTGATAAAGAAGTGTCACACCCAAGAGTGAATGATTGAAAGTTGGTTTTGTGAGGCTTAATTTTTGTTATCCAGATGAATAAGAAACAAATATAAATTGTGCTGGGGCCTGTGATGAGATCCAAGTAATTCTGCCCAAATACAGAGCAAGAAAGGTTGTAGTAGTGACTGTCACTTCACTGTCATTCTGAGTATGGGAATTTGTTGTTACAGGCAGAGAGAGGGAGTGAGACTGTGTGGGTGAGAGACAGTGTGAGAACATGCTCTGCTTTCCTCACCTCCCTTTGGGACCACTGATGGGCCCTTATAATATTTAGAGTATCGTGCCTTGCAGAAACATGAGAGAGTGAGAGTTAAGAAGCTTACAGCACAAATAGATAGCAGTGGCTTGGAGGCACCAACTCCTCCTTCTGACCAGAAGCTCACCAGTGGATAATGCTGCAAATTGCTCCAAAAATGTTCCTCCCCAAAAATTTATTGGAGGATTCTCAAGAGACAAGATTTATATAATCCTCTCATTCTGTGCTGCTTCTGACAATGCCTCTTGGAGGTGTTTTTATTCCACACAATTAATTGTATTGTAGCCTACAAACATCTATTTAAAGAACACTTCGTTTCTGCCAAGTGTTCAAGGCAGCTGAGCATGTTGACCCAGTGTTCCATGGGAGCAGTACATGGTCAAAGATTGCAGAAATGCTGAATACTGGGCAGCTTTTGATGGAGAGATTCTAAAAGTCTTTTGTGTCTGTTCTAATACAGACAAAAATCATAATCAGAACACTTTTCAGAATTGCCACTGAGTTTCTGACTTGCAAAAGCACTTATCTTGCAAAAGCAAATGATTTCTTTACTACTTCAAACTGCAGACCCTTTTGAAATGTAAAATAGGAAAATGGAGGTCTTGAGCTTGGAAGAGCTCTGATGATTCATTTGTTATGATGTTCCTCCCTGCTGTGCAGTACTGAAACTCATACTATGGGGCTGCCTTGCATAGTTCAGCTGCATCAAACGAGGAGGTACCACACTGAACAGATGAAGCTACAGGGCTGTGTGTGTGCTGCAGTTTATGGAAATGCCACCTCTATCAGCTACAGCAATTAGCTGCTTCTTTTCCCTCTGCTTTTAAGTTACAAATTAATGAGCGTGTCAATGAACCCACCAGTTACAGAAGGGGAACAAAAAGTAGTTCGGTGTTTGATGATGTGCAGAGAAATTTCCCAGTGCTGTATCAGAGAGGAGAGAAGAGATAAAAGAAAATGTTTGAGATAAAAGAAGAAGCTATCAGCCTTCTAAGCTGACACCTCCATTTCTGTGTAACTCCAAATGTGTGGTCATATTGTGTGACTGACACCACCATTACTAATGAGCTGGGGGACACTGCTAAAAACATGAATCCTATGTTTTTGAGCTGTCAGCCATGAAAATTATTGTTTTCCTAGGAAAAAAGTGGTCCTTTTAACTTCACTTTTATGGGTACAAGTTAATAATTTTATGAAACAAAATAATGCTTTCTTTCTGACACTGATTCTATTTTGTCAGGCAGGACTGAGTATACAATTCCTAAATTAAAGAAAACCTCTGCACTATACTGGAAAGTGAAATGTCAGTCTCTGAAAGTTTTGCTGAGGCTTGCAAGTGGCAGCAGATGCTTTTCTACAGAGATCTATATTTGAATGCATCTCTCTCCATATTTGAATGGTACCATTACAATGCACAGCAGGCTGTGAGAGTGGTGTTCAGGCAGGATAAACCTCCAGTCCTTCAGGCACCTTGCTGTGGATCACACTGCACAAGTCTGTGCTCTTGCTGTTCTCCTGCTGGTTTGGCAAAGTTTGTGCTGATTTGTGGAATCTGTCTAATCTTGCATGACGTGGCTCTGTGATACTAGCATGTGGCAAAATACTGACTTCAAACATTTCGCCTCAGGAGGAGATGATTTCCTTGTTAACAGTGGGTGGAAGAGGCACTTTTGGTTATGTCTCCATTAGCATTTAGATAATAAGAAGGCTTTGGTACCTTCTTTAAGATCTAATAGCTTAATAACAGCACTCACTGTTTTATCAGGGTATTTTCCTGTCACTCACCCCAAACAGTGTTGTTCTGGGTTGATCAGTGCATTAAATAATCTTGCAGATTGGACCAGGAAAATTAATAGATCAAGCTGTTAAAGTATGGATGGTTTACACAAATTTGCCCCTTTGTGCCTGCACTGATGGTATCTTGTAGATGATCACCCTAAAAGCAACCACGATACTGAGGATTGCTAAAACTTTTGTTTCTTGTTTATGTATGAAGTTTCTTAGGATGGCATGATGGTACATTGTTTGCCATGTGACATTCTGAAGAAATTCATGGGCAGACTTTGTGTGGCAGCACTTTGGGTTTCCAAGATCATTTGTTAAAGATGCATGAGCACATCACCTCTCCAGACTTGATGATACATTAGATCATTATGGAACAGGTGCTTTTAGTTTAGAGTGTGATATCACCAAAGTGCAGGATAGAGGAGACTAATGACTTTGAAATATCTATCACTATTCATTACACTCTGTGAAATGATTTTTGGAGGATTTACCATAAATCCGTTAATTTTCAAGATCACAGAGACCCTGAAGCAATGCTAAATCCACTAAAACCTTTTCAAATTCAGTGGGTTTTGGATAATACAAAATGGCTTACTACCTATGACTAGCACTCTAAGCTCCCTCTTTTTGGTGCAAGGTACAGAGCAGAGTTAGTTATACTGATATATTTTCCCAAAATATATGCTTTAAAAAAATGTCAGGTGAGTTGTTCACTTTCTGTCATGTTCTTTGGCTCTTAGTTGTGGTTTGTTAATTTTTTCTAACTATGTAAAGTGTTTACTTGAAAAAACTGTAAGCCCGTGAGAGCAATGCCATTTACCTCTGCAAAAGAGGAAATTTTCCAGTATTCCCCTACACAAAAAATTAAAAGGGCCTGTCTTACTGCACAGGAGAAATTGCCAGAGCACTGCCCATGAGCAGACATGCCTGAGACACTGTTATTCCTGACTGGAATCTGTCCTGACAATTAACACTCAGCATGGCAGAAACTGCCTGGGACAGAGCTAATGCACTGTGTCATGATTATTGCACTCCTCCGAGCATAAATTGAATGGGGAATGGTTAGTAATTAGATCAAGCAAAATAGACTTTACACTTGTCTTCTTTTGTCATTAACATCCGGGCTGATAACAGAAGAATCTCTGGTAATTAGCACAAACCCATGCAAAAGGTCTGACTGCACTTCAAGAACTCTTTCACACATGCTTTTTTGTTCTAATGAAAACTTGAATTGAGAAAACAATGGGCAATGGTAAGATAATTGTACATTAATAAGCAATAATTTGATTTTAGAAAGAAATTCAATTTAAAGATACTTTTTCTTAATGGCCAGGAATAATTAATAAAACAATTACATAAAAGTCTCTGGATATGCAATGAAATAGATGTATGCATGCAGCCCCTCCCCTCAACTCTCATGGGTACAGCTGAACAGAGAACTGGCTTTGAATTTTGCTAATATTCCACACTTCCAGCAATAAGATGTGTGGAATCTGCATTTTGTGCAGTGATTTAGAGGAAAAGATATCCTTCTAGTGTCGAGGTTTCTTCACTTGATTTTGATTTAAAGAGTGTGGAAAACACCTAAGGAGATCTGTACAATCAAATATTTGATTTTTTTAAAATATATTTTTTCACAAATCTATGTATGTTTGTTATGCTGCCTGAAAGGAAGCTGTTATTAGGGTTGTATTCATTGACTTACTGTTTCAGGAGCTACACATTAAATGTTTCAAACCCTGAATACTGCATAGTGTGGCTTTTTAATGTCTAACGATCATAATGGTGAGATCCAACTTCCCAGCAGATCAGAGGCTCAGCTGTTGGGAGGGTGTAGGTGCCTTTCTGCAGATGTAGAGATCTGAGGTGTAGAGCTCAGACTGGTGCTGGATCCAGCATGTTCTGCTCTTCAGCCTAGTGTCGTTTGGGGCTTAATGTATGCAGTGTGAAATAATAATGTAAATCGAGTGTTAGCAAAGGTAATGATGTGACAGTGAAAGGTTTTAAGACACCAACATGATCAGAAGTTTTTGAAGCTGGGAAGCATTAAATCATCCCGGCTGCTCCTTTATGCTAAGGAGAAGCAAAAAGGTATATGGCAAAAATTTCAGCTACGTTTGTTCCTCTGTCTCTTCTCACTAGCAATGAAGACTCAGGGTAGAGCACGTCTGCATGTGGAGCTGGGAAGAGGAAGCCTGTGTTCACACCTTCACAAGCTGTGAATGGAGCCCTCATAATCCAAATACAGTGGTGGTATCCCAGAATGTCGTAGAGCTAACTCCTCTAACCCTGGAAGGGACAAAGGCTGTTGACAGGGCTAGTCAGTACCTTTCTTGATAGTTATTTATTTGTTGTTTGTATGATTTTTTTTGCTAATGAGCTAGTTTAATTTTACAAAAGTGAGATGATGCAAATTTTAGGAGAAATATTTTTCTTTCTGTGCCTGAAAGCCATTGCAGCTTTCTTCTCTTTGGTAACAGTGTTTACACTTCAGATAGCCACAACCAATACTAAAATACACCCACTGTGCATGTACAGGGAATGCAATGCAGCAGTTCCCTATTCTGGCAGCTCTGCTATATTCCTAATTTTTTTGGTTGTTTTTTACTTTTGAAAGTCCTGTCTAAGCACATTTTCCCAGAGACATCAATAGCTGCTTCATGTGTGTAAACTGGTATGTGTGGCTTACAAGAAAGATATGATAAAGGAAGACTCTGGAATTGCTTGTATAGACAAATTCATTAAGGTAACAGTCTGTTTATCTAATCTTATTGATGTGCTGTAGTTATGGATCACCTATTACTACAGCAATTCATTTCTGTTTCTGTTCAGGTGGTTTTTATCATTAGTTTTGTTCCTGCATAGATGGCTCTAAATCACTTCTCTCAAGATTTACAGATATTTTAGATTTAAAAGACAAAGCACTTCTGTCAGCTACAATGATAAAGACAAAAATACATAGCTGGAGTCCATTGGCCAATACTGTGAGGTCTTCAAGGAAAGCACTAGAATCAATCAGCAGGATAAAAAAGACCTTGGGTGATCCTGTTGAAGAGTTAAGGATTTTGGGATAGAAGAGCTGTAATCTGCAGCCTGTTGGCTGGTACTCACTCCAACCCAGTGAAGGTGACAAATGACATGGACCAAGGGGCCCTCTTGGGGCTCCTGTGAGATGTGCCTTGCATGGCAACTCACTTTGTGGAGAAGACAGAACCATCTCCAGGGCTACTGCTTTGACTGCTTGCATTGGCTAAAGATGGCATGCCCAGATATGGTGCCAGTGCAGAGAGGCCCATGGCTCCTTCATGGGGCTCCCCAACAGCAGCCACAGCTCTTAGAGTTTGTAGAAAGTGAAGCTGAGCCTTTAAAGGAGGAGTGATTTCCCTGGGGAAAGTACCTTGCCTGTCTCTGAACTATCCCTTTTCAAAGCTGCCAGCTAATTTTGTGTGCATGAATGAAACATCGTGATAAATACTGAACTGGGGAGAGATGTCATTCCTTGTGTTTAATGCTCTCATTGGCATCACATTCCTTTTAGCTCTAAAATGTGATCTGAAATTTTATTCATTGATGGTTTTGGAAAGGCAGCTTGGTAGAGCTCATGTAGGTATGTGGAGTCTTGTGTGCATTTCTAGAGAGGGTTCTGTCTGCTGCCCTGTGGGTGCTGCAGGAAGGAGGGATGTGGGTAGTGCCAGTGGCAGGGGGTGCTGGGCACTGGGCCCCCACCTGGCTCTGGCTCTGGGCAGTACCTGCTTTCTTGAAGGTGTAATTGCCTCAGTGAAAAATTGTCTCTGCCAGGCAAAGATGCACTATGGGTATGGAGCTTCGGGCACAGCTTTTAAACTGTGTTAATCTTGTTTAACCTTGCACCATTGTGCAATTTGCACTCTTAGTAGTAAACTCTTTTTCTTACTGCCTATGAAACTTAATGAAAAAGCCAAGGTCTTAGTTCCTATCCTGAATTTAATGTTCTGTTTATACAGTAAGTGCAAGCAACAACAGCAAAATATGATGGGTGGCTCCAATGCTTTTAATGTTGCAGTTAAAACCTACATTAAGGAAAATCTGTTTCTACTACATTACAGTATGTAGCTCTTCAGCATAAACGTTTTTATAGTTATCAAGTCACTTTCCAAAATTTTATATGGGTAAATAGCTGGCACTACCAAGAAACCTTCACACCAAATACGAAAATGTAATTGATACCATATTCAAACAAGTAATTGGTTCAAGCCTGGCTGATATTTTCACTGCTTAGATGATACATATTTGTGTTTAAACGCACATCAATGTTCAAGCATTTTGAATGGAAATAAATGAGTGCTGATGGAATTTCACAGTATGGCAGAAAATATTTCTGTGTTTAGCATTTTCACAGTTTTGTTGCTTAAAATCACAGACCCTCTCCATCTCTCTCTCCCTCTCCATCTCCCTCCTCATTGCTTGTTCATTTTCAGTTTTGATCATAGTCACTGGGAGCACTGGAAGTAACAGTTCAGTGCTGTTATTTGGGTGTTAATTTTTTACTTTTCTGAAAAATTTTGAATATAATAATTCATGAAATTATTTGAGTATCAGGAACCTGTATACAAGGACAGAAGTTGATATTCCAGATGGCATCTCCTTAGAATTTTACTGTCTGGTTTACTGTTTTATTTAGTTATTCAGCCTTACCTTGGTCTTTGTTCTTTTGGTTTTTTAAAATTTTGGTCCTGGTAATATCTGACAGATGCTGATTCATCTGAGATGTTGATTCTGCTTTAGTTATTGTCTGGGATTTCCCAGGGAAAGTTTAACTTTATGGGTGTTATTTTGAACAAGATATTAAAGGAAGGAGAACACTGTCTTTTCAGTGAAAGCCAAAATAGTGTCTAAGACCAGGTGAGCAAGGGTTCTTAATTTTAGTGATTCATTCAAAACATGTTGGGTGGTTATGCTGAACATTTAGGCAATAAAAATGATAACACTATAAAGAGTAACTGTTCAGTTAATGACTGGGGGCTTTTAATGCCTTCCTGGGTAGGTTGGGTTGAGCAGCTTGCATCAGCATGAAACAGCCAGAATAGCTGATACCTTCAGTTCTTTGCTGCATTGCAAAGAAGAGTGATGAAAGCACTCATGCTGCACTTTTATAATGAACTCACTTCTCACAGACTTACAATTCAGTCCTAAACTGGGCTCTGTTCTTGGATTTGGCAGTAGTGTTAATCTAGAAGTAATGTGGGATTTTTTCTAGTCGGGTGAGAACACAAACAATAAGAAATGAATACTTTTAAAACTTCTTTTTGTGCTAGGTGCAGCTGGCAGCCCCTGATTCCCCAGGCATGTAAATCCATGTGACCTTGCAGGTTTACAAAAAATTCTGTCAGATGAGAACTGAGTCTAGTGAAGAGTAAAAAATTGATAAACTGCAGTTTATCAGGACAAGATATGAAAATGTAAAGGGATGCCCTCAGACAGACCCCCTGTTCCCTAGAGGGCTCCCCAGGGCAGTGGAGATCTGAGCTTGGTGCCTGCTGCTCTGGGGCTGGGAGCAGACAGGAGCCCCCCTGCCCAGCCAAGGGTACCCAGCTCTGGTGCTTTGACATCAGAGGTGCTCTTATTCTATTGATTTGTTCAAGAAATGGGAGAAACTTGCAATTTACTGTGAATTGAGATGACAGCCCATGTTTTCTTCTTTATCACCCTCTCATGACTACTTTCCAGGGAGTGTAATTTAGACATGGAGCAATGGGAATTGTGATGGTGGAGTTTGTGGCTGGCAGAGAATATACTATACCTAACACAGGATATGTTGTGGTGTCTCATAGGAATTCTTTGGGAAATGAGTTGAGTTGAAGCTTAAATTTTGACTTGACAGCTTTGTATTTAAACAAATAAATGGTGACAAAAACCTTTGCATTCCTACAGTGATTCATGACTCCTAACAGAGCCAGTGTATATCTCAGAGGATCTTACACTAACACTAGCAGAGAAAATAGGGCATCAAAACTGTTGGCTCCAGAGCAGCAGGAAGCTGATTGATTTCCCCTCATCCTTTCACAAACCTGGATTAGAGCAGCTCTACAACAGACGAATCAACAAAAATAATGGCACTTCTGACAGTATTGCAGCCTTTTATTAGCTCCACCTGCACCACTTGACATTCACAACTCCTGCTTGCGAAAATGTGGGATACCATTCAAAGTACAGAGTCTGCAGTAGACTCTGGTGTGCCATGCAATCATTGAAGTACTTCCAAAAGCAATTTTTTTATCTTGTGGAGCTTTTCACCTGCAGATGGGAGAGTTAGAGGTAAGATTTCAATGACATTTGAGCTGCCTGATGCAATAGGGATGGAATTTGACTCTTCAGAAGAGCTCTATGAACATATGGATGCACTTTAGGGATAGACTGATGGTGTTTTCCATGCCTGGGCTTGGTTAAACCAGGTGTTCCACATGTGAATCAGCAAACTAGCTTAGATTTCTGTCCAGCAAGCTGCAGATGGGATTGGATGTGTCTGGACTCACTTTATTGATCTCATTAATATTGACCCTTCAGGTATTGGAAAGTCCTGTAAGGTCTCAAAAGAGCCTTGGCTACTCCAGGCTGAACAGCCCCTACTCTCACAGCCTGTCCTTGTAGGAGAAGTGCTTCAGGCCTTGCATCATCTTCAAGGCCTCCTCTGGACTTGCTCCATCAGCTCCATGTCCTTCCTGTGCTGGGACCCCAGAGCAGGATGCAGCCCTGCAGGTGGGGTCTCACTGGAGCCGAGCAGAGGGACAGAATCCCCCCCTCCCCTACTGCCCACAGGGCTTTGGATGCAGCCCAGGGCACACTTGGCTTTCTGGGCTGCCAGTGCCTGTGGCTGGATTGTGCTGAGCTTCTCCTCCCCCAGCACCCCCAAATGCTTCTCCTCAGGGCTGCTTCCAATCCATTGATTAAGAGCAGCCAACCATCCACCCAAATCTTTCTTTTCATATGTTGGATCTGAGTGCTAGAATAAAACATCACAATTAAGCCAGAGAATGCATTAAGTCTGTCAGGAAAAGCAGAAGGGAGTCATCCACATTTTTCTTATGCTGTTATCAAGTGCTACAGCCATTTCAATTTGTACTGAGCAAAAACGAACTCACTATAAGGATTTCACAAACCCTTCTCAGTTTTTTATCACTCTTATATTAAAAGAAGAAATGAAATAAAATAAAAAGAACAGTACTTTTAATGTAAAAATGGAAGTGACTAATATTGAAATTGCTGGTTTAATATGCTTTTTGTCCTCAAATAAGTTAATGTAGAAATGAACTCATTTGATCCAGGTTATGAATATATTAGCAGCAAAATTTCAGGATTGGTTGTTAAATGAGCTTCTGTACTGAAATTTTATGCCAAATTTTGTTTATATTTCTATCAGTGCAATCTCAGCTCACTTGAGTTAATAATGACAAAGAAAGAAATTGACTCCTCTCTGTTGAAGCAGAACTGAATTTGGAAGAAAATGCTAAAAATTATACTGGGCAAACAGCTCCAAACAGAAATATCTGAAAGTTTTCCTTAAAACAGAATTTAAAAAAATTACATTCATACCTACTAATCACAGGCTTTTGTTCCTAAACTGAAAAAATAATTGAGGACAGCAGTAATAAAAGCCCCAAAATTGAAATAATATGAAGAATGAATAGGGGAATTGACTGAAGAGTTACCTGAGCTCCAGAGGCTCTCTTTTGTGTAACTTTTGGTGTCTGAATGATAGGAATTGTGAAGAAATTAAATGAAAACTAAGCCAAAGTCTGTTCAGTTTAGCAGGTGAGGGATTTGGAGGATGCTGGTACTTCGAGAAGTGTGTGGTCCTCGGGAGATTTGCTCTGCAGCATAATTTTTCCATGGAACAAAAAGTCCAATTTAAATAACTCTATAGATGTAATTTTAGTTTATAAACTACACTTTGAATTTCTGTGAAAGAATACCACCTAGCTTGCCATGACACCCTTTCATATTGAAAAGAGAATTGTAAATCTGGACAACTAAGTTTCTGGCCTTGAGAGGGAAGCTTCAAGAACAGTTCTATTTGTGAATCTGGGAATATGCATCAGCTGAATTGCGTCTGTGCTTTTAATATTAATGGAAACAACAATAAGAATCTGCATAGACACAGAGGGATCAGCATATCCATATCTCAAATCATAAAAGAGGGGCACAGGGTAGGAGAAGGAATTCAGAGCCATCCTGCTCTTCTGCTTTCACATTATTTCTTATGCCAGTATCTTGTTTTGTATTGCCAGGGGGATTAGGAATGTCATGCAGGAAAAAGCATGCTCAGTTTCTGGGGAGTAGTGGTATATCCTTACTGGTTTTAAATTAGTCAACGATTTATAAACAGTGTATTTGATAAAGGCCAGTGAAATCTGCCTAGAAATGTCGTCAATGTTTTCCTCAACTTCTTGACCAGCATAACCTAAGTGGAACTTCCAGTAGGATTTCATTTTTCTAAAGTGTGTATAAAATTGAAGATGTGATCTGAGAAAGCTGGTTCAATAATTAAAAAAATCTATCTTGTTCAGGTCAGCTATCAGCTGTGATTTTGTTGAATGATTAATGTCAGATTTTAAATCCTTTCCTTTTTTTCTTTAAGTTTAGTGAGAAGCCAAAACAGCATGACTCTGAAATGATCCCAGCTCCTATTAGCAGAGTTACACAGATTGCTGAGAGCTAATACAGTGGCAGCACCATACCTAATAGAGGATGTAGCTACTCAGTTGATATTTTTGATTGCTGGCAGTACAAGCAAAATGGACTATTCACTTATTGCTGGCAAACTGAGAACAGACCAGTGCCAAGATAATACAGCTAAACTGACTCTCTCAGCCAGACAGTCATTTTTCCTGAGCTTTGGAAAGCAAACCCATGACCAGTATCTTTTATTAAAGCCTCCACCTCCCACGCTGCTCTAGATTCTTCCCTTTCACTGCATGTTGCCGGAGCATTTTTTCATTAAAGTGCTCATCTTGCTCTAACAGGTGCAGGTGCTGCTGTGCCTTTGAGGGGTTCTGAACCCAGCAGCTCCAGCAGGAGGTGGTTGCACAGCATGGGACACAAACATATACTGATCTTTCCTACTTTGCACATGATCCCGAGTGGTAAGCACATTGATCTCTAGAACCACCATTTCAGCCTCTGTACCCTGACTGTGGTTAAAGCAATTAAAGCACTTTGTTGCCCTTCTACCACATTCAAATAGCCTGCCTAGCCAATAAGGACTTAGTCAATTAAATTGATTAGAGCTTACAGTGGAAGCTATGTTGGCACCTGTTACCAAATATATCTCATCGAAGTCTGCACACTGCCAGAAAAAGAGTTTTGCTGGTTCACTGAGTATGAGAAATTTGCAACAGAAAATGCAATGCTGTAGCACTTCTTCTTTCCATGTGCAAGTCAAACACTTTTTGCAGATTCAGAGCATGCTTCAAAAAACCCTGAAATCTGAATAAACTGCTAATGTAAAATTTGTTTTTTTGCTGAATCCGTGGAAAAAGTTTCTGAACCTGTGTTAACATAAAGGGGATTGTTACTGTTACATTTGGATCTGTGATTTTCTAAGATGCTTACCAAAGAGTGAAGGTGTCTGAAACATGATGGATGGGGCCGTTGAGGTTTGTGGAGAGAGGGATGAAAGTGGTAGCTCTGGGCTTTGTTCATGAGAAACAGAGCAAACGATCAGTGCACTCTGAGCTGCACCCCTGCCTTGATGGCAGGACAACACCCCTTGTGACCAAGGCTGACTTGCATAATGAAGAAATAGCTTCATATTAGCTCACCATGGAACTTTGTTCATCTCACAAAGCTTTCCTTGTGAGGTAGCTTCAGTGCAATGGATAAGGGTGTTCCACCTTAAATCTCATGGTTCAAAGGTATTGCTGGATTCCAGGGAATTATTGATTCCCTTCTCCACTTCCTCCTCCAGTCAGGCAAGCCCAGGGGCTCAGAGGGGAATGGCAGTGCTGTGAAGCGGATGAGAGAGGGTGGAAGAAGTGTTTATATCCAATATCAGTCACAGGGCAAGACTTGCTTCTTTCTGCCTAAACCCCTCCACCATTAACTCACCCATCTGGAGTTTGGTCACAGAGGACTGGGCTGCAATTCTTCCATGAGAGTTGTAATCTGCTTATCTCTTGTTGTTTGACTTCCGAATTTAGTTTTCTTTTTCTTTCTGCTAAAAAAAACGTTAATTGCTCTTTCACTGCTAGTTCTGTTGATTAACAATGCAGCAAAATCATAAGATAATGCCCAGGGTATTGCATTTTCCTCCTGGAGGCAGCAGCAGTGACACAAGCACAGGGCTCTACGCTTGCAGAGGGAGTAGCTGGGGAAAAGGGAAGCCAGCAGGCTGGGAATTTTTGCTTAAAAACAAATTGAATGAGTGAATAAAGAAAATCATTAAGGCTTCATCTATAAATGCTCTCTAATTTAAATTCACATTGGTATGAAATTTTAAAGATTTATTTCCATAATTTGAGGTAAAAGGTATTTGTTTTAGGGGTGATTAATTCACACACTGCCTTATGGGTAAGGGAAAATTGCAGGATCAGGGTAGTATAAATTAATGATTGGACGACATGTATTAAAAGTGTGAGAAAAGATTTTAGTCAAGATTTTTTCTAGTTCCTTCTTCCTATTAGCATAGTGGTTGTAGAATTTCCTGATTCATTAACACTAAATTGGTACTGGTTTTATCACGATAATAAATAAAATTATCATCTCAGTGGTTTAAAAAAATAACACACACCAGGAACAGAGTGGATAAGAATAAAGAAACAGAAATAATTTATTACCTGTTTTAGACTGGGAATCAGTTAGAACATCCTCTTCATGAAAAGCAAAATATTTCAGGGTCATGCATATTAGTAAATATTGTGTATAATAGCTAGAGCTCAGGCACCAGAGTCCTTTGCCCAGATATCATCCTGCAAATCCTTCAGAGCAGCTCCACTGCTCTTGCTGAGCAGGGAGAGGGTTTTTGGGTGAGTTATTAGGGGACAGCTGTTAGAGGCAGATGTCTGTGCAGGGGCAGAGCTCTGTGAGCTCACGTTTTGTTTAGGAGGTGATCACTTCTGAGCATTTGGTGTGTGTGGGAACATTATTCTGCAGCCCTTCTGTGTGACATTCTGGCCAGTGTCTGGTTCTCTAATAAAGTTTTATTTCTTTCCTTTGTTATTAACAAATTGCCTGGTTTCCCTGCAAGGCTGTTTAGTGATTACAATGGGAAGCACATTGCAATGTAGCTTTTTTAAAAGAATTGGTACTCATGAGGACTGTGATATTCCAGATTACAAAGACAATTGCAGCACCTTCACTGTCTGCTGTCCTTTGTCACTCCTTGGATCCAGCCCAGACTCAAGGCCTCGTTTCCATGGAGGCAATGCTTGTTATTAGAGATATTTCTTCTACAAACAGACTTGTGAATTCTCACGCCTTTGGTTCAAGCTTTATAGTTTTAAGCCTTATCTGGAGCTTTTATGTTCCATCTTCTTTGATCTTTTGCCAGAAGGCTTTATGTTGCAGACTAAGGTTATGATGTTTGCATGTTTTACTTCTCAGTTGCTCTGAGAACAGCAAACAAGAGATGAAAATCTTACATCAGAGTTCCTTCCTTCAGAAAGCAGCATTGCAAGTCCTTGAACATGGACAAAGCATGTTTTTTCTTTGATTACTCTTATTATTTGCACTTTTTAAAAAGTATGAATAGCATTTGACAAATAAGTTAAGTTAGAGCTTGGCTCATCCCTTGCTCTCCCTCAACACAAAACAGAATTGTGAGAGACTTGAATTAGGAATATGTTTCTTTGTAAACCATTTCCCTGTTTGGGGTTTTTTTTTTTTTTTTTTTTTTTTTTTTTTTTTTTTTTTTTCACTTTTTTCGTGTTTGTGTGTTTTTTTTTTTTTTTTTTTTTTTTTTTTTTTTTTTTTTTTGTTATTGTGGGTGTTTTTTTTCCTTCAGTAGTGGTTTAACGTTTTTGCAGTTTGAGCAGAGTGAATTTCTAAGCTAGAAGACCCCCTCTGAATATCAAATCATTTTACCCATTTTACCTCTTTGAGTTGCCAGAATTGTAAACATCACTTTTGTTGCCAAAATCACAGAATTCCATCATTGCTAGTGATGAACTTTTGCTGTGCTTATTTTAGCTTTCTTTCATTCACTGTTCTTCTTCTGCAATACACAGCCCTTACACTGTGGTTTTCTTTCTTTCATTCTGGGCACCATTCATTCTTTTCTGCTAAAATAAGCAGGTTGAACTGTTTAACTCTCTTACTGTTAAGGGTTCTTAATACCACAGAACCATCACTGTTCTTTGCATACTCTTTTCTATAGTTGTACCAATTACAATCAAGTGAATTGTGCAGAAAAGGTTTTTCAGATGAATTTTTTCTTCTTTCTCAGATCTTTCTCAGCTTTTCCTTATGGAGGCTAAATAAGTCTCTGACAATAAGTTAAAAAAATTAATAGATATTTATATCTTAGAGTGCAATTTGATGGTGGAGCACAATCAATTCTTTTAGTTGAAAGAAAAATCTGTTCTAAAATTATTAGCCATTTTAAAATTGAACCTTAAAACTAATAAACATTTTGAAAACCAAGTTTAGAATTAAAGTACTTATCAAAAAAATGTGTAAGGATACAGGTATGTATCAATTACCTGATTAAGTAATTGGAAGCAACTGTTCTCTTTGTTTACTGTAGATAATACACAGATTATAGAGACCTTGGATTTCAATAGGATAAGTTAGAATATGTTGCGAAAACCTTCTAAGAACAAGTAAAATTAATTCCTAGAATGAATTTCCAACAAAGATTATGGAGTTTCCATTACTGGAGGAAATTTTTTTTAGATTTGTCAAAAATGTTAAAGTACAGTTGGTCATGATTTGGGTTTGGGGAATGAGGGAGCAGATGGCATTGAAGACAATTTTAGTGTTTCTTTTGAAATTTTTTTTGACAATAGATATTTCTGCAGAATTCTGTGATCCCTTCAAAGTCAATGTCTTCCATTGAATTCACTGAGTGGGAAGTTGAAACTTGAAGAAATTCAACAATCTGGTGACCTGAAGTGACCCAAATGCTCTTATATCCCCAGAATATTCAAAGGTGGTTTATATTTCTCTTTCCCTCAATCATCTGATGTTCTTATGGGGCAGATGGAGGGATCAGGTAGAACACTAATGCATCTGCCAGTGCTATTTTTTTGAGTTCTAAGATTTTAAAATCTGACTCTGAGCAGTCTCATTAAAAATGGTCACATATACATATACATACCTCTTGATAAGAATAAACTTCAGTAAGGAATGCTATGAGTGCTAAGGAATGAAAGCCCTGGCATGTCTTTTGGCATTTTTGCAGATTCCAGTCATAAGTTTTATTAGATGTTTCTCTTGCCCCCTCTATTTCTTCTGAGCCTCAAATTCCTCTTACACTCAGTTCAGGGTAACACTTTTCTGCCTCTTAAGACCAGCAAAACCAGACCCCTTTCCATTCAGCTGGCCTTAAATCTTTCAGGCTTTCTGTTGGCAGAAAGTTGTTTTAATAAAAAGAAGCACCTCAAAGCCACCCAGCACTGTTAAGGTGACCAAGAGAAGCCTGTTTAGGTTTTGGGCAGGGTAAGCAAGGAGAGCTGCCTACAAGAATAGGACCTAAGCTCCTGCTGTGAGCTTGATTCTCTGACAGGTGTAGCAGGAAAGGTCTCTTTGGATCAGGTGTCTCAGAGCTGTGTGAATGCTTTGAATGAGAAGGAATTGTAGAGGCCTTTGTTAAGTTTCGTTCTGGTGAATAATCCCTGTCATGATGCACTGACTTTGGAACCATTATGTTTTTCTGAGTGAGCCTTTCTGGTTTAGCCTGAGTTTTTTTTCACATAACTCTGAATGTTTCTCTGTGCTTCATTTTCCTTTCATCTCCAAAATTAGAGTGCAATTTGCCTGCCTCAAAGCAGCAGCATACCAAGATCCTTTTAATAAAGTTACCTAATCTATGAAGTATGCAAGTAGCATAATGGCAAAGGTGTGAAACGATGCCTACAGAGGGTTTGGGGGCTGACTCTCTAAAACTGTAAAAGTGACACATACAGGCAGTGTCATGTTTTTGCTTTGAAAATTCTGCCTCAAGGTGATATAAGGATTACAAAAAATAGCATCTGTAAAGTCCTTAGGATTCTTACAGATTTGTATTTGCAAGTGAAAAGCAGAATTATCCTGGGTTTGTTTTCTGGGTAATAGTATATAACTAGCTAATTATTTACTCCATGCTAATATATAACTGGTGATAATTAGTCCTGTTGTTTGAGGAAGCTACCCGGGTAGGTTCACTCGAGGATACTCAGTTTCAGACAGCCTCTTATAATCAAATTTTGGAATGTACACTTAAGACTGAAGAGAAGTCCATAGCAAGGTTTCTAGAAGCCTCTGGGCACATTCCCTGAGTAGCATTAGATGACTTCAGGCTTGACTCTAACCTTAGAAAAGGTGCATATGCAGTGCACTTGTGGCTCTAGAACAAATCACTCCTTGCTGGCTTGACCATCACAGTTGTCTTTGTAAATTGTATTTGACCTGTAATGTTTTTACCTGTTGTGAGCTAAAACATGTCATATTAATCCTCATCTTGAGTCTTAAATAGAAATATTTTCTATAACTTGTAGATGGTACAGGAGCTTAGACATAGACAATTATATTGACTTTGCCGCTAAATGCTATCTTGCTAACCTCCAGGTGAGCATCCTTGGAAAACAGGATGCACATGTCATGTGAATTTATGACATTTATACTGATAACATATACTGAGAAAATAGTCTCCAAATATTCTCTAATAACATTTATTCAAATATGTTGTTATTACTCCATATTATTGGTATAGATGAAGATAAATGTAATTGTCAAGTGATCAAATGCATTCATAGGTTATTCTTCTGCTAGCAATATCACTTCGTGATCTTGTCAGAATAATCTTGACCCATAGCTTAAGGAAAGTATCTTTAAAGAAATGAGAAAGATAAAGTCCTTCATTCCGCTGAAATTGTTATACCTCTGAAAACTTCTGCCTGAATATCCTACCTACAATTTAATGCATTTATCCAAAGGTAAGAGTTCTGGCAGATTAGACAATTTTTCATAGTCAGAATTGGTTTGGTACAATCAGTTTTTCATTTAATGTCTTTTTGTTAGTTCAAATAGTCTGCTGCTCTGAAGTAAACAAGATTTCTTTCTTTCCTTATTTGCAAGATCTGAGTTAGACCCTGTGCTTTGTCTTTGCTCTTTAGCAAATGTTGGTGATTTCAAGTAGAAGATTCAGTGATCAGATTTAAACTTTTGAAAAATATTTTTCAAAAAGGACATAACTATCACTTCCTTTCCCTTTCCTGCTGTCCTTTGCCCGTGAGATATTGCCTAGGCAATAGAAACAAGACCCCCCAAAAAACCACCCAAAAAACCTAAAGAAAATAAGGTAGGCTCAGGCTCAGCAGGAAGTTTGTTTATCTGTTAAACAAGAACTAGTTCTTGTTGGGTAACAGGAAAAAGAATTTCTGTAGAAACAAGAAAACACAATATTACCAAGAATGCCACTTGTATGGCATAGAAATTGCTAATTGTTTCTAGATGTCCTCCTACAAATAATTCAATACAAAAGAAATATGGGAATATGGAAGGGTGGTTGTGACCTAGTATTTGGAAGATTTTCAAGAGATGAAGACATTCAAAGGAATGGGGTGGTTAGATTTGGAGAAAACTTCTAGAAGCTCTTCAAAATAGGCTCTTCAGAGCTAACAATGCAACTTCACTGCTTTTACAAAATAGAGAAAGCTATTTAGGCTTTTTTAAGGACAAAAGAATATTGGTAAAATTCTTTATATAATACTTTGAAAAGCTGTAACAACATTTTTAACATTTAATTCTGGGCAGACCTGTAGATTGTTGTTGTCAGAACAGACCATTTAACTCATCTGGTGTGACTTCTACAGAAATACAGACAGCCTGAGTTTCAGCAAATGGTGCTTGTAGCCAAATAATGCCTTTGAATTTCTGAACTTCTGCTAATTCTAAAAAATCTTATCAGGATTTAAAAAGTTGAACTGATGATGAATCTTATACAGCCTTTAGGAACTGGTCCAGTACCATCATTTCTTTGTGTAGTTAAATATGTTCAGAAATAGATTTTGTTTTTCTTTCTGAAAATGTAGACTGTTTTACAATGTGAAATAATAATTATAGCACATTTGCTAAGGTCTAGGAATTTGAATATCTTTTTAAACATGCACAGTAGAGCTGAATGCCACAGGCCACCAAAAGCCTCACTGACATGCTGGAATAGAGGTAACATTTTCCTGACCTCCAATCCATATTTCCATATTTACTTTTTGAGCTCCATGTTAACTCGGGTGCTTATGTTGTGTAGTTTCACCTCTTCTCTGATTCTAAAATATTTTTAAATACCACTGAGTTCTAGGGGAAGGTTGTTCTTTTTTTTTTTTTAAGTATCACCTCTGCTCTTTATTTCTGTGTGTACAGTTCTTTATCTGGCTACTTTATAATAACACAAATTAGAAAAAATACCTTCCTGCTACAGTATTCTGTGAACACCAGGGCTGAACAGCAGTTACACATTTCACTGGACATCCAGAATAAATGAACAAGAATAAAAAAATATAAAACTCTAGAGTTCTTGTGTCTTCAGCACAACACAAATGATAATTATAATGAAGATTGGGAAAGAAGAGTAAGACTGCAGGCACCAGGATGTTAAACGTGTTTGAAGTGTTGTCTGAAATCTCTAATTCAATGTAGTCTCAAAACGTGTCAGGATTTTTATGCTAAAATGTGTTGAGCCAGAACCCTGGTTGGGTTTTTTTTTGTTCCTTTGTTTTCCTTTGTTTCCTCCTACCAAGTTTCAGCTCTTGTCATTAATTGTTACTGAAGTGTCAGAGGAGAGTGCTAAATTTTATATGATGTTTTCTTACCTCAGGGACCTCCTGGAGAGTATCTACATTCTGCACTACATAGTACACACAGAAGGCACCTCATGGGAAAAAAAGATTACAAACCACTGATTCTATAACTAAAACACAATATGGAAAGCTTTTACATTTTTAAAATCTAAATTATATACAGCTTTAATAATCTTCAAGTATCCTGAAAAGTTCTGCCAAGTGCATGAGCATGGAGGGGAGAGAAAAGCTAAATCACAGACACTGGAGATATAAAAAACATCCTCTCTGATCTCTTGAAAGTGCAAGATAGGTTTCTGCTGCCTATTTTTGACAAGTTGGGAGCATCAGATATCAGTGAAATAGTTCTGGTTCCTTCAAAGATGGACTGTTTCCTGAAAGCTTTGTATTATTTAAATACAAATACAACCTGCAGGGTGACATGAAGCCCATGGTTTGGAGTTGTACTGGAATGACAGCAACATCTGATTGACACAGATCTCAGGAGAGGGCTTAGAATGGATGTCTCTTGGCAGATGTCTGGTTTCCAAACTGTTCACTACTGGGATCTAGCCTTGGTATCAGAGTAAGGACATTTTATGTTTACTTGCACTTCAGAAAGGTGTATGGATAGCTTGCAGCATTTTGAGAGAGCATATTATTGGAAGGAGGAAAATTTCTCTTGGAATAAAATTAGCCAAGGACAGTAGGAAGAGCCATTTCATCACCAAGGACTTGCATTCATTCAGTAAACATTAGAACTCTTGCTGTCTTACACCACTTGGGAACTGTAAAGATGTTTCTAGGCTACTTCTGCTTTTTATAAGATTAAAAATTAGATTTGTCAATACACATTATATTCAAAACTATGCTATTTACATTTTGTTTGTGTGAAAAGAGTGCCTTTATATCACAAAATACATATGAAAACAAATTTATCTTCTCCCCTAAAGGAACGTATTTGACAAAACTTAGATATGGTTTTACTTTCAACAAGGATATGGATATGATGTGTTTTGAACCCATTTTAGAAATTCTGCTCCAACTGAGTCAATTGTAAGATTCTGAGAAGTTTAAGTCTACTTAGGAAATAGCAGTAAATTGAGGAAGAGAGAAACTCTTGCAGGCAGCTCAGATTCCTGCAAGGCAGCTCACATTTCTGAGAGAATGTTGGCAGGCTCACTAGGTCAGATGCACTTTTTGCCACGCTGTGGAAGTGGAATACTCAGAAACTACTTCAATGTCACAGTTTCCTTTGAAAACACCACTTATGCTAAAACACCTGCTCTGACACTGCTTCTCTAGAGCCTCTAATTTATGGCATAAAATATCATTATTTTTAACAGAGCAGAAAGATTTCTTACATTAGCCCTTAGATTTTTTTTTTTAATATCATATTGAGCATTTATAGCTGAATGTGTACCTTCAAGCATTTCCATTTTATCCCCTAATTTTTCCCATTTGTAGAGCATGAGAGTCCAATTTAACATCAAATTTCTCTTCCATGGGTTTAATAGCACTTAGTTTGGTACTTATGGAAATTTCATAGGTAGAACCAATCTCTGTCAGCTTCCCCAGGGTGGAAATTACAGGGCGTGGGAGAGAATATGGAGCTACTGAGGGAGAACTCCCTCGAGTGATCCCCCTACCTTTCCTACCTTTCTCTCCAAAGCATATTAGCAATCATTTCTGAAATGTTGCAGCTATATTTGGAGGGTTTTTTTTTCTGACAAATAAGATAAAATCTTTTTTGAAGTCTCTTAAGCTAAAAGGTTTGTCTTCCAAAATCTTACTGCTGGATGTGTCAGCTGTGTTTGCAATTATGAGCAACTCCAGTGAAGTTAATAAGATGCCACTATGTCCAATAGTGTTCACAGCAGTGGAGTTCAAATTACAAAATTACACTATTGAAAAGGAACGGCCCTTTTCCACAGCTGTGAAATTATTAACCCTCAGAAAATGACAGAATACTTTTTTTTATTATTTTCCAGCTTTTAAATTAATACCCTCATTACTGATTAAACTCAAGGTCATATGGATTCTAGTCTACAGAAAATAGTCTTGGATTCTGTGGTTGCTGGTTTCTGTGGCAACATAATTCATATGAGGAAAAGCTTAATTTTATTGTGAAAATGATGCTTTTAGCACTGTAACCCTTGACAGTTTGTTTTGAAATTAACTTTTATCCTTTTTCTACAGTACAGTATGGCACAGGATTTTTTCCTCTAAAAAAACATAATCATTTGAGAAAAGTTACTAATAAAGCATTTGGGTTGATGGCTTATCACCACTTGTAAAACATTGGCTGTCTGTTCATCAGCTGTCATTTCCTGCAACCTTGATAATACAGTGGGGGCAGTGTTCCCTGCTAGAGCTTTGGTGCTTTTGAAATGAGCTGGATGTTGTTCACAAGTACAAAACCTAAAACAAACAACCCCCTCCCCCAGCTCTCCTGCATCCATGTGCAGATAGAAATGTATATCCTCCAAGCACTAGCTGATATTTATGTTTTATTTTGGAACTAATAACAGTCACTGCCAAAATGGAAGTGAGTTCCTGATGCACTTTAATTTCATGGGGTAACTGCAGTAACAAGGAATGAACTCTAGGAGAAAGGAAGGTTTCTATTCACTGTACTGGGGATAAGTCCTTCCCCTGCAGGTTTTGATGGGTATTTTCAAACCTGTCACTTGCTGACAGTAGGTGAATGACATAGACTCATGCATATGAGTTTTTACTGAAAGTAAGGGTAAAATTCTGTAGAAGCTGCTATTTTCTCTCTGCTTCAAAGAAAACTTGGCATGAGACTGTATTCATACTTATTTTACAAAACCATAATTTTGTTCAATCAGGACAGTATCTATCTCTGTTTCTGCATCGTTAATTTTTTGGGCAGTTACTGCTCTTGTATGTCTTTGAAATCTTTGAAATCCTCTCACAACTCCCTGAATTACATTTAATATACTGAATTTCCAGTCTCTCTGAGCCATTCAGTTCTCCTAATACTGACTCTATTGAGGGGGGCTATGCTGGGAAACTAAATTGCATGAGTAGTTTTTTTTCCATTAACTGGTTTTGCTATATCAATGCACAGTGGGAAAGTTGATCTGTGTTCCTAAATGAATGAGATTGGCTGTAAAAGTAAAGGATTTATACTCCTCCCTCTCAGACAAATGCTAGGCACTCTTTCATCTGAGCTGTCCCATTGAAGGACATGGCTAAGACTCTACTAATCTGAGTGGAACAAGATTAGTGTAAAATCCTTTGTCACTATTGTAGTCAATCAGAACTGAGATTTCTTGCCTGGATGTTTGATGCAAACTGTACAATCACCCTTAGACAAAGCACAGTTGGAATTCTGAACCAGCTGTCTGCCTCCTCCATCAGGATGAGGTACGAGGCAGCAGCTGTCAGAAACTGATAATGAGATGCACTGATGGAGCTGTGGGATTACTCTTACCCACCTCATGTCTATACAGAGCACAGTGGAAGCTGAGTTGTTATTATGCTAAATTATTGAAGAATTTTTATATAATTATATATTCAGACCTGTCAAATACAATTTAAATAGTACAAGATAGGCTCATAGATATCTTCTCTTCATGTGGTCACCCAGTGGAACCACAACCTCTTGCCACAATCAGCATTACCCAGTTCCATGATGCCTTCAAAGTCAGCCCACAGGACTGGGCTTTCCCCAGCTGCAGTTTGATGCTGAAGTGACAACAGGAAGAGGATGGGATCAACAATTTCTGACTCAGATTTGCCATTGCTTTGGTCTGTTTCACTAATGAAGAAAAAGAGGCAGGTATTCAAAATATTTATGTCCCTGTATAACTTCAAGCACCTAATTTAAACTTAAATCTGATTTAAATCTAATTTAAATTGATGGATTTGTTCCTGTGCACAAATACATAATGCAGTATTAAGGTCAATGCAAATAGAGCTTAATCCAATATTCTTAAGGTTCAAGGTTTCTAAGCATCTCTTTAGTGATATAAAGATTCTAATTACTGGTATATTGAGATTCTATGGAAAACTTTCATAAAGATCTTCTGAACAATGCTCTACAGAAGGAATCAAGCCAGAAAACTACTATAACAATATCCTTGTATTCTGTTATGTTGGTGGTACAGAAGCACAAGCCCTATTGATGTTTAGTATTGATCAGACTGTTTGTAGACAGCTCTTCCAATTTTTTTACTCTCCATTTCTTCCTTACTCCTGTGAAATATTAATAGTGATCTCCTTTGCTACACCAAAGTACAGAAACAAAGTGTAAATTGTAAGTGTAAATTTTTTTAACGTGACATTACTGAAGAATCAGATTAGTTTAAGGAATGCATAATTCATTGTCTGGGTGACAGTCACATTGGTGGATACTGACAAAATTCTATTAATCTTTTTTTTCCTAGCTAATTGGGGTTTCTATGCCCTTTTTAAGAAAGAATATCCTATTCATAAATCTAGTTCATCCAGGACTTATGTTGCATTGCTTTTATTATTATTGTATCACTGTTTCAGTAGTTCAGTTTTAGAACTGCAGACATAACTGTCAAGGAGATTTACAATCGACTGTTATAGCAGCATTTTATAGCTCAGGCTGCACTACAGATCCTTTAAAGTCTTAACACTTATCCTGTGACTTCAGTTTAAAAATACAATTTGCTTCTTTCTGTTGGTAAGACCTGTTGGTACCATGAAATACCGAAATAAACTGTTGCCCACAATAACTTTTACTTATTTTGGATGGTGTTCTGAATTTCCAAAAATAATGATTTGCTGCTAAACTAGAAGTTCATTATCAAAATGTGCTTCTCCCCTCTAAGGACATCTTCCCTGCCTACTCTGGCCCAGAGCACTGCTGTCCCTTTCCATCGTCTGCATTCCAGAATCTGGCTGCTAAGTTGAGAAGCTAAACAAGAAAACACATGATTTCCTTCCCCCTTTTTAAGGGTTTCTAGAGAAAATACTGAGACCAAAAGCAAAATTCTTCTTTGTCAGTAGTAATATCATTTTCTTCAATTTTTTATCAATATCCTGCTCCTTCAGTTTTTGTCTCTGTCTCTCTCTCGCTCTCTTTTTCTCTCTTTCCTCACTCTTTCTCTCTTTCCTTTCTCTCTCTTTTCTCTTTCTCTTTCTTTCCCTCTTTTGCTCTATTTCCATTTCTTCCTCCCTTTCTTTTCTCTCCCTTCCTTCCTCCCTCACTCCCTGCCCTCACACCCTCCTTTCTGAAATTAATCCATATCCTTTTTCTCATTACTGTTACTAATCTCAAAAATCTGATATCCCCTCAGAAAGGAAGTATCCGTGTGGTTTATCCCTCGTACCTTGAAAAATATTTACTGCTCATAGTTCTCCTTGATATGCAGTTCACCTGCTGGTTTTCCTGATGCAATCTTTCTTTGATAAATCTCTCACTGAATAGGTTCAACATCTCATTAGTGAGTGAGATGGGGTGTGGGGGTGTACATTGTGCAGCTGAGTTCTGTGAAGAGCAAGGAAGGAAATAAAAGAGGTAAAATATGCACCTCTTAATGTTTCAGTAAATTGCTATTTTCACTACTCATTTGTGTGTGTAGTAAATGACACACATATATAAAATTGCAATTATAGTGCAAAAAGCAGTTGTTAAGAAAAAGAACATTTCATTACGACCAGGGAAATTAATGAGGTCTGGCTTCCTATGGATTTATGTCCTTTGTGTCCTAAGTCCTCTCTTCAGACTGCATTACCCCAGCTCCTTCCCAAGTCTCCTGTGCTCATCACACTGGCAGGAAACAGCACTTTCTGCAGTTAACATGCAGCTGCCAAAGAGAAGTGTATAATGCCTGAATCCTGTCTTTCCCTCTCTTAGAGCACTAATTTGGTTCTTTCCTGTACAGCTGCTGATTTCCAGAATGTGTGTAAGAGCTGCAGACTTTTATCTCTTTCAAATTTGTTCTCAGATGGCCACTATTTACTGTGGCAAAGGAAATTTAGCAGACATGCAACATTTTAAAATGTCTTGCTCCTGAATTTCCAAACTAAAAATGAGATAAAATTAAAATATACTGTTTGTGTGGAATAAAGTCATTTGGGAGCATCAGTTATTATTCCAAAAGTCTTTTACTCATGCTATATTAATCACTGAGCCTATTGAATAAATAAAGTGTTAGTAAAAGGACGTCCAATTCTAAGAATTTGAACAAACGTATTATTTTATTAGCATTTCTGAGCATCAGATACCAAAAAACCTCTCACTGACTGTCCTGTGTAATAGAACTGCCAGATCTCATAGACACTGAACACGTACTTTAGGGAGGACAAGGCCCTGCCCTCATCAACACTGAACCAGTGAAAGCAAGCAATTGGTGAGCATGGGAATAAAAAGATATAAAGCAGGAGCCCTGAGGCCCAGAGGGAGAGCAGTAATGCACTGTCAAAAGATGATCCAAGGACTATAACCCCAACCAGATGATAGATGTCTTGAACTCTATAGAGGTACTGCTCTTATGGTACATTATATTTTTCCATATTTTCCATCATGCTTAACATTTCTAAATTCTAGAAATGCACGTTTTCTTTCTCCATTTCAGAGGAGCTATGAACTTCATCACTCTCCCTATTCCCTTTTTCTTGATGTTTGTCTTTCCTTCTCTTCCACCATCCCCACTCTCTATACTCATAGCAGTTAACCCTCCTTCCAGCAGACCAAACAAGCCAAGTTTTTCCATATGTGAAGGTCTGAAATTCTGTGCACCTATATCAGACTAATATTTTTCTTTAATAAATATTTGAGAAATTACAGCCAACTATTTTTAAATACCCAGGCTTTAAATAGTGCTGAATCATGCAATCAAGAATTGCATAATAATCCCTCTAAAATCTGTACCCAGTACCTCAATGGTTACAGAATGTCACCTCTCAGCTGAATCAGGGAGTGTGATGGCTTCTGTGCCAAGTAGCTGGTTGATAGAATATCAATATTGAATAATAAAATATTGCACTTTAAAGAGCCCAGGCAGAGTGGAGAAATGGAACTCCTAAGGAAGTACAAAGGTTCACTAGCTGAGTGTTTGCCTCTATTTGCTATTTCAAATAAATAACATTACAATATAAGCCCTGAATCCGCATAAAAGTAGCCTTGAAATGGTAAAAGGACTTTGCAATATTAATGGATTAGAAATAATTCATCACTCTAGCATATTTCTGAGTGCTGTGTCAATTTATTTAAACTGTTTTGGTGCCTAAGGTTCTCTAAATCATTGTAACTATTGTAACTTATTTTGATGACAGCTTTGATTAACATTAAATAAAGGCAAGGGGTTTCAAGTTATTTACTAGATTATTCATAGTTAAACATAGCTATAAATATAAAAATTTAAAGAGTGAAAAGAATGGGAATAAGATAAAATGCTCTGGAGATCTTTAGAAGTGTGGGAACAAGTGCATTTGAAGGCCTAGACTGCTGTGGTATTGAAGCCACAAGGACCCCTTTGAAGAAATGACCAGAAAGTTAATTTTAGGCATAACTTACTGACTTGGAAAAAGCTCAATATCTGTATTCTGAAAGTATTTTTATAAACCTGAGTCTGAAGTCTGCATATCTGCTCAGCAAAGCAGGGGAGAGGACAAAGCTCAAGGAAAAAGGACAAAAATATGGCACAAGTCTGAAGGAAAGAGTAAAATTGTCTGCAGAATTTTACCTGAGGCTTGTTTTGTCTTGTTTTTCTTATTAATTACCTCTCTGGTATAAATTTCCCTTTATATTTAATTAATTGAAAGAACTTTACCAATGCTCCACACTCAGATACTTTGCCAGAATCAGCCATAGCTTGCATGAGGAAAGATGTGGCACAAGTTTTAGTTATTTAACTGACCCTCCACAATGGAAGCAGAAGACACTTGTAAATATTTGAACTAAAACACTTTATCAGGTGTGTGTTTCCTTTGAAAAGGCCTCATTGCAGGAGCAGTTTCAAGAAACTTCATTAATATTTAATAAAGATTTTTAACTCAGGGACAAGAAAGGAAGATGCTGAGACACTGTGAGTACCTTATTATATCATAGTTGTTGATTAATGATGTTCTGCCTGAGGTTGGTAACTGATGAATCTACTGTAACTAACAGTAAAGATGGAAGGAAGGCATTTCTGAGAGTGGAGAGGGAAAGGGGTGTGTGACTTTCAGGCAGTTCATGCAAAGACAACATTTGGATCTTTATGCAGATGTCAGAATTGTTTGGCTCAGAAGATACAGAAGTTCAGAGGTTCTGAGCAGTTTTGTTTCCAAGTCAGGTCACTTCCAGCCTTTGAAGAGGTCTTCCAAAATGCAGCCTCCTCACCCTTGCACTTCTATGTCTGTTTGGCCTATCACAGTAGTGATATTTTTCAATTTCACTGTACTGGAATGTCAGCCTTTAGGGATTTCAGTCTTTTCTGAAGCCATGAATTCAGATTTGTATTGCAAGCAGAAGACTGCTGCCACATTCTGCTGCTCAATAATTCCTGCCAGAGGCAGGTTCTTTCCTCAGCCTCCTGCTGGATGAACAGTCTGTCAGAGATCAGCTGTCCACCCACTTATGTTTCCTTCAGCAGCTGCTGGACAATTGGCAACATCTCCTCACTCACACCTCTTTGCTCTCTTCTTATCATCATTGCAGAAGTAAGTTAATAATTTTGGCCATGAATATCTTGAAAGGGGAGAACTTTTAAAATATCCTCTGTGTCAGGTCCTAAAAACAATAGGGAATTCAACAGAAATGGAAAAAAAACCAACCAAATACAACAGCTGTAACTTAATCCAGGGTGTCTGATCCCAAAGGAGCATTGGCTGTAGTATCTCAGCCAGCTTCCTGCTCTCTGTGGCTCACCCCTCCATGCCCAGTAGCCCAACAGGCTGTTGGTGCTCCCAGGCAGGCTGCAGAGAAGTTCCACCATGGCTGAGCATATGGGATCTTATGGCAGTTTCTGCCCTCTAGGACATAGGGTTATTATGGTATCCCCATATCTAACACTTCTGTCTTTCACATTTCACATTCTGTCTGTAATTAAAATGATAATGTGTTCTCTGCTCCTTACCAAATCTGCAATATGAAGTTTAGGTATTGAAACTCCCCTTTTTTCCAGCATTTGCATTCAATTTTTATGAGTCTCCTTTTATTTTTGAGTTTGGTATCTTAGCCAGTCTCCAGCATAGGCCAAAACTCCATGACCCCAATTACATCATACTTCTTTTTAAGGACTCTGTATATTAAAAAACCCTGCTAATTTGTTCCTTCTGCTGCTTCTATTTTTGTAGAAAGAATTGACTTGCACAGGACTCATGCTTTCTCCTCTCCTCACCATTTCTCCAAATCACTTGCTCCCTGCTGCTGGGAGATTCTGCTTGTTAGTTGCTGTTTCAGTTTTATGCAGAATTGCTTTTACCCAAGATTTAACTCTTTGCAATATCCACAATGTTCCATAAGAAAAGGGAATATTCCCCATGTGTTTTGTTCTGCTTTTTTTTTTTTTTAAGGAAAAAATAATCACTTTCTGAAACGTTGACTATGCATTTCAGCTAAAGTATATACATGTTAGCCAAGCACATGGGCTTATGGTTTCTCCCATTATTGCTGCTTATTTTTCTCTTCATTTTCCCTCTGTGATAATTTGTCTTTTTTTCCTATTATTTGAAACAGACGTTGCTTGCATTTTCTTGAAATGAAATTATCTGTAACCCAGAGAAATTGAAAAGCACTTAAGTGACTTAGAAAAGAGGTGTTTCCACAACCCAGCACCATGTGTGATGCTCCTAGATGGAAGCTGGCATCCTCCCCTGCCAGTGCAGTGCACAAGGATTCCAGCATTTGAATGTGTCTGTGGCTGCTCAATACCTGCTGGCTTCTAAGTGGTACCAGTGAGGTTGGATTCTCTCTGGGAAATGCTGTCATTCAAAAGTGTTCATTATCCCTACACCATCTCCCTTCATAGTCTGGGAGAAAATGCAACAGGGACAGAGCTTGCTGAAATGCCATTTTTTAATGTGCACTTTTGTGTGTTTGAATTGCAGTCACACAGACTTTCCCAAGCTGTCAAGGCCACTCTGTATGAACTATGCATTGCACAAACAAACTGTGAGAGTCCATTAAAAACTTTGTAACTGATACAAACAACAACTGGTGAGGAAGTGGAACCACATCTAAGCATCATATATGGGAAGGGTAACCAATAAAGCCTTGCTCTCTTGACTTACAGCATAAAGTTTTCTGTGCTGTTTCTGTCCTTCCTCATTTCAGGATGTTCCTCAGAAAAAGTGCACATTAAGTGTTACAGGGATCTCCAGCAGCTTCAAAACCTACTGCTGCTGGTCCTCAGAGCTTATCTCAGCTTTTATGCAATGCCTCTCTCCTGTCCCAGGTGTGCTCAGTTGGCCCTCCTGAGCCTCCTGGGTAAGGAGACTTGCAAGACCAAGAGACAGCAAACAGGATTAGTGCAGGAAGCAGCATTTGAGATTAGAGCAGGGTGAGAGTATCACAAATACACATTGTGGACAAGATAGGAGCTTTATGTCTTGGCACTTGGCAGAATGCAATTCAAAACCTGTGCTGTTTGAGGAGATGGGTGTGACAGAGAGACACTGAGAAATCCTGTGAGAATACCAATGGATTACTTTTTCCCCCCTGTAATCAATTACTTCAAGAACAAGGGTTTTGCTTACCTTCAAATTGGTACTGGGAATCTTCTGGACAAGGGGAAAAAGTATTCAAATTAGCCAAAAAAAATAGAGAAGTCGTCTTATAGTACAAGGTCTGTAAAAAGAATAAAAATTGGGCTGAAATGGAGAAATCCTGGCTGAATTCTGAAGGAGACCACTGTTGTGTGCTAAATGGCATTCTTCAGGCATTTCAGGTTCCCTTTCTGGGTCCTGCAACATCTCTTTGCGTGGCTGCCATGGCAACTATCATGGTTTCAGAGGGTGCAGCCTGGGTAAGGTGCTGAGCACACCTGGGGATTCCTTCAGCACAGATACACACCCACTATGGTGCCATTTGTGCTGAATTTTTCTAGCAGAGGAACTGACTCGATGGGACACACTGTGCATTGATACGTGGAATATCTTGCTGCTGTGGCCTGGCAGGTAACCTAAGAAAATTACTTTATTTTTTTTCTGGAAATATTTATTTTCATTGGGCTCTCTGGAGAAAGCAATTGTGCACTGTGGTGGCCATCATCTGGCCTCCCACTTGCAGAGTTTTTTCACTCTAACAGACAGTAAATGGCCTCTAAACATATTCCATGCACCCTTCTGTGCTCCCTGACGCTCTGTGCTGCACACAGCCACTCATCACAGGAGGCAGGACTGTTCCAGAAGGTGCTACATTTTCCATTAGGAACATGAACACAGTGGTGGGGATGTGTGGGAGGTGGCAAAGGTGCTCCCTCAGCTGCCTGGGAGCAGACAGTGGGGCTGGAGGACTGGAACTGTGTGCAGGGACACTGAACTGAACCTGTGCCCACATCCTCCTCCTCCTCCTCCTCCTCTTCCTCCTCTCCCAAGCTTCTTCCTCTAATGTCCAGCACAGCAGCTGTAGAGTTCAGCAGTCTCCTCCAATTTGTGTCCAAACTTTTAACTCTTATTGGGTTATTTTTAATCACAGCACTTGAAATGAAGCAGTTGTAGGGAGAAAAACATTTGAAAAAAAATAAACATTAGCAAAGATGTTGCCAAAATGAAGTGTGGTTTTAAATTTCATTGCAATTCTAGGTGGTGCAGATAATCTGAAAGGGTTCAAATAGGTAGATTTAGCTGAAAAGAACAATAAGTTTTAGGTATTGTTTTAAAATATTGAGCTCAGTAACACCTTAGAATTTTTTTTGCGGCTTACAGTTAGGGAACAAAACAAATCAGACTGCACTTCTAAAGAATGCTGCATTGTCAGAATAAGAACCAAAGCAGTTCCACAGGAGTTAGAGAGGTTGGATTAATGTCTTTGAGACTCATGGAATTTGAGGACAGATTTTATCAGGGATCAGGACACCCAAAATAACTAAAAGACTGCTGCAAATCTGGCTTAGGAGAAACAACGTTGTTTAAAGTAGGAGAGCACAGAAGTTTTGGCAGAAAGATGATATAGTGACTCAGTGGACTTAGTTTGCAAAACAAAGAATTGGAATTGCTTGCTGTGCTGGGAAAAAAAAAAGGAATGGAAAATACCAAGTGTGATTCTGAATAAAATCCAACATGCAAATAATGCAGCAGAATGCTCAGCACTAAACACTGCCTTGCCTTTACACAAAGATCCAATGCTTGCATTAAGCAAAGGCATTTTCTGAAAGCCCAGAGACAATGACAAATGCAAGCACTTACACATGTGCTCGTGCATTTTTGTCACACTGCAGATGGAAGGAGAAGGTGACTGTAGAGCAAGGAGAACCAAAGGATAAAACGTTTCTCTTGACAATTTTTTGAGGAAATGGTTGCACCTTTTGTTAGAAACATTTACTTGAACATAAATGGTCTTTTTCTGCCTTGTTTGTAGGACTTTCTCCCCAGACAGTGATCAAATTGCAGGTCTCACTCCTTCCACTTCCAGCTTCCTCTTTTTCTAATGCTCAGTATTTGGTGCTGGATTAAAGATGCAGCTTGTTCCAAACTCAGTTGTGCCCAGTGAAGCTCCCACTGCTGTGGGCTCTGCTGACAAGTGTGGATACACAAGAGCAGAGGTATTGTTTTGCAAGCAATGGCCTTTTTAATCTGCAAAAGTTTGGTTTCTGGTCCCACAAAATGAAGGAAAATTAACATTTAGAAAAGACTACAAGTTTGAAAAGTGATTAGAAAAAACACTGTGGGACTAACAAAGCTTTGTTTAGTTTAACACAATAAAAAAAAGAGAGATGAGACAGGATATATTTGCTCTTCTTAATGGGATTTAATGAAAACACCTCTATTTCTTTAAAATTAATTTAATTAAACAATGTAAAGGGATAGGAGTGAACAGGAGAAACACCAAAAAGGAGAAAGAAACTGTTTAAGAGAAAGGATAACATCTGACCCAGGCAAAGCTCCGTATAACTTATTGATGAATAAATATATATCTCTTACAGGAAATTCTGGGAATCAAGCAGTTCTGGACCAGTTCAGTAACAGTAACAGTGTGGTTAAATCTACAAGTCTGATCTCAAGACAGACCATATAAACTGTGTTGGCTCTAAATCAGGATCTTAGGACATTACCACCTTCAGTACTAGGATAGTTTGGAACCAAAGCACTGTCTAAATTCTACATTCCTGGACTTCCACGTTTTCTGATTAACCTGAAATACAGTCTGGAAAGGTCAGTCCCCAGGGCAGGGAGGTTATGTTGGGGGTGCCCCCCAAAAGTGCCTTAATTTCATTTACCATTTGTTTGTCTCTCAAGAGCAACTGTTTTATAGACCCTTCAGTGAATTCCTGTGCAAAAGATTACACAGTATTACTGGGACTCTTGCTCTGTTTGAGGCTTTTCAAGCTAAAAGTTTCACTCTTTTTTTGGTTGTTGTATAGCTAGAGCAGAAAATTATTTGTATTCTTGGTAGTTGCCTTGTTTAGGGCTGAGGTTCTTCTGAAGGATCAGTCTCATGCTGGAGTGAGACAGAGTCTGCTTCAGTGCCTTGCATTCCAAATGAGACTCTGACATCCCAGAAAATATTGTTCTATGCACACAGTTTCATGTGATTCATGAAGGTACCATTCAGGATTCATTTTGTATTATTTTGGAGACATTTTTCATTACTGGCAAAGAGGTGAACATTTATCTGTATGTAAAATAGAAACCCAATATTCCCGTTGAAAACTAATCATGAAAAATGTCAGAGGAAATTTTTAAACTACAGCTTTTTTTTTGCAATCAGGTAAAATAGAATGTATTTGGATCTGGATATTATTTTCTGTGGAGGATGGAAACATCATTTTGTTTCTTTCTAGATCTACCTTTTCATCATGCAGTTCTACAGACTGTAACACAAAGAACATGAAATGGAAATTCCTCATGGTTTGATAGCAAGAATTAATATAGATCAAATTATTAAATAAAATATGAAAATATATATGAAAAAACCTTTGAATAATATTTCACGAAAGAGAAAGATTTTAACATTTTTCATGAATCTGGGCACGTGCTATTGATTTATAACTCCTGAAGAAGAAACATTCAGGTCAACAAATATTGCATCATTGCCAAGCTATTTAATGGAACTTCCTTTCTAGCCCGTGCTTTGACAGGCCTCATACTCCTAAGAAAAATTCTGTTATTATCAATTCATTATTAATTTTCATTGAAGGCATGGGGTCAGGTCACAAACCTTTTTTTCAAAGACTCAGTGACTATTGCTTTTGCTTCCAGAGATAAATAAGGAAATGATGGATGAAGCTTACTTACCACAGTTAAATTATCAGTGGAAAATTCATTGGCTGGTCCACCAGGGTAAAGAAATTTCATAAATTCAATAAACCACCAGCAGTATAATGTGTAGATATACATGTGAGAAGCAAAAACCCAAAGATCGACCAAGCTGATTAGAAAGACAGAAACACATTAAAGTGAGTGACTGGTGAGCTCTGGAGGAGGCTGTTTGATGTGGATAAACGTTTGCTGTGCATCTCTGCTGGTGGCAAAAATAGCTGGAAATTTTGTAGGGACAGCCTTGTAGACAGTGCCAGTGGCTGGCATGGAAGGCAGAGGAGAGAAGCCAAATACTTCTCAGTTTGTTTCTACCAGGTCTTTGTGATTTTCTTCTCTATTGGTAATAATGAACAAAGATTTTTCCAATCTATGTTAAAGACTTTGGGAAAGAAATGCCTTTATTTAGTGTAGATTGTTTCTCAGCCATTTTCTGATACTCCTGAGCGTGACAAGCAAATAATTCCTTACTTGTCTATCAGTTCCACTGATTTTGTTACAAGAGTACAACAAATAGGTAAGACTATATTTAAAATTTAAAAAATGCTGAATACTGTGTAGAGTGAGGTATTAATCTGTTTAATAACAGACTCTGACACTCAGAACCACTTTGTAACATTACCAACAACTCCAGCCTGTGGCAAGCAAAGAAATTTTGTCTGTTACACTGAGCGCAAAAATCAAGACTTAGTCTTTCTTGGGACTAGTGACTTAAAACTATCACTTCATTAGATTTTCTCTGCTTCAGTACTGCTAATTTCCTTCTCATCTACTATAAATTGTAACCATATATGAAAGATCCAAATGCTTTTTATATATGTACAGCTTTTTTTCCCCCTCACAGTCAGCTAAAGCCTCTCTCTCCTGTCTCAATTCAGTATTTTGTAAGTACTGAAGGAGGGGAGAAGCTGCTGATGCAAACAATGAGTGTTTTATAAAGTGGAGAAATGGGAGTTTTTCCGTGATATTTTTGATTCAAGTGTCGGTCGTTGCATCTCTGCTGCACTAATTGGTATTCTATTTCTGTTTGAAGTAGTGCTGAATCAGGGCTGCTTATACATGGCTTTTTAGGCTTTTTGTGGATTTATTGTAATATATGACTCATGGAAGCTGCCTTCATTGATGATACCAAAGCAATGCATGCAGATCCCATCACAAACAGAGCCCATTCTGCAAACACCTCTGTGTTTGTTCAGACACGCTGCTCATACTCACTGTAAGAGCCGTCTGTAAAGGATCACTGATGTGTGGTGGGACTAGGAAATATTGTGTATAACAGGAAATATTGTATATAACAGGAAATATTGTATTTAACAAGAATCAGTACCACTCCAATTCACCTCTTGTTCAGGGAATGTCACCTATTGGGAGAGTGCACCCATTGGTAAAACTCACAGCGTAATTGCAAATTAAACATGGGCCCAATATTTGCTGAAATAATTAAATAAGAAAATTTGACTCTGTGAATTTGCCATGAATTTATGTGCAGATACCCATGCTGGTCATTTCATTATGTGCCACGGTGAGACACAGGTACCCAATGTTTCAAAGAAGGCTGGCCATGGTTGTTTTTCACAGTCTCATTTCAGATCAAACCCTTCCCACACTAACTCTGGGCCTGGCACAGGGAAGGCACCCAGTATCTCAAACACTCTCCTGCTGGAGTCTGAGCCCTCTGGCACAGGAGGGACAAAAGCCAGTCCCAGCTGCACTCCTGAGAGGGTTGATCACAGGACCTGGCTCTCCCTGCTCCACTCTGTTTTCTGTTGGGTGGATAAGTGGTACTTCTGTCTTATTTAGAGACTGAATGACATAAGGACCATCATGAACCTGCTTAGGTTCAACAGCTACTTAACTTTAAATGGACTGGTCAGGCTATGGCCAAGGGGGACCAATAACTGCCCTGGGGCAACGCTGAGCTGTCCCTTGGGAGGCCACACTCCCTCTTAGTCCAAAGGTATTTGTGAATGGGAATGAATAAATGAATGAATGAATGAATGAATTGGAAGATTATTCCTCTTAGTCCAGCTTGTAAAGTACACATTTTATGATTAAAATAATTTCTTTTAAAAGTAACTGGTTAAAAATTATGGAATAGAAAGAAGTTTAAATCTAGAGCTAGATAAAAAATGGGGAAATATTTGGGTGCACACTGAAAGAGAAACCTTACCATGGGACAGTTTCTTGCTTGCAATTCCATTTTGCAGCCTGTGGAGGCTTGGAAAGGAGCCCAGCATTTGTACAGAACAACTTATCTGGTACTTGAAGCACAAAACACAGTGTGCTTTCCTGCTTTCTGAACACATGATTTTGGCCTGAATCCAAGGAGACATCTTGAGATTTTTGTGTGATGACCAGCAGACAAGGTATCATTTGGTGACTGTCTCATGTTATCTGGGCTTCAAACTGACACTTCTCTAGAGTAATGTAAGAAACATTTGTTTGTGGTTTCTTCTTTCTGTTTTTCTGCCAAAATACAGATATGTTTTATTTTGGAAATCCAGATTTCTGTTTTGTACAAGAGTACAATTTTTAACTTAAAATAAGAAGAAGGTAAAACATTGAAAATTATTACCAAAAAACCTGTTCATTAGAGATCTTTCCAAGAACTTTGCTTGTTTTATTAACAAAATAAATAATTGGAGAGTACACAAGTTTTAAAATGTAAATGTAAAGGCACATTTTATTAAATGTAATGAAAATTTAAGATATTGTAAAGAAAACAAGTAGAAAGGTTGGAATAGAATTGGAAGGTGAGGAAAGAGAAACACAAAAACAAAACCATCTTTGTTCCAGTACTGCTGCAATCTGCCTTTTCAGCACTCTGTACTGATGGTTTCACTATTGAGCTTTTGCATGAAAAACTAGAGGACAATAAATTCCCAGGCAGTGCTCAACAGCAAAGAACATGACATAGCTCCTTTGTGAACTTCAAACAACTGGTGCTGCTGGAGCACAGAGTTCAGAGAGCTCCTCTGCTGCTTGATTGATGCAAGATCTTTCAATCTGTACAAACACAGAAAGAATTTTGTGTGTGCAGAGCTTCAGACGAGAGCTGCTGCTGAAATGTTAGCAATCAGTCTGAGGCCTCTTTGAAAATGTGATCCTGAGGAATTTTACACATGGACAAATGTGAAGATTATGAAATCAACATGTCAGAAGGAAGGATGGGATGTGGTGGGGCAGGAGTGAGTGCTCTGAGTTCCTGTTAAGAGGAACAGCACTGTGGCACTCACTGGCACTGTGGGCACCAGCACACAGGGTTTGGATGCCAACATCCATGAGTACCCCAGAGCCTTCTGGCCTCAGAGTTTAGAGGATCATGAGGCCTTTTGTAATGTCACATCTGTTCCTCTCAGATCTGCGGATCAAAGCGGATGCAGAAGGGTTAAAAAAAAAGCATTTTATTACTTTTCCTGATTGACACCTCAAATGTTCTTCCTCTCTCTCTCTTTTTTCTCTTTAGATTTGTTTTCAATTAATATGGAAGACAGCAGAATGGTAACAATACCTACAGACTTAGTGGTTCATTTTCTTGTTCTTTCTATTCTGGTTGTAACTGCCCAGAAGAGATGCCACTGAGAACCTTTTTTACTGCTGTCATTCTCACACTCTCAAGAAAAAACACATTTATTGCTCTTTGCATGAAATACCATGCACATAAAAGTCAGCAGTTAAGATCCCATTTATTTGAGGAGATTAGGATTTCATTTTCTCAGTCATCTTTTGTGTGTCAGCAATGACAGTATTTACAAGTTCTCCATTCGTACTACTTTTATTATTGTTATTGCAGTAGGATTGGTTCTATTCATAATTTTTAAAAAGTAAAATATTTGTAACATGCAGCATTTTGGTTTGGTTCCATTGGTTGTTCTTGTAAACCATTCTCCCTCAGAAAACATGGAATCACTGAGGGTAAATTGCATAATAAGATGAGGCAGATGTGACAAAAGACCGGTGCTAAAGAAAGATTTTCTTTTTTGCAAGAAAGGTGTGTTGCTAAGTTTTCAATAAAGTCAGATGTCATAAAATGAGAACAGAAGATAACCATAACAATGGAAGTTTGCCTAATAATTCCAGCTTAATATGTGTCTTTCAATTGTAAAATGTGCCTTTGAATTGTAAAATTTCAGACTGAAATTGAATTGCTTCCCACTCACATTATTGTTTTGAGTAGTCCAAGCTGGTGTTTAAGTTTTATCAAATGATTCCACATTTCTTAGATCAGCTAGGAGAGAAAATGGCTCTTTGACTGCTCCAGTTTCTTGGGGCATGTGGAGAATTTTTCTTCAGTTTTGGTGGGGTTTTTTGGCTTTGACTTTTCTCTTTCCCAGGAATATCATTTACCGTCAAGAGTTTGTAGAAGAAATTTCCATTAATGCCCCTGCAGTAAAGATCATTAGCTGCTTGCTGCTGCAATTTTCAAACACTTCACAAGCAGGAAGCAGGATCCATAACCACAGTGTGGCTGTAGCTTCTGTGGACAGGACACAGAAAAATGCCCAACACTGCCCACTTTGTCCTTCCTGTCAGGTGAAGTTGCATGGAGTAATCTTTAGAAGGTTAAGGCCATAGAGTGTGAGCTTGATGGTAGACTGGGTGACTGATGGTTTTATTTTTCCTTGCAGCCACCTCATATCTCAGGTTTGTGTTTTGAAGCCACTTTGGCCTCTCTGGTTTTTGTAACTGGAGGAGAAGCACTGTCCTTTTATTAGAAGCAGTTTAAGGAGAACTTTCCTGCCACAGAGTTTAGGTACAGAGACTAAGCATGGAATGAAAATTTTTGTTCTGCTATGATGATTTTGAGAAATTTTATTAGCTTTCTCTTCAAAATATAATACAGGCTTACTGATGGTAGACCTGTTTGTTTGCCTTCAGCTTTGCAAAATGCATTAAAGTTCTGCTCCAGCTGTGGTGTTTGTTGTCCTTTGAAGTCTCAGCTATTGAGGATTTTGCATTTGAAAAGTAGGCACTACTATGAATATGCCCGCGTTACTCTCCTGGTGTTTTCACTGTGCCATAGGTAAATCAATGCCATGAAATTCCTATCCCCAAAGATATGATTTCAGTGGGAGCATCTCTCTCTTAGTGTCACTTCCACTGAGATCAAATTTTCTGAGAAGAGAGGAAAATAGCTGTGCCATTAGAGTCACATTGCATCTGCAGGCCTTCAGGGAGGGGAGCACAATGTCACTGTAAAGCTCCACAGAGATCCCTTCTTTCTTCAGCAGCGTAAATACCAAGGATTTTGCTATTGAAAAGAAACTGCTTTTACGAATATATTTTAGTTACTGTTAATAGTGTTTTCATTGTGTCAAAAGTGTATTGAATTTCTTCCAATAAAGCTCTATCTCCTGAGACACAGTTTCAGTGGGAGCATCTCTTACTGTCACTTCCATTGAGATCATGATTGCTTGGAAGGCAAAAAATAGTAACTGTGTCATTAAAATTGTACCATATCAGTAGGACTTGGAAAGACTACAAAGTCAATGAAAAATGTCACATGCACTTTTTCAGCCTTATTCTCTCAGGGTCGTAAAAGAAAAAAAATTAAAGATATATTTGAAGGGTGAATGCAATATTTTTGAACCATTTTAGTCCCTTCAGTTCTGCTCACAGTGTCTAAATCAACAGGAACTGTGTTCAAACACTGAGGCCCATGTGCGCATTTGGAAGCAAATGTGCAAATTAAAAAGACCAAAATCTTCTTTTGTCTTGTGTCAGTCACTAACAAGGATGTGGCTATTGCCAGGGGTCAGACAAAACCATAAATCCTTCAAACCAAGTCAGGAAGCAGCTGAGCCCATGAGAATTGGTAAAAATCTTTCCTTGACTTTGCTGGCTTTTGTGTTGTGCCTGGAAAGCAGAAGCTGTGGCACAGGGATGTGTGGGCCTTGTGGCACAAAGGGATTTTCCAGCAGTGCATGCTGCTGAGAATGGTGGGAAGGCATCTCCACTGCCCAGGAGATGAAAATTGGGTTTATTAGGCTCTGAGACCTATCTGAGGAAAGAAAAGGTGTCTTGTTACCCAGCCACTGGCCAATGGAGACAAAATGAATGTCTCTGTGCTAAGCCAATGGCTGCTCAACCAAGGTCCCAATTCTATAAATTATTTGACAACTGTTTATAGTACTGAGATTCAAATATGTATTTTCTTTTTTTTTTTTTTAATACCTAATTTCTTTTGTTGCAGGTACTTTTTCAATGCAAGCCTGCTGCCTTTTTTTGACATGTAGTTTTGGGCTTCATTGTGAACATGTTATTTGTTATGTGAAGTGAGCTGAGAAAAAATGTAATTTGACTTCTTAAATTATATGGATCTGCTATTTATTTTATTCTCAGGAGCATATGGAATAGCACTACCAGTGGAGACTCTGACAATAACTTCAGCTGCATGCTTCTTCTCCCTTCTGCTCACATCTCATTAGTGATATTGTTCTAATAGAATAGAAATAATTAACTTGTACATCTTCACAGATGAGCCAAACAGCCCCAAGTGAAAACAAATTTCAATAATTTACACTTCCACACTTTCTGTGATTTAAATCTGGAGCATGGTGATCTCTGGCTAAGAAAACTTTAGATCTAGGCATGTAAAGTAAGTTATTTTAGTGGTTGGAATCAGCAAATACCACATATTGTTGTCTTTTTTAATTTTCCACCTCATTAACATCAGCAAATGAGTATGTGAGGCTGAGCCTACAGAAGTCATACTCTTTTGTCATTAAATGTATATGCTGCTAGCAAGAACTGGGTCTCATAATGCTCTTTTGCAGATATATGTGTATTTACCCCCAAAATCCAGCAATATGGATAACTTAGAGTTGTGTAACCAATACCCATATCCTGAATTTGTGGGACAGTTATAGATAACCTTTCCAACTCAGTGGCATCTGTCCATACAGCTCCAAGCTATAAGCTGTTTCTAATAAATAAAATATAGTTTAAAAATTAAAATAACTCAAGCACAGAATTTTCTTACTCCAAAATGATAATGATCAAATCTCAAGAGAAAGGTATTTGGGGCCAAGCTCCTCTGTTAAGTTTTATATCAGATGTCACACATGTAGGTAGTTTTTCAGAAACATTCTCCCAAATGGTGTAGTTTGAAAGTAAATGTAAACCAGTTTTCTTTGAAGTTCCTGCCTCCAAAGGGCTCAGTCAGTTTTGTTCATATAGAAAAATAGTGAGGTATCATCCTTTAATTAATCCAGGCACCAGTCTATATATTCTCTATAACATTATCCCACCATGTATGGACTATAATCACATCCCAAACACTGAATGGATCACATGCAGTCATTATCATGGGACTGAAACTTTAACCTTGGGCTCCAAACCACCATTAGATATCATTTGAACCGATGCAAAGTAAGGTTCCCATGGAAGTGTAAAAGGGCCATTTCTCAAAGTAGGGAAATTGATACACACTGTTTGCATTGAGTTCAGCCCTTCTGTTAATGTGCCTAAAGGGTCTCTATAACCACACTCATCCTCACTAAGCATGAGGAACATATATGACAAATGCATCATTATATAAATCCTTAACAGATTTTATAACGCAACCTTCTTTGTTGTCCTATGATCAATAAATTTTGTTCTCTCTGAAAGCTTTTCAATGTCAGAACTGGTCTTCAGTTCTCTTAAAACTGCTGTCATCCACATCTCTCCCAAAATCTAAGTCCACTGGAGGAGGATTATCCAGTTTGACAAACCAGAAGGAACAACTTGACCTCTGTAGTTTTGACTGTTCTTTCGTAATGCTATGGCAAAGCAAAGATAAACAATATCTGATGATCACATATCAGGAAATACTGGAAAATGACATTGCTCAGACTTGACATTTTGAGTGGCAGATGGGATAACAAATAATTTTTTCGCATCTTTTCTTGTCAATATTTATTTTAAAGAACTGAAGCTGATACATTTTAGTTCCACAAAATGTGAATATCAATATGCTTCTCTGGCCTAATTGCTAATCTGTTGACAAGAACTGGATCATAATTTGACATGAAACCAGAATTTTTTCCCCTATTTTGATATAGTGAGCAAGGCATATTATTACTGATAAAAGCAAGCATGTCATTGTCAAATATTCTCCGTGATATTTTCACAGTATCCACCTTTTTGAGGTCTCTCTCACTGAAGTTAAGCACCCTGCAGACCTGCACCAAACACTCCCTGTTTCTAATTGCTCTGACCTATGAACCCCAAACATTTTAAACTTTTATTCAAACATTAATCAAGTCAGCACTGAGTCTGTACATTATGTACCTGACCTATGTAAATATATAACAGTTAACTGTGCATACATTGTTCTAATTCTAGCAGCTGCACAGACCAATATCACCACATATTCCTGCTAATTAAGCTTGCTCTTAGCCTATGGATTTTCCACAGAGCCTTTCACAATACAATTAAATTCTTCCCCTGTCATCCCCCAAGTGTCTTCCAGTAGGTTCTAGAAATTATTTACCCTGTGTTCTGGACATAAAGTCTCTATCAAATACCCTTTGCAATTAGTTAAACAGCATCTCAGAAGGGCCAAAACCAAACACTTTGGCTGAAAAAGTCTATGGATTTGGCTTGAACTGAAGATCAGCTGAAGCTGGGGCCATATGCAATCCTTAGGAATACTGAGGTACCTAAAAGTGAAAGGCATTTAGTAAATTTAAGAAACCCTCTCAGTAGGACAATTAAAGCACAAATGACAATCCCACAACTTCTATCTGTCTTTTACCTGGAGTGCCTGTGCAACTTGGAAAATTGCACCAATGAGAGGGTTTTATTTAGACACATGAACATCTTGTATCAGTAATAGCTACAAGAATGGAATTGTGATTGATGTATAATTTATCTAAAGCTTGCCTTTAGTCATGCTTTGCGAGGAACTTTTTACTTCAGTCCTTATTTTCTACCTGTAATTTCACAGAGTACAAATATATGAAACAAAGTGTATAGGGACCATTAGAGTGTTAAGTTTGACACAGCTATAATTGAAACTGCTTGGAAGCCTTCAGGGAAAGCTGAATGAAATCTTTAATATGTTTCCATATTGTTCTTTTTTTTTTCTTTTATCTCTATGGATACGAACTGATTCACGTTAAAGGGATTATCAATGTTTTAGTAAGTTACTTAGAAAAAATGTGAGTTAAACTTGATAGCACTATTTGTGATAGACTGCAAATAAAATTATGTAATTTCTTAATTATTAAGGCATTTCTTCTAAGTTGCATTAAATTGCCACATTTGTCTCCCAGTTAGTGTTTTAGTGTCAGGTAAGATCATAAATGTGTGACTCAGATAACTATCATACTACATGCTAATTTCTTTTTACTCTATAAAGGGTTGCTCCTACAATGCATTTCCTTTATTAAAACTATGAAACAACTATTTGTTGTTTTTAAAATAATTTTTAAAAGGATATTCATTTTACAATCCACTTTCTCCCTTAGTACTTGTATGTCCACTTGTATGTTTTTCTATCCTAATGTGTGAATAAAATACTTGTGGGATTTTTTCCTGAAAACTTCATAAAGGTTGTAACTTTTAGAAGATAAAATCAAGTGTTTTATGTTACAGCACTGAATATAATGTTTGCTGGTCATTTTCTGTTGCACAGCTGGCAACAGAAGAAACACGCGGGTCTCAGAGCAGCAGTTGAATCTCCAGGCAGCACCAACCAAAAAGGGCCACCCTTCTTTATTTTCCTATTTTTATATGTTTCCAAAGACAATCAAGGATTGGTGAAAAGGGTCAACACCCTTGAAGGTTTACAGGACAAAGATATGGTCAATCATCCTTCTCCACCCCAGGGAAAGGAATGAAAAACAATTCCACAAGTGCAAAACAATCCTGGCCGATTAAGAAAAACAAGGACCATGTTTACAGAAAAAGCATGGGAAATTACAGTTACAGTGTTACAACTCATGGGGCCCTGTAAAACCAGGGCGACATCTTTCTTTGCAGGCATTCCCCCTGAATCCAGGCCTGCCACTGATGGGGGATATTCCAGCCAGATCCTTATGCTGAAGGCAGAGTCTTCTGATGTGAAATGATGGGAGTGCCCCTCTCCCCAGTGCCTCAACCAGCCTTGGCTGGGGGAGATGCAGTGCTGTCTGTAAGCATTTCAGCTGGCTAATCCTGAGAAAAGAAAAGAAAAGAAAGGGAAAAAGAAAAAGAATTAATTACTACCTGACTTTCATATGGACAAAATATCTGGGGATGTTCCTGCTAAGGCCCAGTTACTCTTTAGGATGCCATTGGGCATTATATCTTGAACAACATTTTGAGATTAATGTGAGTGGGTAAAAAGCTAAAGCTAAAGCTGAATGTTCTGGAGTTGAGGGTCACTACTAAGCAGACGAAACTATATCATCCTTCTTATTTCAGTTTTGTGGAATAAACTTACAGAAAGATGTGAAGGATGGTAAATAAACTCATTGGCTAAATAAGAGTCATTATTAAACAGAATCCCAGGTAAAGGTCCAATACTTAAATTGCTGAGGAACAGTTTTATGTCTCTTGAAAAATATATACGCATATCCTAAAACATATACAGACATTTAAAAAATATGTTGTTACCTCACTCATATAATGAAATGCAGTTTCCTCACTCTGTGAAAACAAGGAATTAGAGCTTTTTCACTTTCTAAACCAGACATGCTGTCTGTATCTGAAACAGTTTTCTTCTCTGTATGCTCTCAATGTAAAAATGTATTAAATTGTAAATGTCAAACTCGATGTGAGGTTTGGGTAGAGGCCTGTTTGCAAATCCTGTTTGCAGTTTGCCAGCAAGCACTTTAGCCTGCTCAGTAGCTTGCACCTTTTCAAGCAGAATAACTTAAGGCACTTCTCATATAATCATTAACTGGTTTCTCCTAGTGGGATCTCTTTCCAGAGTACTTGTTAATGTTCGTGATGTGGGTCACAACTCTGCATTACTATTTTCTCTAATTACCATCCTTCAGTGTTTTTTTCCCCTCAGCTGGAACATTGTGTTCTCCCAGGCACAGTGTATGCAAAAGTTGAGATATCACAAAATGAGAGGAAAAAATAACCTAATTATTTTCATGGTCCAGGAAGGCCCAATTAGCAAATAGAGAAATGTGTTGAAATAAAAATTATACATTGCTTCTTTTGACTCTGTTTCTAAACTGTTAAATTCACTGCTCAGATTTATCATGGGATTAACTAACGACTGATAAGAACACTTTTAACACCAAAGCTCTCATGTTTCTGAACACAGATAGTTCAAGGTGTTTGAAACTGAATGAATTTCTGTACTATAGTATCATTCCAGGGTTATTAATTGTTCATTGAGCCTTGAATGGAAATATACTTTAATTCATGCTGCATCACCACTGGAGGTGCAATTTCCATAAATGCAGTTGCCAGGCTGAGAACACAAGAAAGTGACCTCATGAGTGAGTGACCTGTGAATGTGCAGGCTCTGCTGGGTCCTGCTCCTTGCGTCGTGCACAGAACGGATCACATGTGACAAAACTTACAGAAAGAATATTACAGTGGTGCTGGTACTGCTTTATTCTGAGGTTTCATAGTTTATGCTTAATTAAAGACAGTAGGAATGGCTGGTGTGGAAGGGAAATGGTTTATTGCAGGATGGCTGACTGCAATGATGACACATTTTCCCTGTGAACCTCTCCTTCAGCATGAATTACACCTGAATTACAAGGTACAGCCTGCAAAAAATGATTGCAAACTGGGGTTGCATTTGAGAGAAAAGTGTATCAGATCCATAGTCAAATCCACAATTTATATTCCAAGGGTTGATGTGGTTATATAGTAGTCCTCATTTATCATTTATACCATTATGTTTCTACTTTGGAAGGTGTCAACATCAATCTTGGGAATCTCTCTCTGGGAAGTCCTAAGGGTAGGCATAGATTCCTACCAGCATGAAGCCTGAGCTTGGAAGTGTTTGTGGTGAAATACTATTTCTTAAATTCTCTGGAGGGAAACTAGAGGAGATCAATGTAAGCACAGAGGGAACAAAGAATTTTGATACTTATTACTCTGCAGGATCGCTTTTTTTTTTTTGTCTAAATGGATTCATGTTTCTGGAATTGGAAGCTTTGGAATTGGTAGCTGACAGAAATATATACATGTCTTTATTCAGTGGTGGTGGGTTAGGCTTTAATGCAATATCAGAATATGGAACTTGTTAGCTGCATGATATGAAAGGAATAGAGGATAATACCTGCATTCTTCCTGCATTTTTTTTTGCCCTGGACTGAAAAAAAAAAAAAAGCAAAATAATTGCTCTGCTTGCTATCATATGCTTGCTGTCTCATCCATCTTGTCATTCAGCTCTTTAGGCATTTCTTTTTGCATGTTTTTGTCTCGTGGCATGCATAACCTTTTATCTTCTTATTCTAGAAGCTTTCTATTTTTAGATTTCATTCTCCATGTATTTATTCTCCAATTCCTCAGTCTGAAGCCAAACCAATTCTTGGCCATGCTTTGCTGCTCAGGTGCATCATACAAATCAGGCTGGAAGAATGATGACAGGCAAAGGCAAAGGTGCTCCCTGTGCATGAGGCCTGAGTGCTTGGAATACAAGATTGCTGCATTTAGCATCTAAATACAGGAGTGCTCACTAGGGTGTATGAAATGTAATGTCACTCCTTAGAGGTATTCAGAAAATTATTTTTAGTAGTTTTGTCTTGTAACAAAAATCAAAAAAATTGTCTCCATTTTGATGCCCGCTGCTTTTTTGGACTTCAGTGCCCTGTGTAGAGGATATTCTGCACAACAGGCATCATTGGCTTGTGTTAGAAGTGTCTCAGGGAGAGCAGGTCATACTGTAGAGATAATTGAATAGATTTAGGCTGGGAGAAGGTTCCTGTTTTCCCATTCACTGCATATCAAAGAGGAGATGGACCATGTGAAGAAGGTCAGATGGAAAGTAAAGAGAAAGAACAGGGGTGTAGAAAACAGGAGGTATGAGAGTGTGGGTTTATTTGTTCTAGAAAGAGACAGACACAACTCCTTCATCCAGGACAAGAAACAGGCCAGTCTGGATAGGTAGGAAATAACCTGAATTGTTCTATAGATAAGATAAAATTAAGGTGGCAAATCAGATTTCTGTTAGGTAGGAGAAAAAAATAACAGTTGGTGAAGCAGCACATACTGAATGTGGAAAAATGGCATTTCTGCCATGGGCACTTTTAAAGAACAAGTGAAATAAGCATTTGTCAGCAATATCAAGAAGCAGCTAATCCTTCCTTGGAGCAGGGAAATGTTTTTGCCCATCCCTTATAATCCCCTTCAGTACTAATTTTTCATTGACCGTATTAAGATTTTCAGCCCAAAGGGTATGTACTAGGAAGTCCTGTACTATTTGTGTTGAGAATTTTTAGGTATTTTTTCTCCACGAGTAAGTGGAAAATGTCACATGGGGAATGTCTGGTCAAATAAAAGAATGCTGAGAACTACAGTGTTTTATAGTTGTGCAGTGGGCGAGTCTGTAAAGCAGATTCCTGTGGTTACTGCAATCAATGTCAAAAATCCTGTTCGCTTAAGTGGTTGGAGACACAAACCTTAAGCTACTTAGAAGATACTGGTTAATCAATTTGAATGAAATTCTTCTGCCATGTCTGTTGAACCAAGCAATAGTTTTCTGTTCTCTTTAGAGGTGACAATCCATTATGCCAATCTCCCTGCCCCCAACATTCTTTGGCATTCATTTTAATTAATATTAATTAAATTTGCCTTGAGGAAGTTATTTTGCTGTCCAGATTTTGTGAGAGACTTTTCTTTCTGCCTGCCTGCTTTATCACCTTGGTGCATTCATTTACAGAAGACACAGATGCAATACAAAATATTAATCCATCAATTTTCTGAGGTTAAAAGAGTGTCTCCCCCCTTCCCCTGCAGGCATTTGGACCCTGCAGCACTGCTGGGCGGCCCGGGGAAGGCTGTGCTGCTTACACAGGGCAGGCGGAGCGCAGCACGGTGCCCCCGGGCTGGGAGCCGTGCCTGGGGCTCGGCCTTGGCTGCTGCTCCGTGCGGGCACAGGTGCGGGAGCAGAGCGCAGCGGGGGCTGCTGCTTCCCGGGCAGCCCGAGCCCGACACCGGCCCCGGCCCCGGCCAGCTCAGCACCAGCTACAGCCCCGGCCCCGGCCGCCTCCGGCCCCGCCGGCCCAGAAGCCCGCAGGGCTCCGGGCAGGGCCCAGCTGCCCTCGGGGAGGCGGCCCGGGTCCAAGGAGAGTCCCTTCACCTGGGCTGGGGCAGGAGTTAATGGACCCCAGAGCGGCCCAGCTGCCCCACATAAAGGAGCGGTGCGGGAGCTGTGAGAGGCTGTGTGAGGCGGCTGTGGGCAGGGCCGCTCCCCCGGGCCGTGCCCTGGGCAGGGGAAGGGGCTGCGGGCAGGGCCGCTCCCCCGGGCCGTGCCCTGGGCAGGGCTGGCAGGGACCCCAAGGCTCTCCGGGCGCTGTCCGAGCCCCGCTGGAGGCTGCCCGGGGATGCCCCGCTGTCCTCAGCCCTCCCTAGGTATGGGCGGCCCCTGCTCGTGCAGGCAGCCCTGGGATCCTGGGCTGTTCGGATCAGGTGAATCTCAGTTCATTCCCTTGGCTCTTAAGGGATGTGGTGGGGGGGGATGTGAGCTCTCATAACATGAAATATTCTGGTCTCGAAAAATCTAGGTTCTTATTATGCATTCTTAGATGGGCCTTGTTGGCAGTGGTGGAGTTCTGCGTTGCGTGGAGGGAAAGCACTTTCTGTGCAAGACGGCTTAATGGAGAGGGGCGATATTACTGCCTCTCTGTTTCATTTAGGCTTAATCCATATTTTAGCTAAGAGCACAATAACATTGACTTGAAGTTTCTAAACTTTGGAATCTCAGAGAGTAGACAGCTGTGAACCTCCAAGCAATTTTTGTTCAGGGTTGTGGTTTATTATTTTAATTCTTTTTTTTTTTTTTTTCAGAGTATACATTGTTTTACTTGGGGTATATCTCAAACCATAATGTTCTTCTGATTGCTTTATCCCACTCTTTGTGTACCAAGGAGTGGAATAATGCAGCACTGTAGAAAATTTATGTGACTCTGCTCCCTAAACACAATTTTTTTTGAAACATTGTATGTATATATATATATACAGATGGTATATAACTCTGTGTCTCACTTTAATTTTTCTCATGTCCTCTCTAGAATCTAGTTGGATTAATAGCTGCCTGTGTTCTTAATCAGTCAAATAAGCAGAATATCTCTTATATTATTGATCATTTAGCATCCTGTTCTAGATTACTAAATGTGTTCATCTGAAACTTAAGCCTTTTATTTTTTTTCCATTGTGTGCCCCATTGAACATTGCTGTGTTATATTGGAGATACTAATCTGTAATAAAATCACTGTAATTATGAAAATGTTCTTAATTTCATTGTACTAAGAACATATTGCTGCACAGGTACTGTAAGGAAATCTAAATTGAAGTAATTTCATTTATGCTCACAAAGCTGAGAAAGATTTACACTCTTTCTATAAATCAACGATAATTTTAGGCATTTTAAACTCTAGGAAAAATATAGTCTATAGGAAACTACTTAATTGACATATTAAAATACAATAGAGCCTGTTATATGGAAGTATTATGGCCTGTGAGGAAGCCCAAGGCTAATATTTTGGCAGCCAGCTTAATCTTTAGCTTATAAAAACCAAGACAGTTAAAAAACTTACATCCATTACTGGTTGTACAACAAGCTGTTTTTCCAAGTTTGTGATTGTCTTGTTTAAACTGACCTGTTTTTCTCAAAACAGGTTTTTGGTGAGTAAAAATGTTCATGAAATTAATACTTTGAGCGGCCAGATTGCAAATCCCTGTATAAATCTAACAGCCTTGCAGACAGTGAGAGTGCTATTGATTTGGGGGAGGACAGGCTCTCTCCTTACTCTCTGTCTTGGCTGAAGGGATCCTGCAGATCCTGGAACACAATCCCCTGCCATGGTGAGCAGCTGTTACACCTGGAGCTGTTGAGAAGTTCCTGTCACTCGCTCACATGCACATCTTCCTGTGGCTTCATTGATTGTTGAACCCCTCCTCCACTTCCTTGGTTATCGATATTCACTGCCAGATAAAACCTGCCAATCTTGAATCTATTCTTGGCTCTTCTCCCTGGTTGCTTTTCCCTTTTCCATACATCTTCATGGACAATGGTAATCATCTTGGTTCTGTCTTACTGGGTGAAACCGTTTAGAAATGGGCAGTTAATACTGATGAGCAGTCACTCAATCAGCTGCTACAAACTGCCCTTCCCAGGCAGTGGAGGACTGCCCAGGAGCTGGTCTGGCACTGACTTGGGGGTGCATGGAGAGAGAATGAAGCTGGCTATATTATCCCAGGCTAAGATGTCATTTTTTACCTGCAGTTTTCTGTCGGTTTTAGGTCTTTCCACAGTGTAGCACCTATGGCTTTCTAATTTTGCTCTCTTACAGCCCCCTCCCTTCCCTGCTGCTGGCCCCACAGCTCTGTCCCAGGGCCTTGCTTCTCCCCTGTGCCTCTGGCCCCACTTGGCTGTGGATGGTGCCTGTGGAGTGTCCCAGTGGCTGCCTGGTTTGCAGGGAGGCAGGAGCAGGTGACTTAATGGCTGCTGTCTCTGTTGTTTATGAGTCAGGGAACAGGGCCAGCCAAACACTTTGTTTTATCCAGAGTGCAGTAGGCCGACGAAGTGGCTTAGTGGAACGCATCCAGCTGAAGAGTTATGTGTCATGCAAGCCTGGTACAACTCACGGACTTCACACAATCCTCTGAGTGTAGTTCATTCTCAGATTGCTGATTTCTCTCTGCTGGGAATTGCCTGACTCATGGCAGGCAGGAGTTTGCTGCACACCACTGGGGCTGGAACCCCAAGCACACCTATTCCAAAACCTGGTGCACACACGCTTTTATTGGAAACCTTTTTGCTCAGTAGATCTGTTATCCCTTAAGCTATCCACATAAACATTATGTGAACAGTTTGAGCAGGAGTAATCTTCTTAAAGTGCTGATATCTGTCATGGATGTCACCTCTCCTTGTGTTGTGAATAGGGGTACATGTCTTTTAAATCTTGCTATGATCAGAAGAAAACTGGTTGTATTCAGAAGTCTTCTTGATAGCTGTAAGAGCACCTGAAGCTATTTGCCCCACTCTTACTCTAGATAATATGTGCCAAGACTGGGAGTATCAATAAATATTTGATTACATTATCGCATATCACCCTCATAAAACTTTGTTTTGGTGTTGGCACTTTGAAAACTCTTGCCTGTGGTTTTGAAAAATGTGTTTCAGTGGATGGATTGGAAGAGGGATACAGCTGAAAGGTCAATGTTTTCCTGCTGCTGCTTGGTAATACCCTAAACTTGTCTGTCTCAGATTAGATTAGATTTATGTTTAGCTATTTTCCTCAGCAATGTTTGGATTTCAAAAGTTATATTTGCTCATCAGATTATTTTTTTTCTTGGTGGCTATTTCAAAGTGGACTTTGTGCAGTGTTATTCCTTTTGGAGATTAATAATCATGTTTGATTATTTAAGAGTGGCTATTCTCAATGTTCTTGCAAGCACTGCATATAAAACAGATCTAAATTTTAACTGATAATGTTTATTTTACTTTGGGTAGTGGGGAGCATCCCAGTAAGGTATTTGGAAGAGTATATTTATATTTGTTGGACCATTAAATAAAAAAACAGGTGAACAGGTAAAACCAGCTCAATGAAAGCCTAAAGGAATCTGATAACTGTATTTTTTCTCTCTGTGTGTATAAATACATATTGTGCTCCTTAGTTCCAAGGAGTGCAATAAAAGCTAAACAATAACTGTCAGTGTTATTGCTGGGCACTTTTGGAGAAAAGAAAACAGTCTGAGGACAGCTGGGGTTGCTTTAGTGGGAAGAGTGAGAGAGGTACTTAGTGACCTCAGGAATTTGCAGCGGTCACAAGATGAAAGCATATTTTGGATCTATGAGGGACTTCTAGCTGCTACAACATGGCTGTTATTACTTGTTTAGTAATATTTACTACTAAAAATTTTTGTCTTATGCCTAGGAAACTTTAAAGGCAATTTTTGTATATCATTGCAAACTGGAATGAAAATACAAACATTTCTAAGTCCTAGACTTGGTCTGGTTTTTAGTATGTCTCCTTGTGAGATGAGGTGTGTATGTTGTTGCAGAGCAATGCAGTGGTGTACAGCAAGTTTAAAAAAGATAAATCTGTCTCAGATCTGGTTATGCAGAAGAGTTCAAATATAATCCTTGGCTTTGTGCAGGACATGACTATATGGAAGCAAACCTCCCTCAGTTAATCCTCCACTGCACCTTCTGGTGATGCCATGGCTGTGCAATGCTCTGCTTTTTCTCAGCCTCATGTTTCTCTCTTTGAACCTCCTCAAAAGTGTTGCACTCAGAGGTTATTGCTAAGTTTGGGGCTGCCTGTTAGTCCTTTGTCAAGACTTTGTCTTGTTATTCTGTTACTGTGCTTTGCCTTCATTTATATCCTTTTGTGAAGGATGCCCTGGTTCATCCTGGTGCTCACACACAATGGTATCCTGCAGAACCTGTGTGTGTACTTCTGCTAAACTAATTTCCTTTTGGGTTCATTGATCTCTTTAATGAAAGTCTAAGCATTTTTATGAGCCAAAACCTCATTACACTCTACAGAAGCTGTACTTTAAACCTATCTGTTCTGTTACTGTACATTTTAATAAAACTTTATTAGATTACTCTTCTGATGAAAGACAGCAGGAAATATTTCATTCATTACAGAACTTGAGGTGCTGGGAAACTTAATGTTGCATTCTTGTTTTCAGATTAATTATGGGTTTTGTTATACCTTGTTAATGGTTCTTCTATGAAAGGAGTTCATATAAATTATCCCATCGAAGATAACTGCATTCATGTCAAGATTATCTTTACACATCCTACCATGTGGCTTCTTTTCAATGAATAGTAATTTTTTCAGCCTTGATTTATTAAGTTTTTCCTGTTGTAAATGGGTATGATACTCATTTTATAAGAAGGTATTTTATCTAAATTCTGCTTCTACCAGTGACACTTTGCTACAGGAGCAGATGCAAATCTACTGAAAATGTAAATCTACTGAAATGCATTTTCTTCCTTCTTTTAGTGAAAAGACTTCATTTTTTTCTAAAGTGGTTCCTATGCAACATGAGGTACAGTAATCTGTACAGTTATTAAGTTGTCTGAATAGGATGAAATGAAATTCCATTTCCTAGGAATGAAAGCATTTTTATGTAACTTAATTTTGTAAAATCCTGGGTAGCTTCTGGAGGGAGGAGAATGCTGAGGAATTACAAACTCAGAGGATTTGTTCAAGATGTTGAATCTACTCCAGCGTTCATTTTTCTTCTATGACCACTGTACATATGTTTGGGCTGTGACTGAGAGCAAAAGGAGAGATGCTTAACTGAAAGCTACAAGGGGTTTGTGTAGATATAAACCACTTTCCCCTCCTTTTTATATTACAGCCACACCTCATTAGTGTCCTGGCTTAAGTAGGAGGATAAAAATCAGTTGCATTTTCTTTCCCTGCTGCCATTACTGTAATGAAGAGACTTGTTTTTTTCCTTTCTTTCTTTTTTATATCCTATTTTATCTGTGCCTGAATTATTCCTATCTTCCTAACTCTGGTGTGGTGGTGTTTTTTTTTGTTGTTTTTTTTTTTTTATGTGCCTGTTCTCTGGATTTGATAGGGTTTTTTTTTTTTTTTTATAAAATAGGAGAATAAATGAACTAGCTCTTTTCCATTGAAAAATTGAAAAATTTCATTTTCATTGCTAGCTCTTTTTCATCTAACTGGATAATCAACATAAAACACCTTGCATATTGTTCATCTTAAAAAGGGAAGTTGAAAATCGGTGATGAGGTTCCTTTCACTAACACAGATTTGTTTCTTTGAAAGAAATTTGCACAAAATTTCTAAGCAAGCTCCAAATGTGAATTTTTTTGAGCGGGTACTCCTAATGTATCTTTCAACTATTATTGTTCCCCTGTTGCTTATGCAGTGCTGAACCCAAAACTGCTTGCTTTGTTACCCGTCAGAGTCAGGTTGTCGGTCAGAGCATTCCAGGTTTTTGGTTTCTTCTCTAGCTTAGATCTCCATTCAAGCACCCCGAGCTGCATGGCACCAGCTGAAAAGGTCTCGGCTCTGTGGCCTGTGCTTCGCTGTAGAAATTGGTTGGACTTGTGTTCCCCAGCTCTCCTTGGGAGACATGTGGGGTTTTTTGACCAGCAGTGTCCAGTGATGTTGGTGTTCCTGGGGTCAGTGTGGCCGGCTGGCCGGGGGCTGCAGCCTGACCCCCAGCCAGCTGTTTCTCACACCTTCTCAGCCCACCTGGTGTTTCACCACTCTGGGTGTGGCTTCCAGCAATAACCTTGCTTATGTACGAGCTGGGAAATGCTTTGTAATGAATATGTATGATCGTGATGGAATAAATACCCTCTTGTAGAGTTTCATCTCATTAAAGGAGAGATCCTTTGGTGTGTCCAGTGCTGATAAACAATGTCTGTTTTCTAATGCTTCAAATTGTGTTAGAAAGTTTATTTTTCAGCTGATTTCAGTGTCACCCTCCAGCCCCCATGCCTGGGCAGGGTCACCCCTGTGCTCACTGTGCTGTCCTCCACTTGAACATTAATGTTGTCCCAGCAACAGCTCCTTCCTTGTTACTGTTGGTGTTTTCCTGCTCTGAAGGCCCCACAGCTGAGCACTGGGAGTGCAGGGTGGGACATGGCTCCCAGCACTGGGGTGCTGCATGGGGGCTCCAGGGCTTGGGAGAAGCAGTGGCAAACCATTGCTAGCAGAAAAAGGAGTTGAAAGGAGATGGGAAATCTACAGGTAAAGTCAGTTTTCTGCCTTTCGGTGGGAATGCCTCAGCCCTGCATGGCAGTAAATAGTCATAACATGAGGGAAAGTAGTATTTACCTCAAAATATTGTGGGAAAAATGAAATAGCACTCTGTGGCAGCGAGGCTGATGTTCAGCTTTTGTATCCTGACCAATAGTGTTTAAGTTGCTCTTTTTCACGAAGAGTCATTTTAATCCCAAAGTTTTAAACTTTTAGTTCTATATAGATGTCACCACCCACCAGGTGCTGTGGATTTCATCCTTTGGATTTCATTATCTTTTTTCTTTACAGTAGGAGGGTTTTAAATCCTGCAGGATAAGAGAAAGCATGGTAGGAAAAGCTTTCCAAGGCTTCTGAAAGCTCTTAGTCTCTGAGGCATCCTGGGCCCTGTTCTGGTTAGTTTTGGGCTTAGTATTTAATCTTTTAAAAGCCTTTGGGAGCCACCAGCTTGAACATTAGCAACTATGTATGAAATATATGCCAAAGCACTAATCTGTATTAGGTGCTGTAGAATTGTTTGAATTATGTATTTCTAAAATAAATGTCTGTTTAGAGTGACCTACTTCTGACACACTGTCTGATGTAAGGAGCACCTTTCTTTCCAGTAAGCAGCTCCCTGTGAGGTGTTTCTTATCATAGGAATAAATAGTTTATGAATATAGAGCATATGGGCTTTGATCTAGTTCAGCTTCCAGGATAAAGATTTCCCATGCCTTCCAGGAAGTGATTTATTCTCACCTCCCCAAAATACTTCAGGCTTTGGCTCCTGACAGGCATTCTGTAAGAGGTGAGGGACAGTCATTGCTGCACGTACCTTCAGAGTTGTACTGAATCATGAACGAGTAATAATTTGGCACATGCCCATCCAAAGGATGTGATGGGACAGCCAAGCATGGAGCTGCTGCTTTTGCACCCTTTGGTGATGGGAATCCTGTGGAGGGATGGATTTGCTGGTTTGGTTGGGAAGAATTACATTTCCAAACGCTGCAAGTGCTTGATAATTAGTGTCTAATCAGCAAAATCCACGAAGATCTGCAGTTTTGGATCTCTTCTAGACTCATCCATCTGCCCAGTCCAAAAGCTTCTTGGAATGCCTGTGGTGGGATAATATTGAAGGGAGTAGCCGAGACATAGTCCTTGACCCTGTTTTCCCTTGTCAATAGCTCTTAATACTGTTCAATATTCTGTATGAATGACAACAAGCTTGTGAAGTCTTGCTGGGTAGATAGGTTGGTGGATCAATTCTGACCTTTGCCATTAGAACTGCAATTAACACAGAGTATGAACTGTAACAGGAGTAGCAGTTTCAGCACAAATGGAGATGGGGGAGGGGGTTTGCAGGGAGATATTTTAATCTAAGAGTATTTTATGCCATTTTTGTTGTCTCTGAAAATGTCACAGAATTGAGAATACAGATGTATGGAGAATGGCTTGAGGATGTGGATAGTTTTAAATCAGTTCTGTTGTGTGGCTTCTTTCATTCTTTGCTTTTTTCCTTGACAGTGCAAAACCTCTTAGGAGAGAGTTTAAGCATCTTCATTAAAAATCAGCTATGAATTCACCTGGTATTTGTTGATACTCATTTCTATCACTCAGTTGCTGTGTGGTTTGGATGAAAAGATGATATTTATCTCAAGGAGATCTCACAAGCGGTGGGCAGACAGGGTTAGCAGCATAGTGCTGTCTGTGGCTGTGGCAGGTGAGCCAGACTTTTAAGGTTATACCTGTGCTATCTATTGTTTTGGTGGTCCTTTTCGTTTTTTGGGTTTTTTTAGGACTGGAGGACAGCAGTATATATGTGAGGGGGAAAGGATCATTGTCACGCACTTTGTATTGGTATAGCATGAAAATGAGAACCAAAAACAAGACAAAAGAGAAAAAAGACTGTGTGGGTGGAAAAGATCAAGGACAATCAATCCACTTCAGAGTACTTTCTCTCTTTTCAAAAAATAAAATAAAAGGCTTTTCCACTGTGTACCAAATCCTAAGCTCTGCATTCAAGTGAGAAGCTATGTTTGTGGGTGGATTTAACCGTGGCCCTTTTAACTTGGTTTTCTCATGGACATTTTTTATTGTAAAATACAAGTTTGTGAGAAGGTCTGCTTTAAGAAACAAGAAGAGACACAAATAGTTGAAGTGTCCTATAATTTTGGCCAACTTTGTTTATAAACTCAGGAAGGCTATATTTACAATAAAGAAATGGAAAAAGAAATTAATTCCCACACTGTGTCCTGAAAAAGTATGAGTGGTGGAAAGGGTAAAGTGAAATGGGAGAATTAGAATGAAAAACTTCAAAGGAAACTTAAAAGTAGCCAGGAGACATTAAGTGACTGGATGGAGAATATCACAATTTCATCCTTGAATACTGCTGGATTTTGCTGCCCTTACTAAATTAGTTTTTTAACATTGCAAATAGTTAAAAGCCCTCTCAAAGCTGTTCTCTACTTGTGGTTGGAGAACAGCTGCCAGCACTACAATATGAGATTTTCATCTATCCACAGATATTTGTGTGTGTGGAAATAAAGCACAGAACACACACTTTCCAGGCTGAATTATGTAGTCGTCCCTTCTCCAGAAAAAAATTCTTTTTGACCTTGACTGGAAGGAGTGGGATGCTGCAGATACCTGGCTTGTCTCTGGCTCTCCTGCCAGCTGCGTGGCCAATTCTCTGCTGCAGAGCAGCGAGAGGAGAATCAGAAGTGCCAGGGGGGATTGATCTTCCTGGACAGGTTCAAGTGCAGGATGCTCCCCAACGTATCTGGGAGAAAAAAGTGGTATTGATCTGTTCTGTGGGAATGTTAAACTTGTACTGAACAGAAAAATCTCATTAAAACTCCCCAAGATGCCCTTTGCTGCTATTGTTGCCTTTTTTAAAAACATTTTTCTTAACAACAGTTTTCCTTAGATTAAATGGCCTCAAGTGTAGCAGGATCAATGCAGCTATCTGGAGATTGATTTTGGTAAATAAAAATAATTGTAATACAGCAAATATAACCTATTTGCCATGTTATCTAGTGAAAAACAGGGCAGAATCTTTTATTTGTTCAGAAGCACTGCAAACCTGTAATTCCAGCTCTTTGGGTGATTTTTCTCTCTGTCCTGTACTAGAGCCCGTTCTCAGTGTGACAGTCCTGCCAATCAAAGATGCTGTAATTTATGTATTTCTTTTTTAAAAAATTTTTTTAGAAAAAACAACTCATATGTTTGAAAGTAAATGCAGCTGAATGTGACTGTAACCTTTATCACATGCCAGCTCTATTTAAACTCTAATGGATCAGATCCTTTCTTTTATGTTCTCTTGAATTATTACAGAAGTTATTATATAAATAGTGGTATACTTTATGATATTTTTAGACTACTGCAGTAAAATTTTAAAAAATACAATAGTTAATCCCCTTCCCTTTTTGGATTCCATGTATAGATGGTTATGTGTCTCTCAGATTTTTGAGTGTCTTTGATGTTGGTTAATGCTTTGGTTCTAAGTGGTTTCTGAAAATGAAAGCTCAGGTGGAATTTGCTAATGTATTACACAAGTAATACCTTGGGGTTGCACTGTTTTTTAGCTGAAGAACTCAAAGTACTTTGGAAATGTGTTATTTATCATGGATCTGTAGAATCATGAGGGAGCTTTGTTAAATTCAAGGCCTTTACAGTCATGTTTACTGCCACGCCTGCACATAGAAGAGTGCTCAGAAAGGAGAGCCTGTCCCCTTCTGGACTTTGTTTATGGGGGTGAAGCTCCCTCTGGGCAGGAGCTGCCTGAAAGCTGAATTTGGGCCATATCAGCAGTGAAAGGTAGGACCAAGACACTTGCATCAATTCAAGTTACCTTTTTGTACCTCAGTTTGCCTGGTATGCAAATGTACCTATATGAATGCTGTCTCCCTCTGTTTCTCCTTTTGAGCTAAAGAGAGCATTGCTAGTAATTCAGTACCCAGAAAAAGGGCAGTTTGATTCCAGAGACAGCACAGCAGCAGAGGACCTGGTCTCTTGTGAATCATCACTTCTGGAAAAAAAGATATGGACAGATCAAGGCTTACTTGTTTGATCTAGTTCCATTTTTTTTCTGAGAATGCAGCAATCTTCTAGCAGTCTAATCCCTTAGACCATCATTTTTACTTGACAGCAGCTAATTGCTCACATTTGTGTCAACTTTTTGACCTTTAAATGGTGCCACTTTTGACAGCACTTGAAAATGGTGACTGCTTTTAGAGAAAGGAAGAAGAAACAAGGCATGCATTTCCACATTAATTAGGATTTGTAGTGCATTAATGACAATCATGTTGTCAGAAAACTTCAGGCACTGGGAAGGCTGTCATGATGGGCAGTTGTTATTCCTTGTCATCTTCCTTTCTTTTTCATATCCATATAAGTGACGAGTGTCCCCAAGGGTAATGTGGCTTGGTGCACAGTGTTTTCAGTAGAATACTGCTACTGACATCAGGGGAAAATCATTGTGTAATGCACTGCCAGACTGCCTGTGGAGAGAAACCAGTGGGGAAAGGAGGTGCTGTGGCAATCCCCATGCCATGTGGGTAGTGCCTGACTTGCTACATGATCTGGACAAGCACTTTCTAGATCCAGCAGAGTTCCACATCTTTGGGGTACTAGGTTCCTCCTGAAAGACCTGAGCTCACAGCTCTGACCTGTGCTATATGTCTGGCCTCACCTCAGCATGACAGCTCATGGAGTTGAGATGTGGGTTTGATATCCTGCCCCATCCCAAGCAAGGAGGGAGGCTGGTGCTGATGGTTGTCAACAGAAAGGATTGTTTTTGCTGTTCCACAGACCTCCTCAAATGCTGGGGCTCCATTTCTGTTGTGTGACTATGTGGGTGGAAAAGCTGCAGGGAAAAAAAATGGTGAGGGTGTAGCTGCCACTGGAATAATTAACTGAGCTTGTAGTTAGCTCTGTGGTGCTGTCAGTGGCAAAAGAGAGCCTCTGGGAAAAGATGTGAAGCATGTTAATCACTTGGTTTCCCCTTACTTAGTGGAACGCCTGTCTATAACTTTAAACATATACAGACACCTTTCATGTCTGCCTTTCTGGTTCATGGATTGAGGCCCCAGCACCAAGTAAACTGCTCTTACAGGCTTCTCTCTGCTATACTTGCACAGAGGACAGTACAAGTCTTCTGAGAACAGCCAGACTTTGAAAACAGATTACTGAAAAAGAATGAATTCCACGGGAAAGTGTGTATATTTTAAGATATCAAAAGATTGATTTCACTCTAAGACTCATAGCAGGTTATTAAAAAATAGAATATAAGAATAAATGTTGACTGTATTTTTGGTTGGGATTTTTTTTAAATCAAAGGTTTCCTTCTGACCTGTTTCAAATTCAGTTTTTCCTATACCTATTATATTGTCTTTTAGTATTTGGCTGTGGTTCATCTTATGTGATTCCCAGGAGAGTTATTTATTGTCCTTATCCTATATATTTGTTTATTTCAGAAGTTCTTAGTGGCTGAACTATTTATTTTCAAGTAGGTGGATTGAGTCACTGAGTTCTGGTATTATATTCATAAAACCTGTGTACTAGATGGATAATCTTGTCTCAGCAAGCACATGACTTCTGAACTGCTCAGAAATGGTTTTCTTAATATTTGATTCACTCTGTTTTCCCTGAATTCAGTATATCAGTACTTTTATTTGAAGATCTTCAAATGGTCAGTATACAGTGATAAACTTAACAGAGAGGTAGTGAAATGACACAGTTAATGTTGCAAACATTCAACCTTCGTAACAGCAAAAATAAAATCCTTCTAGGAGAGAGGGGTCAGATGCTGCTGCTTTAGGCTTCTGGTACAAGTGATGTGGGTTCTTCTGGCTAAGCTCTGAGTTTCTCTTGCTTGTCTTTTATTGAAAGCAAAAGCCTGATCCTTCTGTTGGAGATAAATGTGCCATTTCCACCTTTCAGAGATATGGCAAATACTGAAATATGCCATATTTGACCTTGAGTTTTGCAGGATTTTGTTGTTCAAATATCTAAAATATTTTCAAGTTAAAAATACCTACATGAAAGATCCCAAATAAAAAGTGTCTGTATTTCATTGGTTTTTTTATAAATCCTGAAAATAACTTCTTTAGTTACAAACCAAGAATACTTTCAGAGCACTGTCCATATTCATAATATTTCTCCTAGTAGAATAATGACTGTAATTGAAGCATGGAATGTTTATTAAATGTTAAATGTTTTCTTTTTCATCATGTCCTGCGCTTTCTGACAAAATTCTGAGAAGCACCCTGGAGCTGGATGTCTTACTGTGTAGCCTAATTGACTGAGGGCTCACAAAGTCCCTGTTTCCTAGCTCTGGGCTGTACTCACTAGAATTTAGATGTGTACATGGCCAGGTTCTGATAGCAGGGGTGGCTGCAGAGGCGTTGTTTACCTAAAGATTCTGGTCTGCCTTAAAATACAATGGCCTCCAGGGATCACTACCTACAACTGCCTTGCAGAACAATTGTAGGTCCTCGGGGTTTCAAGCTGTTGTATATTAAATTTACAAACAAGAGGAAGGGTTTACAAATACTTACAACCGGGGATAATTTGCTTTACCCCTCTTCCTTCCATTTTTTAAGCTTGTAAAGACACTAATTCACATCAGTCACATCCCCCCTACTGACAACACAGAAATAGGAATAAATCCACTGAGAAAGACAGACACTAGGTTTTGATTATCTTGGCCCAGCAGTGGTTTTACAGCATGATAACACCGCTGACTTGCATTCTGTTCCGTTTGACTTTACTGAAATCACAATCATAAAACTTTCGTCACTGGCAAACCTACCAGATGCCAATATATCACTCTGTGTTTTAGAAGAGCTTTAGGAGCACATATTTCATCAGGTCTTTTTTCCTCCTTCCTTACAGAAAAAAAAAAATTAACAAAAAATCACCAAACCACCAAAATTAAAAAACTCATGCACGTCTCAATCTGGGACATGTTTAACAAAAGCAAGGAAAGATAAAAAGTGCAACATGACCTGATCTATTTAGAAGAATACTTGAGGAATGAGGTGGTGGAGAGAGAGCAGAGTTCATGTGTAGAGAACTAAACTAGAGCCAGGAGATTCAGCTTTTTAAAGATCCAGGATTACGTGCAGCCTTCTTGGGACCAGCTGCAATCCACCAAGCACTTAAACACTACTTATGGACTTCATCAGTCAGAGTCAGGCTGCCTTTGCTTTTCTGTGTATATACTTGCTTGGCTATGCATAATTTTACTTAAAATTATTCCCTGTTCCATCATAACCATCTTTGTTTAATATACACTTGAATACAAAACCACAGAGCTCAAAGACACCATTCAGATATTTTTTTCACTGATCAGCTAATGGTTGGAGCTGAAAAGTAACTGGAAAATCTTAATTTGCCAACCCAGAAGAGAAACTTAGATCTTGTAACCATTTTCACCCTTTATGTTTAGAACATGTGAAGTACTGTAAGTGCACACCATACTAAAGACCTTAATACAAAGTTTCTCTTGCATTTCAAGACAAAAGCATATTTCCAAATTCCTAGAATAAGTCACCTTGATTCTTAGGTAAACAACATACAAATGTAAAATGTCCCAGAAAGATACTAAAAAGATCAGATGATTGTTTTCTGCATGTGCCAAAAATAAGATAAACTGTATACAAAAAACCCAAAAGGCAGAAAACTATTTAAGTACTATTGAACACAAGTTTCAAAATTCCTTCAAACCAAGCTAACTCATTCTCTTACAGCTCAGTAAAAAATTTCTGTGGCCACAAAGAAGAGGAAGGCCAAAACTTCCCAGTCTTGGATTTAAAAATGACAAACTCGAATTAAATACCATAAGGCAAGATGACACACAGAAATATAGCTTGGGAATCAGTCTCTTTTTGCCACCTCAGCCCAAGTCCTGCTGTGTTTTCCTTGTGCCCAGCCCTCACCCGGGGGACTTTGCAAAGCAAGGCTGAGCAGGGGCGATGTCTTTGCCAGGGTGACCTGGATCCTTCCAGCCTGTGCCTGCACAGCACAACCCACGCTCACCCTTCCAGGAGATGCTGCTTTTCCTGGAGCTCCACAGGCTGCCCTGAGGCTCCCAAAACAGCCTCAGAACACAGTGACCCTCCTTCCTCCTGCAGGTAACAGCTGTGCTAGGAAACTTGAGCACCAACTGACTGCATCAATTCTGCAATTAGTTGAAATTAGAAAGATCAGCTGTCATGCACTAAGGCCAGCTCAATGGCAGTACAGGAAAATACTGTACCTGAATATGGAATACTAACACTGAGAAACAAGGCAGTGAGTTTAAAATACTTGAAAAACATTTATCCCAAGCTGGAAACTTGTCTGAATTACACTGAATCACTCTCAAATACACCTTTTCAATTTACTATTCCTGTTCCCCAAAGTTAGGCTTGAATATAATTTGACTTTTGCAGAATTCTGTTTTGAATCAAACATTGGAAAACACCATTGTGAAGAACCCAAGGGGTCATGGAATAATAAGCTGGCTTGAAATTAATGAATAAAATCACCTGCAATCCAGGCATTTGCTGTTTTACGAGGGAGAAGTAAGACAGCAGTTTGGTAAGAAAAATGGCTTTGGATAGAATCAATTTCTATAGCAGAAAGTTTTAGGTAAGTAGATTAATGCAATTCTAGTGCAGCTTTGCAATGAGAAGAAAAATATCTCTTGCTTGCAAGAAGTTCAAGGACATGAAGTCAGCTGCAGAAATTCATTATTGAAAACAAGTATTTTATTCCAGCACCTGCAGTATTGTCTTGCCAGATACTCAGGCTTGGCCAGCCAGATGTCTTGCCTGTTGTGCCAGTTTGGTAACCTAGCTACGGGATCAGAGATCCACTTAGAAGACAAAGGGAAATACTGCATTTTCAGGGGAAAGAGAACTGGGCTTGTTAATAAGAACAGCAGTCTTGAAGTAACCAGTTCTGGCTTTTTTGAAAAACATATCAGGAATAGACAAAAGTCATCTGCAAAGTAAGGGTTATGCATTCCCTGCCTTTTGCATGTAGAAGAAAGTTCTGAGAAAGGTGCTTCAGGAATATGTCAGAAGGTTGAATTTTATTTGGGGTTAGAACCTGGGTTACACATCAGAAAAGCATCAACAGCGTGGTATATAAATCAGCTTGTAACAAACAGGTTGTCCCCATAATCTGGTGACAATCCACATCAATCATGAACCACAAATCTGACCCCCAGGCTGAACTTGTGTACAAATTTAATTCATCTTTCCTTGCTTCAGCCCAAATCACATATGGTTTGCTCTTGTGGTCAAAGATTGGGTAGAAAATTGTATGTTAATAAAAAGAATTGCTTTCATTATTTACCCTTCAGAACCACTCAACTGAGTGGACTAAACTCCAGACAGGCTGGCTTGCACCAAAGGTAACACCTATCAAGCAGAAACACAGGAGAAAAGGCAAATATTCTTCACCTTAGCAAAAATCCTTGTGTAGAAAACTATAGCCTTAGCTATGGTTCTGTGGAACACAATGCTGGAAGAGGATTTCAGTCCTGGTAATAACTTATCATCTTGATGGTGAACAGAAATGTAGAAAAGTACTAAAGTTCCAGCAAGAAGAGGACACCTCACCCTGTGGAGCTCAAAACACTTTTCCACCCATACAAAATTTCTCTAAATTAAGGGTTTTGCATAATGCCAAAAACAAACAAACAAACAAAAAACCCAAAACCAAAAACAAACAAAAAATACCCAACCAAAACTGGGTTAATAGGAAGCTTTCTTTACAGTAGCTGTCATCCTTATCCATTCTTAACTGACATTCTGGACAACTCTTACCCATGCTGTCTTTTCACTGTTCACAGTACCTTTGTAAACAAGGAAATCACCAGTTTTCAAACAGCAGTAGCAGTAGGAACACAAATTGCTTGTATCTAGCCATGGTCAATGTGATTATTGTCAAGAAATACCAAGTTTTCACATATTGATTGTATAAACCAAGAAAAAAGTTTCACAATGACTTTAGGACAATTCTGTTAGCTCAGGTAACGCAGCACTTTCAAAATCATGTCAAAAGGCTTCCTCAAAAATGAGAATAAAGAAGCAGTTCACACTGTAAACATATTCAATTAACAAATTAGAAATGTGACCACTAATCAGGTCTCTCAGGTTCAGTGTATTTAGCCAATGGCACCTTTACAAGCTCTCCTCCCAGCAGACCAGTTGATTTTATACAGTTGCTCAGAACTGATGCAGACCTTTAATGAATTACAGAGATGTCAATAACTGTAGGCACTAATTGGTCCATGTTAGGACCATGAATTTTCACAGTTCTCAAGCAGTTATCCGTTTCTGCTATTCCTTATGTATGTTCCTATTCCAAATATTATGTATTTGCTTTGCTGACTTTAATAAAATGAGGTTTCTTTTCTGAATTCTCAGTGTTTCATTCATGAGCTCTTTTTATGCAGTGATTCCACACCTGACAGCAGGCCCTAAAGCAATCATACACCCTAAACAATTACAACAACTCATAAAAATAAGCAGTGCATAAAATGTAACAGAAGAACATTACCTTACAATACTTGACGCCCTCAGGGGATCCATTTTCCTTTCACAAACACATAGTTCCCTTTGACATTAATGGGAGCTACATGAATGAGAAAAAAAGCAATAGATCCTTTGCTTGAAAAACACATTTGTGCCAAGTGGGTATTGGCAACCTGTTTAGCCCAGGGGATTGGTGGGGGGCCTGCCCAGAGATATTCACCTGCAGGCTGCTGGTTCATATTCCATGCAGCTGGAAACCACAAGTGTCCTTACTGCTCTGAGGATCACTTGCTGATTTATTGTCTTGGTGCACTTAACATTCACTTTTAAGGAAGACAACTAATTGGGGTATGTTCTGTAAAGTGGTCCTTCCAGTGTGTTTAAACACACTGGTACACTCCAGTGTTAATTATAGCAACACAATTTGTACAGCACTGCTACAATTCTCTGCCATTGGGAAATATGCAGTAAATTAGAGATAAACTTTTAAGTTTCCAGATCTCAACGCAGTCATATGCAATTAGATACAGCTCATAAAAAAAATATTTTCCTTCTTGTTCTAGAAAATAATTACACAAGAACAGAGGTAAGTAAAACAAACAGGTTATACCTTTGCCATCTACTGTTAAAAACCACAGTATCTGTATCTATTATATACATCCATATAATTATATCTATTTGGTCACAGAATTATAGACAGCAACAATCTCCTAATATGCTTCAGCAGGTAGAGTTATAAACCAAATATTTTGAGTTCATCTGTTAAATCTCAGCTTGAATCTCTGATATAGAACCAAATGCTATAGCTTTGGGAAGGTAAGGCAACAACCTCACCAGCCACCAAAAACCCACACAAAAACAGATAAATAAATAAGGAAAAAAAATCAGCAAAAAAAACCCCCCAAAGAAATTCAGGAGGCACAAGAAATGTGTGGTTGTCTAATAAGCCTCAAAAACTCACCCACTTGCACAAAAAAAACCTGAAATATGTCTTCTGCTTTGTTCACTCATCCTTATCCCTCCTCTCAACCTTCCCTTTTCTGACTGTTCTCCCATAGCTCAATTTGTGTTCTCTCTTCCTTACTGATGCCTGGCAATGCAAGCTTGCTTACAGTCACCTCTGTATACTCTACATTCTCTGCCATTAACTTTACTAATTAATGTAGAATTATTTTCTAGCTCTTTCCAGACCGTTAATTTTTAAAAATCCAACCAAATCTAGATTTGTATCTAGATCATATTTTCTTATCACCAAATGATGCACCATCAATAACTCTTGTCACAGTCACACCACAATTTCTGTAGGCCTTTAAAACAGGAAAGGCAGAGGCTGCTTAAGATTTCCATGGTTCTAAATTAAGTACTTTTTCAGCCAACATAACTGCCTAACCATGCCTTGTACTTGATCTTGTGTTCATACAACTGCTTTCCTCTGAAATGGAGATCAATTCTGCCCATATCACAAGACTTCTTTTTGGTTTTGTCATTAATCTTATGAGCAGGATGCTCAGATGAAGCCGTTCTGCCATGTCAGTACATTTGTCTTTTAGAAAATTGACAAAAATCTTTCCACTATCTGAGATTAAATTTCTTAACACCACTAAAAGCAATCACTGATCCCTTCAAGAAAACATGCAGGACTCTGTGACAAAAAGAAAGAAAAAATAATCTTCTACGATTTGGCATCTAGGACAGCACAGAAATGTAAATGTCCCTGTTAGGGACAGAAACCTAAATTACTATTTAACAGAATAACTCTCTAATTTCACCATCTGCATCGAATTTACTCCATGTCAAGATGCTATCACAAAGATAATATCCCCTTCTGTCACTTGTTCCTACTATACAGTTAAAAAGCCACATACCTGCAATAACAAAAGTTTGGTGTGCTCTGAGAGGGAGGGTTTTGGGAACTGATGCTCCATCCTATTGGCTTTTGATGACAAATGGCAGAGCATATATCTCTAACAGATTTGAGTTAAACAAAATCAGTGACTGTTCTGAAAGCATGATAATATACCCTTGTCATTTAAGGCAACAGTGGTGACCCATTTTTAGACTCAGCCTGGAGTTTATGTATATGCTGTAAATGCCTTTCTTCCTCTTCTACACATTTCTGCTCCTTTTTGCTTTGCATTAGCCCAGTAGTTGAGCAATGGGACCCTGACCCATGGCAGCTGTTTCCAGTTGTTAACATGACAAAATCACATGAAATAGAAAGGCAGAATTTGCTCTTTTTGCTGCTCTAGGTGTTGGGGACCCCAGAGCTGGACACAGCCCTGCAGGTGGGTCTGAGCAGAGCAGAGGGACAGAATCTCCTCCCTGCCCTGCTGCCCACGGGGCTCTGGATGCAGCACGTTTGTCTCTGTGGGCTGGGAGTGCCATGGCTGGGTTGTGCCTCCCCCAGCACCCCCAAGTGCTTCTCCTCAGGGCTGCTCTTCACCCTTTTCTCTGCCCAGCCTCTGCTTGGGGTTGCCCTGACGCAGCTGCAGACCTTGCACTTGGCCTTGTTGAACTCCATGAGGTTCACACGGGGCCACCTCTCCAGGTCCCTCTGGATGGCATCCCTTCCCCCCAGCTCACTGACCACACCCCACAGCTCAGTGCCATTGCCAAACTGACTGAAAGTGCTCTCAGTCCCCCTGTCCATGTTGCAAACAAAGATGGTAAACAGTGCTGGTCCCAGTATGGCCCCAGAGGAAGGAGCACCATTCATCACTGGTCTCCGCTTGGCCATCGAGCTGTTGACCGCAGCTCTGTGCTAAGGAAATTTCCCTGTCCAAGCACCCAGAAGCCACTGTCACACTCACACCACCTGAGCTGGGACCAAAGCCCCTTCACAGCTACACATCTCACTCACACAATCAGACCGTGTTTCCTCGCCGGCTTGGCACCAGGTTTCCAACAGCAGGAACTCAGACATCCAGATCATTAAGGAACTCAGACATCCAGATCATTAAATTAATTTAATCATAGTGTAATAATTAAATAATAGAACAACAAAACAGCTCCAGCTGGTACCTCCAAGAAGGGATTCTGAATGAAGGAACCCCTGGGCTCTTATTCCATCCCAGTCTAAGCAAGGGTAAGGCTGGGGGTCGTGGTCTCCTGCCATGTCCCCCCAGGTTCTGCTCACCTGGCTGCCACACAGGGCCCCAGCACCTCAGGGCCCCTCACCTCGGGCTCCTGCCCCCAGAGCTCAACATGTGGCTCACACACCCAGCTACCAGCACTGAATGTGTTCCTCAACATCTCAGTGGTCCATCTTGTCAAATCCATGCCTTTCCAGATAAGGATGTCATCCAGTTCAGGGGATATCGGTTAACTTTAAAAACTCAGAACTGTAAATAAATTCATTGTCCTTAGTCACAGTGAGGCAACTCTAGACCTTTTAAAAAGTTAACTCTGCTACCGCTGGTTGCCCATGACAACAAAGAATTCTCCAATATTTTGAAATAAAAAAATACTTAGGGATAACTCGCAGTTGTAATCTCAGAACACAAAGGAATTTTTACTTTGCAAGCAGTTTTTGAAGTGTGCATTTTTATATTGTCACCTTGACCTACTCACCCACTGCCTGACCATTATGTAACTTCAGTAAGGATTATTTTTATCACATCCCTCTAAACAGATACTTCTCTAGCAATCACAGAAAGAAGAAAAAATCCAGCACCATAAAGAAGGCCTTATCCCATTCTCACATCAATATCAAGTGCAAGGCTAAAAGGATTTTTGACATCCAGGCAAAAGTAGTTATAGATTTGAAGTCAAGTTTCTGAAATCCATAAACTAGAATGTTAATTAATATTTGCAGATACAAACACAGACAAAAATGCAGTTAATGGGCAATCTTTTATATGAAGGGAGATCAACAAGCTTCAAAGTGCAGCGAAATAACAGACTTGTTGTGTTTATCCACTCCTCACACAAATATATGAAGAAATGTCAAAATAGTAACAGATTTAAGAGTAACATGAACCATCTAAATAATTGCACTTGTCTGTGCACAAGTCTTCTGTAGCTCTGTAAATCATTTCCTGCAATGATGTGCCCCTGCCTGGATGCTCAGCCTCTCTGAGAAGAGCTCACAATTCAGTTATTAAAACACACCACCCTGAGACAAGACAGACGAGAGCTGTCTCACACCTATTAGAACTCTGTACTGACTTTAATTATGGCCCAGATTTCCTAATGACTCTGGGTACCTCCTAATAAAATGAAGATGATGTATTGATTTCAGCCAGCAAGGACTTTGCAATTTTGGGATTTTTTTCTAGAATAAAGAAAGGAAGGAGAGAAAAAAATGCAGTGTGATTCATTGGGTCACAAAGAATCATTCTCAAAAGAAAAAAATATCATGTTTTCCCCTCTTCCCTTGTGGGAGAGAATGAAAAATAAAACCATTATTCTGTATTTCAATGCCTGCAGCATATGCTTTTACAGGGTAATCCCTTGTGTGCAGAGACGTTTTATTACGCAAGAAACATTCCAGAAAAGAGCAAGAAAATCCAGTGAAACTAAGGGGTCACAGTAGGGTAACTTTTATTGGGCACATTCTTTACATCCTTAGGGCACTGAAGCAGTTAATGTTTTAAGAACCCTTCAGTCCTGTCATTATTTGCAGGAACTCACCCCCTTGCACTGCAAACCCCAGAATAAGCAACTATCAAGTCCATGACCCTCTAAGATAAGAAAGCATACATCTGATATCACCCAGATGCAGATAATCTTTGATAAATATTCACAGAACATCTTTTGACTCCTATGCTGTGGTTTTGCTGGACTACAGCAGAAGAATATAAGGAATCATGTGCTCAGAGATAAATTAAACTATTTCTCTTACACATAAATGGGGGCTTCATCCCTTTCTGCTACTGCTGAATAGAAGCACAGCTAACAGACAGAAATTGCTAGAGTGAGAAGATGAGATTTTTTTTAGTTGACATGAAACCCAAATCTAGCTGGATGAATCTGCACAGGTGCTCCACATTCAATGATTGATACTGTGTTTCCAAGATACATAAGCTGCAAATTTTACAGGTAAGTCTTCCTCCAGTTTTTGTTAGAGTTACAAAACCAAAATGAAACAGCAACAAAAAAAATCTCAAATCTAAACAAATGGAGAAAACAAAACAATGAGCTGGAAATAACTGGGAGAGTCACTGCAGTCACTGCTGATAAAATGTTTAGATCACTGAGCCACTAGAGTGGTCCTAAATATTGAGAAGGGTAGGATGCCCATAAAAACAAACTGGCTTAGCTGGCAAGTTAAAGCTATTCACAGCCAAACACAAGATCAGGCATTTGGAAAAGGAATTCAGAACTGGAGACTGTGTCCTGTAAAGCAGTAATCAACATATTGGGCAAACATCTGCATTGCAGGATTCTGGCCCCATGCAGGGAGAGACTGGGACAGGTGAAAGCATCTCTAAACCAGAGCTGAGGTCTGGTTGTACCATGGTATCATCACCTTCTTTAACCAAGAATATGTTTCTGAAGCCTATTTAAAAAACAAACAAGCTATTTACAGTCCTGAAAAATGATTTAGACCCTGATTCAACAGCATTTAAATGTGTGCCTAAACCTCAGTAAATTGTGCTGTAAGATGCAGACAAACTTTCTCCTCTCCTAGAGTCTTCAGGCTTATTTCCAGGCATTATCATTTTTAAAGAAAGCCATTTTCTCTGCAATTCAAGCTGGGCATGCTTCTTTCAGACAGAAGAGAACTGCTGGCCACACTCTCAAAAGGCACATTGAGCCCAGAATAAATAGCTTGCAGCTCCAAAGCAAGGTCACACTTTCATCAGCGCAGACCACAGCAATGCCAACAGGTCAATGTACTCTTACTGAAAAATACATCACATTATACTCAGTATTTTGAATATTTCTTTTGTCTCCCATGAAAAACAGAAAAAGAATTTGTCTACAAACATCTGATGTTGTTAAGAGCCTTAAACAGAATTCAGTATGAACGGTATGAGCTGCTACTTCTACAGGGTTTTTTTTAAATAGGAGGGGGTTTAGTCTTTTTAGTGATATATAAACTCATCCAGATTTTTTTGTAATAGGTGTCCTCATTATTTTCACTCACATTAAAGTCCACATGCATAGCTAGCAGAGGACAATGAGCAGTAAACCCCTACAGAGCTGCAGGCAGGGGAGGGGGCAATGCATTTTCCCTTAAATGTTCATCTAAATGAAGCAACCAATTCATCCCATTCAGATTGTACAATTATTTAGACTGGCCTATTAAAACACACTACCAAATAAAATTTCAATGTCATATCCTCAAGGTTAAGTTCTCCATGTCCCCCTTGCAGGCTGTGGTGGTTTGTGCCTGCCTGGATTCCAGGTGCCCACCAAAGGCACTCTATCACTTCCCTCCTCAGATGGACAAGGGAGGAAATAAAGCAAAAGGCCCTTAGGTCAAGATGAGGGCAGGGAGAGATCACTCACCAGTCATTCCCAAGGGCAAAGCAGACTCGACTTGGGGAAATTAATTTACTTTATTACCGATCAAATCAGAGTAGGATAATGAGAAATAAAACATAAATCTTATCACACCTTTCACCCATCCCTCCCTTCTTCAAGAGCTTAACTTCACTCTCAAGTTCTCTACTTCCTCCCTGCCAGCAGTGCAGGGGAACAGGACCGGAGGCCCCGGTCAGTTCATCACCCACTGTTTGTGCTGCTGCCTCCTCCTCACGGGGAGGGCTCCTCACCACCTCCCCCTGCCGCAGCACGGGCCCTCCCACGGGACACAGTCCTCCATGGGCTCGTACAACCTGAACCTGCTGCATGGAGTGCACGGCAGGAGCTGCTCCAGCCTGATCCTTTCCCCAGGCTGCACTTCAGGAGCAGACTGCTCCAGGGTGGGCTCCCTGTGGGGTCACAAGGCCTGCCAGCAAAACTGCTGCAGGGTGGGCTCCTCTCTCCACAGCACCACCCTGCTCCAGAATGGGCTCCTCACAGCCTCCTCTGGCATCCGCCTGCTCTGCCAGGGGGTCTTCCAGGGGACCTCTGCTCCCCCATGGACCTCCATGGGCTGCAGGGCAATCTCAGCTCCAGTGCCTGGAGCAGCTCCTGCCCCTCCTCCTGCACTGCCCTGGGAACCTGCCGGCAATTGTTGCTCTCACGAGTTCTCACTCTTCTTTCCTCTGGCTGCTTTCTCATCTGTGCTGTCACAGAGGTGCTGCTCCCTCCCTGATGGGCTCTGCCTTGGCCCCCAGTAGCTCTGTCTCAGAGCTGGCAGGCGTTGGCTCTGTCAGGTGGAGGTGAAGCCTCAAGAGCTGCTTTGGGGCAAGGGAAATGGAGTCTTAAATCCATCAGCTTTACCCCACATAGCATTTTATTTAGTGTTGTGCAAACAAAATGTAGTAACTTCAAATGCTTCCAGTGGGAGTTGACTAGAGGCTCTTGCAGAGTACAGATCACTATAACAATGGTACTAGACCTTGATTATCCTTTAAAAAAATGTCCTGCAAGGCGCTTCATATCATGCGATGGAATATGGCAAAAACTGAACTATACCAGTCAAATGAGCAGAGAATATATTGCAGCATTTTACACTTGTGTTTTACACTTGCCCTTCTTGTATTTCCTCACTTTCTACCATATTTTGGATTTTTTTCTGAGAGTCTAACAACCATTAGTGCTAATTAAAACCTTGTAATGCTGGGTTTATGTAAATGAAATTGTCATTTCATGTGGTGAATTTGACACCCAACATATGTCACTCTGTGTTTGGCTGTTCCCCCTTTTGCAGGAAGACACATAAAATGGGTGTTATCTTCTGTTTCAAGGCTGGTGGCTTTTAGGGACCCTCTGAATGTACTGTTTTTCTTATACTGAAGATAATTCTGAATCCTGAGGAAGCCTGCATGGCATTGTCTCCACCTAGAGATAGGTTATTAAAATTCTACTTCAAACTGTGTTTCCAGATGACCTGTGTGACTTCAAAGTGAGGTTACACCTTAGCAGCTGCCTAAGTGCCATTTCACTGTTACACAACTGCTTGGAACTTACCTTTGCAACTTTTAAGTAGAAAAAATATATTTCTCTTGGAATTTCTGAATCACCAGAATTTCTGGCTGCCATTAGTGTGGCTCTAAGTGGATTTCTCTTTAATTTTAGGCATCTTTGTATAGGAGGAAAGTGCCATTGTTTTTAGACTGAATTTAAAATGCGCCTTTTATAAAAAGAAATGTAAGAGAGGAAATCCCCAAAGGAATTTCTTACGCTGTTCTGATGCCTCTCCACTTAAAAGCTGCAGTTTAGTTACACTCACCCAGCCCGGTGGCCTCTGCACACATGCACACTAAATTCCCTGCCAAATTTGCAACAGAAGAAAGGTAAAATGCTGTTTGATGCATGGAACTGGATTCAGTCTGAAACAGCAATGCCCTCTCTGGCCTGGGAGGTCTGTGAGCTCCAGACTGCTCTTATGTGAGATGGACAAACCTGACAAGGTGATACTTTCTCACCATGACTGCGTGTCTGAAATGTTTGTTGACATTTGTGCAGAACTTTTGTCTTTCAAACAGGCAGGATGGTACTGAGATTGTGGAGAATGTTGTTTTCTGGAACACTTCAAAGAGCTGGAGTTGTGTATTACATTGCTAAAATGTGGAGTATGTGCATGAATCAATAGTTCAGATCATGTCAGGCAAGTGTAATTCAGGTCTGCCATTTGTGACAATGTCACTTCAACAATCACTTGGGCTCTGTATTTCTGTGAGACACTTGAAAATACAAACTCAGTCGAAATTGTAGCCAGTTTTTATCCAGTATCTGAAAGGAGTCACAGGTTTGGAAGCGCTGCTTACTCTGCCTTTGCTGGTTGCTGTCATTGATTTCTATGACCTGAGAAAAGGAAAATGAAACAAAATTTCAAATACAGTTTCTGTTACAAATGAATTGTGTCTTTCAACCTGTTTGCAGACCTATGCACTACACACTTTTTGGGAGCTGGCAGCACTGAACATGCCAGCTGAGAGAAAATGAGTGCATTTAGGATCACCTCAACAGGTTTTGTTGTCCCTGATGTTTGTGTCCATGGGGACTCTGATGACCTGAATGTAAAAAAAAAAAAATAAAAATTGAGAAACACACATTCAAAAGCTTTCATTTGCTGCTAGACTGCTTTGATTATTTAAGGACTTTGCCTCTGTGGGTTTCTGCCTCTCCAGATTTTTTATCTAAAGTTCTGAAAGACATTATTTTGTTTGTAAGCTGTGTCATAAACAATGTCTTTATTATTTTTGTCTCGACTCTCGTTTTGTAACACAATGATAACAGATAATTTCTCACTGTTTCTCTATTACATCCTAAGATAGCAAACAGCTGCTGCATTTATTATTAAGATATCTCTGCATACATGTTATTTGGCAAACATTTATGAATTGTAAGGATGCCAGATATTTCAGTGCAATCTGTTACAAAGACTAATCTTGTGCGTTTGTTCCTAGACTGGAGGGATGGGGGGAGTGGGAAGTCCCAACACTTCAGTGGCAGAGCAACCCCAGCACTCTGCTGAGCTGTAGATGCTCTGCTTTCTCTAAGTATTAATGGGATTTAGGTAATCAAATTTATTACTGTGCCATGCCTGCTCTGCTATCATAGAGCATATGGTGTCCAAGGATGTGACATGCTTGGCAAAGACTTTTTTATGGATTTCTCTTTGCCAGTACAATGTGTGTTCTCCTGTTTGGGTCTTCAATACCCAAGACCAGTGTCTGGTTGATGTTCAGCAAATATCTTATTCCATCAGTGTGAGCATGTATAAAGTGTATATAGCCTGAGCAATAAATGTTTTGAAACCCTCTAAGAGGAAAAAAGCTTGATACTTTTGAATAGATATTACTTATTCAGACATAAGCCACTAGCTGAAAATGTTTGGTGGCTCTGGGTTGTTGCAGAAACAAAAGGAAAGTGGTGCAATTGTTTTACTTAGAAAGAACACAATTTTGGGCATGTTCTTTCTCTGAGCCTAGAGGAAGAACAACAGTAGGTCTGTCTTTCCTTGAATATCCCTAAATTTTACCTCTTCAGCAGGGCTTTTGTAGGAGGTTCTTCTAAACAGATATTCATTTGCTCTGTCTTAAACTTTACTTAGGTAAAGTACCTCTAACAATTTACTTCTATGGGTCAAAATAAATTGTTAGGGGTAAGCAAATAAAATAAATTCTTAGGAAAGTCACATTAGGCCTGTAATACCTGTTTGGCTGCAATTTTCAAGGCATTTTCACAGTTAAAATTAGATATACACTGAAGTAAATAAAAAAATTTTTATTGCCTATTTTAAACTTTTATAAATTGACATAAAAAAGTGTATAAAGAGCAGGGCAGAAAGTTGCTGTACTGTGTGGGAACTCTAGAAAAACTCTTTATTACCTGGTTTTGTTCCTGCTCTCAGTGAAGGAGACAAAGTTCTGTAAGCATGAGAGTGTCCATGTGTTTTGTCTCTCAGTGTCAGAGAGCTGGTGAGTGCTGCAGTCCAGAACCTGGGTGTGTGTGCAGAGAGTCAGGCAGTGCCATAGCTCAGGAAAACTCTATTAATTAGCACTGTTTTAGGGCTGGAAGATGTTCTATTAATGCATTCTCTTGGTGTGTTTTTGAGTAGCCCTAAAAATATCCCATCTATTTAGGCAGGTATATTAACTTATATGTTCTATTAGTTATCTGCAATCATTGGACCAATATTATTAGGGATTTTGTTTTATCTTTATTAATAATAAAATGAACAATTAGGACTTTCTGAAAAAAATAACAGTTGTTTCTGTTGTAATTACAGTGTGATTTTTAGGAATTCCAGTGGAAAATATTATCATGCTATAAAAGAAAGTCATTAATGAGGGCTGTGCATGGTTATTGATAAATTGTATGCATGCAGAGACAGAGTAACTTCCCCCTCAGGGTTTTAATGGTCCCTGAAGTGACTGTGCTGTAAATGCCTCTGTTGGAATATGAATCTACCCACTTAATATGGTTACACAAGAGCACAGACTAATTTCTTCAGTCATTAAATTATAAATGAAATTAAGTTGTCATGTTTCCTACTTGCATGAAGACAAGGCTTCTCCTCTAAAGTTTATGGGTTTTTGGTAAAATATGGGTTTGAACTTCCCTAGTCCTTTATTTTTAGTTTTTTGGCTGCATTGTTCCTTTTTAATTTTTAATAGACTAAAACAAAGTTGTTTTGCTCCTTTACAGTGTCTGACAATGACTCAGTTCTGGTGCAGAGGCAGCCAAAACCAGCTGGTTGATCCCCAAATAAACTACAACCTGAAGCAGCTGAGGGGTCAAAACTTTTTTGGGAGTTTGCATTCCATGTGGGTCTGGTTTTCCTTACTCTGCTTTGTATGCAACACTGCAGACTGCTCTGCATGAATCTAAAAATGTGTCAAATCCAGTCCAAAGTTTGTACAATAAAGCTCAATAGAAAAAGTGAGAGTAATTATTCAATCACCATCTTACTTTTCTGTTTAAAATTGCATTTTTTTCTTACATGCCAGCTATATGTTAAAGAAGTCTGATGAAAGTTAGGTCTACCAAGAAAAAAAAGTATTATCAAATAGCCATTCTTTATAACACTCTGCAATATTTATTCATAGCTTTGTAAAACAAAAGGAAAACTTGGCAGAAAAATAATGTTTTCCAAGAGTCTGGCAGCTAATATTTGGCTACATCATTGAGTACCTTAAAAAATATTAATTACAACTGCAGTTTACCCTCAGATTGCTTGTACAAGCTGAATCATTGAAAGAGAAAGTTCCTATGTGAATCTGACTTTAATAATTTTATTTAATTGTATTTCCTTTTTCAAATATGATTTTTTAATTCCATTTTGAAAACTTCTGCTGTGTCAGGAACCTCTGTGCTCTTTTCACCACCAAGTCTCCAAGAGGATGTGTAGAAAATCTCTTCATTGGGCTTGAGATGGCAAGAAACAGTTTTAACCTATTTAATAATTTAGTTGATGCTTTTTTCTTCACAGCATTGGAAAAACTACCGTACTTTAAAAGCAAATTTAGTGTTTTAGGGGAAGAAACCTTGACATTTGTGCCAGAATGAAATGTTCTTCTCTGTGAAGTCAGACTAGAAATGGGTGAACACAAATGCAAATGTCTCAATCCCTTCTGAATTTAGGGGGAAAAGCACTGCTGTGGTCTCAGTCAGCAGCAGCACTTGCAGGGCTGGGCTGGAGTTTTGGAGTTCTCCCCTGGCACAGATCCAATCCTGAGAGCCAGGAGATGGCATTGCCAGCTTTTTCTGCTTGGAGATTCCTGTGATCCTGCTTCTCATTTCCTTAAGGCACCAGGTGCTTCCAGGGCAGGAACTGCAGTACTGAGTGTGAGGAGTTGGGTTACTCTGTTGTTTTGGGGGTTTTTGGTGCTCCTTGCCCCATTCCTGTGCAAGCCCTGGTCCTGTGAGCACTCTGGCTTCCTCTGCAGGACATCCTGAAAAACGTGTTTGGCTGTGGAAAACCTGCCTGGAAGTGCAACAGGGGCCCAGCTGAGGCAGGGACTGAACTGCTCAGAGGTCTCTGCCTGAGTGAGAGCCTGAGGGTCCCATTTTGGAGAGGGGCATCAAGGTAGCCCTGGTTGTGGGGCTTGAGAGGAGTGGTTGGGCTAAGCTAATTCTTGTGTGTAGCACTGTTTGGGTTTTACATTTTAAAAGTCCAGAGGTAGAATTACTTATCAAAACTTGTACTCCTAGTAAAATATTTCTACTGTTGCCTATTTCACTGATCCCTGTTATACTTCTTTTCTACTATTAGGAGTTGGCTTTCTGTGCCTATATAGTTGTATTCATTAATTGTAAGTAAGCTGGTTGAAATGCCACACTTTCTAAATTGAATTTGTACTTAAACCAGCCCACCAGGATGATTTCTAGGTGTTTTTAAGTGGCTGTGATCTGGGTTCATTAAAAAGACTGTATTTTCTGTGTTTAAAGAACATTTGGGTAATTAGTTTTTGTACAAACTTGCCTCTGCCAGTGAGATGCATATCACAATCTTACAGATACATAATCAATAAACCAGGAATTCTGAGCTGTGCTCCAAATTTCCTTCCAAGCTTTCCAGCAGTATTTATTTAGCCATTAGCCATGCCCATGCACTTATTGATCTTCAGTCTACAGCTAATTTTTTTTTTTTTGGTGTAAATTTTTTTGGGTATAACTTGGCTGCACAGATGGATTTGGTAGTTTCAAAGAGGCAATTCCTTTACCCTCTCTATAAGAATGAGGGGACTTGTTGGAGTTCCACTAAACACAATTTTTATGACACTGGTATTTCATCATGGTCAGTAAAGCTTATCCTGAGTTTCTGCCTGGTTTTTGCATTTCTTTAGTATTAGTGAGCCATGGACTTGGACACCTGGCTTGGTGCTGCTATGAAGAAAAGACAGGAATGCAGGAATTCTCTCTCACTCTCCTTTTTCCCTTTATATTTGTGATCTGTCTTGCAGGGCTAGGTAGCATGGTGTTTTTATGGCCTGAAAGGGATGAGTCAGCTAGAAAGTGTCTTGAAGTCTGAGGAGAAGCAGCTGATGATGTCCCTCTCAAGCTGTGGGCCAGATCCATTGGATCTGTCAGGGCTGTTGGGAATTTGGAGCTGCTGGATACCACACACTGCTCTGTGCTCCTGCAGTGACATGTTAGAGCAGGGACTGGGAGTGAATTCCAGTAGGAGCCTAGAGAAAGGGATGTGTCTGGCAGGATAATTTTCTTCCTTAACAAGCACTTCATGATTTCAAAGCATACATATATAGAGTAAGTTGCTGATGTTTCTCAGAACATCTGTGTTTTAGTAAAAGCAGGGCCCTTTCACTGCTTTTGATGTGCTGTGGCTTTTTCTGGGTTGGTGTGCCAGGCACTGGGAGCTCCACTGGCAGTCCAAGCAATGCATGAGGCCTGCAGGCAACATGCAAATCACAGCAACTGAAAGGTGGAGCATCATTTGGAAGATTAAATAAAAGCTTGTTATTCCTGGGCATGTACATGAGCAAAGCAATGACCTCCTTTGGCCACCTCTTGCTCTCAGCTGGGATGGCTCAACCAGAGCAGCTGAGGACAGTGACATGGCACAGAGCAGCTCTGGTCAGTGTCCTGCTGGAGGTGGCCCTGACTGACCATCTGCCCCTGCTCAAGCCCCTTCTCTTGGCTCCTGCTGTTGCTGCCACAGATGCTCATTAAAAAAACATTCTCGGTGGGGTGGGGGGATATCATTGTGTTCAGACAAAACTAAGTCTCTGAAATCAACCCCTGTTCTCACTAAACCTCACAATAAATGTATTTAATGAGAGTTTCTTAACCCAGATAAATATTTCTGCTGGCTTGGGGCCACTGTTTTCCTTCTGAAGTAGCTGAATGTTTTGCACAGGGCTCATTTCCTTGCTGGCTGTCCCTGGATAGGGCAGTGGTGGCCCTGCTCAGGAGTGGGTACTGTGGGTGTTAATGGGAAATGAAGTGATGAGGAGCTGTAATATTGGGTATGGCCATGTACAGTGCGTTTACAGTGGAAAGCTGAATAATTTTTCTAGCTTGAAGACAGGACCTTGTTTATGCTTTGCAGTCCTCCTACACATGTGCAGGGGGCCTGCAATAGGCCTTCTTACTATTTCAGTTTGATTTTTTTTAAGACCAGGGTAGAAGTTTTTGCATTAAACATTGAGGTTTTTGCCACTTTGATGTACCAGATCTACTTGTACTGACAGAGGTGAATAGAGACCTTTCTCTGCCTCTTGTGAGGCAGTGAATTATATTTTGTAAAAGAATGAATATTGACCTTAGTGATTTCTCGAAGACAAATAATGTGGGATCTTCTGTGTTTGCAATATTGCTTTCATTATCTCATAAATTACAGCTGTTTGTCCTGGAAGTGAATTGCCACAAAAATGGCTGAGATGGTAATTTTGAGTGCTTTACACAACTTTTTTAAGAATGTAAGAAATTATGACTTCACTCTTCAGTGCTGCAAAATGGGATAATTTTTAACATTATTGGAATACAATGAAGATTTTAATGATAAAAATACTTCTGGAAATTAAAAAATTATGCACATGAGGGTGAATTAAATACACTGATGGAGAGAAGGTAAGAGCCTCTGAATAGAAAGAATTTGTAAAATTTTGTAATGTTCACTTGTATACTCTTATCACAGGACAGGTATTTGAGAAATCTCCTCTTTCTTGAATGAAGCTGATTGTGAAGAGAAAAGTTATCTCTCCCTGTAGTGTTTCTGTTATTCCTCTGCCTCCTGAATGCATCATCCCAGTGCTCTTTCCAGGTTCCCTCTCTCCCTGTCCTGCTTTGAGCCTGGGCAGATTGCTTGGGAACTCATGAAAGCTGTGGTAGAAAAAGGTCTAGAGCTCATCAGATTCCTCTGTCTTGTATTGCCATTGCCCCTTTTTGCAGTTTTTACAGTTTCAGATTTATACAAAATTGTGAGATGTGGTTGAACACACCATATGCTGAACAAGAGGTGCCTTTCAGCTCCACAGACTGTGCCCATAAATCAGGAGATGCTGCGATGTTCATCCTACCTGTGCTGGCATCAGCTGCTCTTTGTTCCTCAGCTGAGCCAGAAAGTGCCATTTCAGGCATGAGCAGAGCAGACAGGAGCTCAGCAGAGCTTGTGGCAGGGGTGGGTGCAGGAGGGTTATTTAATGCTTTGTGCCTAAATACCTGCAAATGGTGGTAGTTGTGAAACTGCAGTATTTTTCTGAAATGCTGACATGAAATATGGTTTTCTGTAATGTCTGCACACTGTCTTCAACCTGCTGTGAGAGGGAGGAGTAGGCTTAATTATTTCAGAGTGCAATTTCCTTCCTAAATGCATCCAAGTCTGGTTCCTGTTTGGAAGGCAGATCATGGCAGAGGATTTTCTGGTGCAGTCCTGGATGTTTTCGATTTCCACAGATTTAGCTGAATTTTGTGTATGACAGTGCAGATATGCAGCCTTGGAGAGATTGAGTTCTGAGCTCAGAATGATTAATCCAATACAAATGGTCTTGTGGCCAAAGATCCTTCACAGATCTGGGACTGTGCATTGAAAAAGGAGTTACTTTTGGCATCTGCTTTTTATTTCTCTCAAACAAGAAGACTTGTAAAAAAGTCCACTTGTGCCTTTTATGTTGAGAAAATTGAGCTGATTTCAGTCTTTGATATTCTCATTGCTAGAATATGGCCTCCCATTTAATATCTGTCCTTATGCATGCATTTTAACATTATTTAGACTTTTCTGGAGCCTTTGTCAATATTTTTAAGACCTCTGAGCTTAATAATCATAATCACCAGTGATCTGTTTGCTGTCTTGTCAAGCCAAAAGTGGTCCTCAGTTTATCTTGTTCTGGATTCCATACTGGCAATTTCTGCTTTGTGCACTCTCACCTCTACCTGAAACACACCTTTTGTTTTTTAATCCTTATTGAAAGTGCACTTCTGATAGTTCATAAAAAATTAATTGGTTTCTCATTTCTCTGCCAATTCTCCATAGTGATCAAATAAGCAAGATGGCATTGTGAAGAATCCAGGATGAGCAGAGTTAGACTGTACAATGTAGGTTCTAAGTATATTGAGAGCAGATGAAATCCTAATTATGATTTGTGGTCAAACATGATAAAATTGTTGACAGTAGTATAGAAGAAATTTTATAGAATATAAACATTTCTGATCTGAAGAGGGGGAAACTCATGATATAGAATGGCATATTCTTAGCATATGGCAGTAGCAAAGTTCATTCAAATCAGGTGAATTATTTATTCATGAGGCTGAATTGTGGCTGATAAAGTTAAGTTCTTTCCTATTAGCAGTTGCAGGGAACAAGTATCCAAAGGAATTAGAGACTCACCAAAGAAACCCTCTGGAACTCAATGTTTTTTTGGTTTGGTGGATTTTTGTGTTTGTTTCTTTACCCCAGAGCTCCCAGGCAGTGAAGTTTTGGCATTCTGGGAAAAGATTGATGTTTCTTTAGTATTTTGTAAGGGTTAATAAGATTATTTACCTAAATATTAGAATTGTCCAGTATGACTATGGAAATAATGAGTGTCTAATGTGGTCCTTGATGAATGCAGTTAACAGGGGTGTAGATCTGAGACAGTTAGCATGATTTTTTGGTAAACAATAGTGTCACACTAACTTTATAAAACATTCTCATTCAATTCCAAGTTTGGCTAATTAATTAAAAACAGTACTAAAGATAGATCATAGACACAAGGGATTTTTAACATTTAACTGTAACACAGCTAAAATAAACAAAATTAATTATGCAGAGTGTAGCAAACTTGCATTATGTGAATAGGATGTAGCTTATGGTAATCTCAAAGTGTAATTTTAAATAGGAAGTGGTCACTGTACTTGAATAGTTCTAGATTCCAGAAAATGTTGGTCTCAATAGTTTGGTGCAACAGGAAAAGTAGTATTTAATCACTACTTACATCTACAGATATCTCTGGAAAAAATAGAGAATCCTAAACAACAACCCCAGGTCCCAGCCATTCTGCATGGTTTGGACAGCTGAACTCAGTCAACCCCACACTCTGAGGGCTTTTGTTTTGGTCATGCTCTAACAGAGGTTAAACATTTGAGAAGGAACTGAGCTCTAGGAAATAGTTATGAAAAAAGCAAGAGGATGGTGATAATGGCTGGTTAACAGTTTATGATCTCTCAGGGTGGAATCGCCCTGAAGCCCTTATTCTAGTCCTAGATTTACAAAAAGGGAGCTGTTCAGTAGGAGCAGCAGTTGCTGTATTTGACATTGGTATGAGGGCTATGTGGATCATCTTAGACTGAGGCCAGAATGTAACCGGAAAATTGAAGATGTGTAAAAAACCCCAAAAAAACCTAAAACCAAACATTTAGAGTGAATGAGCATTACTGTTTATCTAAAGGGGCTGCTTTAGATGTTTATGCATTTTTGTGAGACAAGTATTCTGTTGAGATTTGAACAAAGATTGCCGGTTGTTTTTTTTTAAGAATATATTCAAACTTCAATTGGCAATATTGTTCTGTAAAGATTACTTTCAAGTGGCAAGCAGAAATCACACTTTTTACTTCAAGAAACAAGTCTGTTTTTCTTCAGGAACATGAGCATAAAAGTACTGGAAGAAATGGCAGCAGTAGACAAGCTATATCCATGTAATTCATTGAAGCCAATAATGATGAATTATCACAAATCAGCTTTCCAGCTATGTCATTCAATAACCCGTGGTATTTATCTCTTGTCTTATTAATGAAGTATGAGAAGAGCAGCCTAATAAAAAAGAATCATTCACTAAAATTGAGCCAATCAATCCAGAAAAAATGACTAAATGATTCTTGTTGTGAAACTTTACTAATTAAAATAAAAGCTTCAGGGTAACAGTGCGTTGTTGAATGTAACCAACCGGTGGCAGTGGTCCCAGCTCAGATGTGAATGCAGCCTACAGAAACTAATTGAATAAGTTGTTTTAGTCTTGCCAGAGCCTAAATCCTGTCGTGTTTGTCTAGGAGATGAGAAAAAGCTTTTCTGTTCTGTGCTAACTATAGCAGATTACACACTGTAAGCCAGACAATGATGTGGGGTTTCGGCTTCTTCATGGCGGTGTAGAACGTTGCCACTTGAATGCACAGCAGGCTGGCTTGGTTTTCATTGCAAATAATCCATGAAGGTTAAATTCCATTACTGTTTAAGATTTCCAATTGCTGTAATGTTTAACTTAATTAAATGAATAATGGCAAAATGTGTTTGACTTAAAAATGCCTTACTTAACCTCGTGCCAAAGCTCTGTGATATCCATTCTGCTCTGAAACATTTTTATGATGAATCATCAAGTTTATTTTTAGGTAAACACATATTCACAGTAGGGAAAACCTTCCCATGAATTATTCTGGAAACAAAATCCAGCCCCACGGTTAGATGCTCATAAATGGACTGAAAATCATGTTTATGAAAAGCAAAGGCACAAAGATTGTGCTTCATTGGCCTCTTGCTTAAGCTTTTTACCTCCTGGAGGCCACAAGCCATGAACTGGCCCTTTGAGTGGAAGGATAATTTAATTTATTCTCAAAAAGTCAAAATGTAAATTAAAGACTAAATTCCATTTCATTATGGCAATAAATGTAATGTTCCCAGTGAGCCATGACCAACACCAACATCTCGTACTGAAAAAATGGATCATGAAACACAGCAGGCATATTGCCTGTCTTTCCCTTGGGGGAAGAGGAGGATCTTATTGCCCATGAATGATAGGGAGGAATGTGTTCCATATAATTTGTCATTCACTAAATTTGCTTATGAAAATATAAAATTAATTGAATAGAAAAAAAGGGGCTCACCCAAGAGTCTGCAAGGGGATAATAAGAAAAACTAGCACTATGTCAGTAATTTTCAGCAAGCTGTTAAAAAAGTAATCCTGCTCCAAACAAGAGCAAAGTATGGGGTAAATACTTTGAGGTGTAAGAACATGGCCATTTACATCAGCAGGAATATATGGCACTTATGCAGATTCTGAAGGAACATTCTAAATGAGCTCCCAGTTTATTTTCTGGGATGAAATTTGAAAATGTTGTCTCTATAGTTCATTCAATATGAATGTGGCAGTCTCTTGCCTTTGTGTTCTGAAATCATTCCTAATCAAGTCTTCACTTAAAAAACCCCAAAACAAACCTGCCTGAAGATAAACAGTAAAACACCTCTGTTAATCATCTTATACATCACTGGAGTTATCTTGTTAAGGGATTTGTTTCTTTCAAATGATTCAATCAGCTAAGCAGATATTTTGTATTACCATGGAAATGAAATGGTAAAGTGTAATTGTCAGGTTTAAAAAGTTTGATGTGCAATACAGTGTTTTTTCATCTTTCTTTTGCTTTCTTGTTTCTTCCTAATTAATTTCCTGATTAGAATCTGAGTGGTAAACTTGATTTGTACTCAAGATCAGATCCTGACATAAAGAGCTGAGGCAAGAGGTGAAATAGATAATTGTTTAAAGTTTTACAAAGTTGATTGTTTTCTTTTAATCTAATTCTTCTGGAAAAATCTGGATAATTTATTTTACTTTGTGTTTCTGGTGCCTCAAAGACTGAAAAATAATTTTTTGGGACTACAGACATTTCATACTAAGCACAGAAGCACCAATTGCTTTCAGGGCTGTAGTTACTGATAATAGAAAGAAAAAGGGTTTAAATTTGAGTATTTGATTTTGCTCCACACCCACAGTTCTTGGCTTTCTCTACTTTTTGGCTTAGTGATTGCAATACAATTTTAAAATGCCACTTCTTACCTTTAGGCAAAGAAATGTCTACTGGGTACCTAGTGCCTTTCTAAACCAGAGCATTTATTTATTTATCTCCAGGTTTCACTGTTGGTAGTGATTATCTACATTTAGATCTGACTTTAAAGTGAGGCAATTCCCATTTTCATTCCATATCCACTGCTTTATATAATGAGTTACTGAGGTCTCTCTTATGTATAAGACATATCACTTATAAGGCTTTTTAGTGATTTCAGTGACTGGTTTCTTACTGAGATTCAGCTGAGTGTTATTCAGGGATGGAGTCTCTACTCCCACCCCAGGACACCATTCACAGTTCCTGACTTGTCCCATTTTGTAAGAAATGAAAAAAAAAATTTAAAAAAAGCTAACTACAAGGCTAGGGGAAGTAAACAAGTTCAATTCTTTTTGAGTGGATTTGAGTATAGATCTGTCTCCTGATTCTCCAACACTCCCTTTTTACCCTTACTGAGCTTTATTCTTCCAGGCATTTGGAGCTGGTAAAGGAGATGCTCCCAAGGATGCTATTCCAGATCAGGGGGCAGAAAGGAGGAAGGCAATCATCCTGCCTGGTCCAACAGACAGCCTCACTCAGCTACAGCAGCCTGCATTCAGTGATGGTCACTCTGGCACCCTCAGGTTAAAATATATAATGGCATTACAAAAAGGAAGGCAAATAACAAATACATGAGGTATTGTTTGCCAGTCCTGTAAACAAAAAGAAGGACTTTTTCTTGAGTTGTCTCACTGGGAAAAGAAAAGTAGTCTTTTTTCCCATCTTGTCATCAGGAAGAGGAATAGCAATCCCAGCTCTCCCAAGAAGCTGCTCAGGGACCCCAGGGCTGGATGTGATAATATTCAGCCCACAACAGAACCAAGTAAATGACAAGATAGATGTGGTTTTGCACTTTTGCAATTACTATTCTCTCAAATGTCAGAAAAAATATTTTCAGGCCATGGGGAATGAAATTAATTTTTCAGCTGTATAACAGGATTTTTCTTGATGTAGAATTGAACTATACCCCACAGTCATGCAATTTACTTGTCATAGGCACACACTGCTTTCATTCCTTAAGTCTATATTTCCTGGAATTGCTTTTGCAATGTATGCTTTACTGGAACTGTGTCATTCACTGAGCCCTTACCTTTCAACATAGTACTTAAAAAGAAAAAAAAATACAAGCAAAAATAATGAAAACCCCAAACAACAACAACAACAACAACAAACACACACAAAAGGCACAAAACCCCCCACAAAAAAACTCCCAAAAATCCAAACCAAGATGAGAAGGGAAAACAATTCTGAGAATTAGAGATACTGTATCAATCACTTGTTTGAAATAGCCAGGCTTTCTTGCATGTTTTAGGTAGTTTTTTTTGTTTGTTTGCTTTGTTTGTGTTTTTTAAAAGGAGGGAAATTAAAATGTCTTAACTGAGTGTTCACAGTGGAACTCAATGGAACCTTTTCAAGAAAAGGGTGTGACTTTTCAAAAGCCACATTGGGCTGAAATGTAAATAGTAATGATGTCCTAGACATCCCCATGTCTGCTGCCCTAAATGTCTGTGGAGGGATTCTGAGCAAACTTCTGCCAGTTTTTGGCTCTGAATCACTTTTAGCTTACAGGCAAGTTCTGTAGCCCTCCCCTCCTCAAGGACTGTGTCTGAAATACACAAATAATGTACTAAGATCACTGGCGTGCTGCATTGAAAAGAACTCTTTTTTTGTGAAAAGCTCCTTAGAGGTTATAATAGCATTATTGCGCAGTTTCATACCCCTAAATAAGGACTGGCAATTTTTAAACTGACTGCCCAACTCTGAAAGCACTTGGTAAATGTGCACTTGCATGACTTTTGTGTATCCCTTGCTATCCCTTCTAAAGATAGCCTTCCTGAACCATGGTTTCTGCTGATAGTGTGGCCTTCACATGACCTTGTGCTTTCATAAGCCATACATTCAGGCATTGCTACTTAATTAGTTAATGATACCTTGATCAAATTAGATAAATGGTTTGGAACAATGCTGTATTCAATTAATTTTCATTTTCAACTGATTGCTATTGCTACTAATGCCTGTAATTCGAGACGTAGTTTTGTGCTGTGATATCTCATTCATTTCTATTTAAAACAGGAAAGCAAGGTTTTCCAGACCCAAATGCATTTATTATCCTGCGTGTAATTACATTTAAGCTCATTAATTGATGGCACTGGATATGTGTTTTTTACATGTGATGCTTATGTAATCTGTGCCCTGGTAGTGTTTGCAGGCAGGGTGTAACGTCAGCCCCGTGTCTGAGGGTGCAGGTGTCCTGAGTCAGCCCCCAGGACACCAAGAGTTGTTTCTAAAGCTGTCCCAAGGCCAGTGCTGCTCCTCCTGTGCCTGATGGGCTGCTGGAGAGCAGAGGCTGGGCTGGCTCAGGCTCTGCCCCAGCTGCTGGAGGCTGGGCAGGCAATCCCACACCAAACCCAGCTCCAGGCTCTCTCGGGCAGTTTGAGATGGAGCTCTGCCCTAGGGCTCTTCACTAAGAAAGCTCATCATTTTAATGATAGCTTGAAATGTTTTATTTTCAATTTAGCCATGTTATTCTGGGTGAAATTTTAAAGTGCAGTATTTCATCAGATACGGAATCAAAACGACATCAATGAAATGTCAACCTGATACAGAGCTTGCTGAGAATTTTCTTGGTTATAAATGCAAAAAAGGGCAAACTTAAGCTACAAGCCATTTCTTTGAAGTGGTGTTTGATGTGATGAATGGTTTTAGTCTCTCATTAAAGTAACCTTTTCTGCCAATAAAGGCTTTTTTCAGTTTTTTTTCATATGATTGCAACCAGACAATGACAAGACGTGAGTGGGAGGCTCTCTTAAGAAAAGACCAATTTGTACCATCTGTTCCAGACATATGAACTGAGGTGGTACCATGAAAGGGAAAGCCAAACTCTTGTATCTGAAAGGGTGTTCATTGGCTATTTTACATTCATTTGTAAAGCACTTTATACTAGTACTGGAAACAACATATCCTTTATATAGTTAAAACCCTCTATGTCTGTACTAGATTTTGCATTGCCTAAATGACTGACATGGTGGTTTAGTGCTGTATATAATGAAACTCATGTGTAGAATTATAGTGGGCTAATTGCAATGTTTTTATTAAAACAGTGAAGGATCTTCAATTCTTGGTAATATCCATAGGGGCTGTGCTTGAGCAGCACTGTTTTCCTGTTGCTGTGCTGTGATCTATCAGCATAAGATCTAGGAGTGCCAGAAAGCTCATAAGTGTCCAGAAGTCTATTGGCAATCAGTAAGCTTTTTAGCTTACAAAATAACATTACAACTTGTAATCCCATTAGCTTTTCAGATCCCAAGGACTTTTACAAATTCTGTAGATTTTCTGGTCTACTGGGGCTAAAGTAGAGGTCATGAGGTGTTTATTTGCTGCTATCTCCCAGAACATTTGCAGCAGTCTTAGGAAATGCTGTCACAAATCACACTTCAAATACAGCTCTGGTCTCAGTTCTTGAGGTGGTCTGCAGTCATTTCAGAACACTTGCATTATGACTGTGTAATGTGTTTGTTAGTAAAATATCACAGAATAGAGTCATAGAATGGCCTGGGCTGGAAAGGACCCTAAAGATCATCCAGTTCCAAAGCTCTAAAGCTTGTTAGTATCTTCTAACCTCTGCAGAGAAGGTTTGGTTGCACATAAAAGTGAAGTTAGCCAAACCTAATAGCTGTAACATGGTTTTAGTTGTGAAAATCTGGTGGATTTAGCTGTTTTGACATCATACAGAATATTAAAATATACAAGTAATAGCATTATAGGGTTGTATATCAAGTTTGGTAAGTCAGTTTGAGTTTCTGGTCCTTACTGAAGATAGTATGAAATATTTGGATGTTGGATCTGTTATTTTATCTCTCTTAATATGAAATGTTATGAAAATAGCAGAACTTACTCCAGTTGATAAAATGCTATTACTATTGATAATGAAAGACTTCCTAAATTCACAGAATCACAGAATTGTTAGGATTGGAAGGGACCTCTGGAGATCACCCAGTCCAACATCTCTGCCAAGACAGGGTCACACAGAGCAGGGCACACAGGATCCTCTCCAGGTGGGTTTGGAATGCCTCTGGAGAGGGACATTCCACCACCTGCCTGGGCAGCCTGGGAATTCATGTGTAAGGAATTTATTTCTACTTGTTGAACAGATGATAGTGCTGTGATTATTGAAGCTGGTCTGTTAGTTGTTATTTCTCCCTGTGTAGGTTAATACTGAAGTTAATTACAGTCTTCATTCCAGAGGCAATTTTTTGTTGTCATGAATGTAGGTATATTTTTTTTATTGGTATATTTTGAAACTCAGTCCTGTAGGTGTGTGTTTTATACACAGGGAGCTCTGAAAAGGAATCAGCTTGTGAGTCCTAACTGGTTTTGGAGGTTGAGGAAATGGTTGGGGGAGCTTGAAGGACACATCAGTGTTACCCCCTGTGGGACAGAGTGTTTCTGCTGCAGCTCTCTGCAGGCTTTTTGTGGGAGTTCAGTCCCACAAAACCAGGGAAATCCAGAAACCCAGATGTTAACAAGAGTTGGTGGCAATGAGGTGACTTCAGAAGCGGTGAGGGAAGAGTAAAGAAAAATATCCTCGTACAGACCACAGAAAGGGGTTTAGGAAACCTTGGGAAGAGAAGCAAAAAGTCAACAGTTTTGTTTTTTTCTCTCTGTAACTATTGTCCTTATCTTGTGAAGTTAAGGTAATTTTTACTTAAATGCCAAGTAAATCTCTAACAATTGTAGTATTATTAACTGAAAAGGATAAAGAACGTAATAGTACTCTTACTTCTTTTTTTAAATAATGCTAATGCCTGGAAATATTTTACCTTACCAGCTGAAGTATTTAAATGCCTTGATGGGAAACAAATGGAATAATTACAGTTATTTTTGTAGCCCTTGTTATGTAGGGTTTGAGACTAAAATGCACAGAATGTGTATGTCTTGAATAGTATTAGTTCTTGAAAGTGAAAGAGCCCACAGACTCTTGTTTATCTTTTCTCTTCCCAAAATCTTAATTGCCTTATTTGACTCTTTATATATGCTGCCTGCTTTACAGCACCCAGCCACGCCAGCTATAGTCTGTTTTTATTACAATGCATGCTGTGTTACTCCAATTAAAATAAACCTTTGCATTTCAAATGGTCATTTTTTAATTTCCTTCTTTGGCAATGAAAAATATCCTTGTCAGAAATGCAAAGCATTCTCTTCACAATCTCATTAAATAAGCAAAGTAGGTCACTCAGGCATTCTTGTATCAAGCTAATGCAGAAACTAAACAGTCAATATATTTTAAAGCTGTGAATCTCAACCCTTGTTCCTACAAGGCATGACCTTATATCAGAAATGTCACTTCAAGGTTTTGAAAAAATCTAACATATTTTAGCTGTAACATGTCAGGAAGCCATGGGATGAGCTGAGGAGAATGAATTCCTTCACAGGCCAGTAACAAGCTGAAGTGTGAACTGAGGTGGAGATGTGTTTGTCAGTCATCTGGCAGGTCTAAAAAAAAAAATCAAGCCTCAAAGAAAAACATGTAGTGTAGGTGCTTCCTTCTTCTTGAACCCTTAAGATTAAAGTGCTGCTTTTGTTCTTGGTCAGAGAGAAACACTGCCCACACCATCCCCCAAACAGTAATGCATTAATAACAAAAATAGTCATAAAAATAATCATTCTGATTCTCTGGAGAAACATTTGCATCTAGATGAGCCTTCCTGCCATGGACAAAAAAAGGATGCTTAGCAATTAAGTAAAAGCTAGTGTTATGGATGCATCCAATTTTCTTTTAATTGCAGGAATTTCACAATGTAAAGCTGCTTTATCTTTGATGTTGGAGATTTCCATTACAATATCAACTTCTGCAAGATATGAATAGCAAAAGGTACCCAGAATAAAAATGCCCAGTTAATTGTACAGCAAATTCTGTCACTTGTTATGCAAAATCTGGAGACAGGGGTAGACCATAAACAAAAGATATTTTAAAAGTCAGTCAGTCTAATGCAAAACTAAACTGTGGCTGTTTATGAGCTGGATCCATGCTGGTTTGTGAGATGATAATTGAGTTTTTTGTACTGGAAGTCTTCTACACAGATTTAGTTCCAGAACCAGCTGATATCTGAGTTGTCTGCATTTAGGATTATGCCAATAGTCTCCCATAAAAAGTGGGCAGCATGTTAGAAAGTGTGGGTTTGTTTTGCTAAAGGGCTTGGTCTTACTGCTCAGCTAGGAGGGTTTTATTGAGGTTTTTACCATTTTGTGGTAGTGTGAGTAAAGAGCAGAGGGGAGTGTGAAGTGTTTGGGTGGCCACTGTGCAGCACCACGTGTTGAAAGCAGTGAACACCATCAGCTCACTGAGTGTTCCAAGGTGATGGACAGCACTGCTTGTCAGGTGAGGGCAGTTGTGAATAATGTGGCTTCCAGAAATGTATGCACTTCTGAGCTTATAAAAATATTACTGGACCTGAGACTTATTTGCCCACCCCACCCTCCATTCTGGAAGGCTGTTAACATCTTAATTTCATGGAAAGTCCTGAGACCTGATCTGAAGTTTGCTATCCATTGAGTGGATTCTCTTGGGCTGGAAGGTCACAGCAGTGATCTTTCTTTGAGGTCATACCTGTGGAATTGAACGCGTCCCTTCATCCATCCCATTTTCCTACTGCCTCCTCCAGCTAATCCTGTGGTGGCCCTACCCAAAGTGGTAAAACTGAGGAGAGTTGTCCCTGTGCTTCCTTGTCCCCCATGGGTCAGGGTTGGGAATTTTAGTATGGGGCATGTACCAGGATGGAGCTTCTCAGCATCACCTGGAGGAGCCTGGGGCACAGAGCACAGGGTACAGAGATGCTGGAGGAGTGAAAGTGTGGTGCCTTGGCTGCATGCAGCAAACTTCTTCAAAGGAAGACATAATTGGAGGTTCTTTGTTTAATTACTGCCTGAAGGAACATTTCTTCTGGATGTATGTGTCTTGGAATTGTGGCCACATATTTACTTTTAGTGATCCTGTAGTGGGGTTTGAGGCAATCAGTCCTTCTGTACATTTGATATGAGCTGAGCTGGTTCATTTGGCTTTTGTCATTGTATATTCTTCCTTTGATGGAGAGATATGGGAATAATTTCTGATCACAGATTATTTTGATAACGTGTCACTGGTATTTTTGCTAATATCTGTAGTTCAGTGAAGTGATAACCACTTTATTTTCTCAAAGTTGTATGACATTTTTAATATTTCAGCTCAAGAAAATTTGGTAAAATAGCAAATTAATCATACATACATCTGTAATCTTATTCACAGAGGCAGCCTGCAGCATTGCAATGTGACCTTTTTAGAACACAATTACTGATATGTTTAACAGGAATAATTTTTTTCCCAGAATTCTGATCTTATTCTAAGTAGACAGATACAATCTAGATGGGAAAGACTGAGAAAAGCATGAATAAGGTTAGATTATTCATCTGCTTATATTTAGGTTTTAACTGGAAAACGAAGGGGAAAAAGACACACATACACACACACACACACACATACTTGTAAAAAAAACTTTGTCAGAGAGCTATTATAACACAAAAGATGTCTCCTTACAATTCTGCAAAGAGTAGGGGAGATACAATTTGTAATTCTGCTATAATAAGAGTTAGTGCTATTGATATAATACAGGTGTCCCTGTTTGGGTATATCTATGGAGAGACCTTGAATGTAAATTTTGTTTAACCTTTGAAAATTGCCTGATTTTATGGAATGCCTAAAGAAGTATGTACAGAGAAGATATCAATTTTTGTAGGTTAGATATATCTAAAGTCTGACAGTGCTCCCCTGCTTGATGTGAAGGGCTTTGAGCAGCCATTGAGGGTGGGGATTATCTACAGCTATGAGGAGCTTTTGTTCCAAGGTGGTCTATCCTGTGTCATACCCATACATCTTCATGGAAGGCTCCTAAAACCTTTTTTCCCATCCCAAGACCTTTTCTACATAAAAGAAGAATAGTTACTCTAAGTGATGTCTTCACTTTTAAAAAAAAAACCTAAACACCATCAAAAACAAAGAAACCTACTAAAAAAATAATTGTGCAATCCAATCAACTGAGTTCCAATTATTTCCTCCTTCCAACACCATAGCTATCTATAAATTGATTTTTCATCCTCTATCTCCAAAACAAATTGCTAAAGAAAGATAAATTTCGCCAGCCAGTTATAAAAACAGGTTCTGTTTCACTCCAGTTTTCCAAATAGGAAGGCTTGAGAGGCAGGCATTACTCATTATTATTATTTTTTCCCCTAATAATGCTACTTTGTGTATCACAATAGCTTTCAAGAAACCAAAATAACTGTTTGGAGGTATATAAGGTGTTTATTGTTTCAATCAATCCAATATGCCAGCAATTCAGAGCACTGAGTCTTAGGGAATGCAACTTTAAAACTCCAAACAGGCCAGACACCTTCTCTTCAGACTGTTATAGCTTCTCTTGTTTAATAAATGTTTAACAAGACCTGATTCTGATTTGCCTTATAAAAGCTTAGATAATTTGATTTTAGAATGGTTACTCTAATAAAAAGCCAGAGTACATAAAACTCAGGGCTACAGACCTGAGCTGTATATGGGAAGTATCAGGTGCTCAGCTATTCTCACTCTGGTTTATGCTGGATAAAATCTTGTGAGATAGGTAAAGATTTCTGCCCTCCCTAAAAATGACCATGAGGGGCTCCTCTTACACACGGATTACAACTTTTAAAGTAGTTTTAACCATCCTCTTTCATATTGTGCTCATTGCTGTTAAAAATATGTTCATCAGTTTATTAAATAATGAATGTGCTTTGTGCCAGAGGTGTAGCTCATTCAAAGAACTTCAGCACTCTCCCTGTGGATACAGCTGGGATACACAGATATGCCGAGGCAGGATTTGGGACATCAGCTAGGCTGATTCAATGGCTGAAGGAGGAGTTCAAGGATGTACACTATGATTTTGCCCGGAATGGATGTTGGATAATTATAAAACCAGTAGGATGTAATCTTTAGACTCATTATGAAAAGAGGAGAAAATTGAATTAGTTATTAAAACAGCATACAGGAGGTAATATCCAGAAATCCAGGTCATATGCATAGCACATGTGTTTCAAGAGTTGCAAATGACTTCAAGCAAAATTTCAAGATGGACCACATGATACAATATCTAAATACACACTGGAAGGTCCCATTCCAGCAGCCCTAATAAATATTTTTACTGCTATTGTTTACCCTGTTTAACAACCCTGAGTCCCAGTTGTTTTCATCTGAAATTTAATTTATACTGTTTAGCTTCTACCAATGGAATATTTGCACTGGGAGACCTCTAGAGAGATTTGTTTCCTGCCCATACCATCTTAGGACCTGAACTATTTGCCTGGCCAAGATGATTGTAACCAAACCTGTACAGATAAAAAAGCACTTTCCCCTACACAAGTCTCCAGGCAGGCACTTTTTTTCCTGAAGCATTGTTGCAAAAGTTCTCTACATCATGAGAATACCTGGTATTGTTTGCTGTGCTGAAGTGGCCTTCATCTCCTGCTGATTTTGCTCAGCTTGTTTTGCTCATTACTTCACAGATTACAGCACAGTGCTAACTTTCCAGCAGCTCCATTCTTACTGCAGCAGCCTGCTTTGGAGCTGTCTGAATGGTTGCAAGGCCAAACAATCATTAGGCACAGTGGAAAGTGCTGTGGTGTGCTGGTCCAGCCCCCCGTGCTGCATTTCAGGGGGCTGCACTAGAACTTCAGATCTACCTCAAACTTTTGTGCTCAGCATTTCTGATGCTATGTGTTGACTGTGCTTCAATGTAGTTGTTCTGAGAACGATTTTCCTAATGTGATTTATTACTTGACTTTCTGTGAAACCTTTGAAGTGCTGTATGGCCTTGGACAGGTCTGTATTTATCATTCAGCAGGTGCATGAATGTATGCTGGATGTTGGACACATGCCTGGGTTAGAATGGAAGTGCCCATGCTAAGACCAAAAGCTATGTGAAGGTTTATCAAATTGCTTGCCTGGTAATTTACTGCAGATGGAATTTCAAAACTTACAGTCTTGAATATAAATGGGCTATAATAAATTTGGAGAAGTTTGTTTTCTGAACTAAAATTTTCCCGCTAAAAAAAAAGTAATTTCAGTAGTCTGTTGAACTAGGCAAGTTATTAGCAGCCAGATCTTTGTGAAGAAAGCATAAGGGACTGTCCTTTGAGATTTTTTAAACTCCTTTCTGAAGACTATCTGCTGCTGGCTAATTTAATCTGTAAGATTTCTTTTTAATTGGAGGTTAAGAAGTTCTTATGACAGTAATTATTCAGGGAGCAACCTCTGACTTGATGCTCAGCCTGGTAAATGAACATCCTTTTTTTTTTTTCCTCCCTAAATGGAAGGGTTTTCAGAGTGTTTTAGTTTATAAGAGGTGTAATTTCCCCAGTTTAGATTTCTGCAGCTGTAGCTCCAAGGTGGGGTGCCAGCATTTAAGGGGGATGGGATGGGGTTTTACTGTGTGCTTGTGCTGAGCAGGGAGGGCCTGATGCTCTTCCACTGCTTGGCCTCACTGGCAGAGAGATTTATGGGCAAGGCACTGGGAGGTGAAGTTTATTGGACAAGGGAATAACTTGAAAATGTCTTAGAGAGCTGGGTGAGCTGTAAGTGCAGAGGGATGCACTGGGGATAAGACAATGCACAGAACATGGGAGTTTCATACTAATATGAGTAGGGAATTTAGTGTTGGCTATGTCAGAGAGACTTAGTACTTCCTTTTAAAAAAAAGGAATTTCAACTAAAGAAATACAAATTACACTGAAGAGGGGAATCATATCTTGTACAAGAGTTTAATAAAAACAAAAATGTGTTCTGACGTTTTAAAAATTAGGAAAAAATGTTTTTTTTCCCTTTGGGATCTAGCAGTTCATAGTGTGCTTAACAACAAAATTTTGCAATTTGTCATGTAGCTTTTAATTTTTTTTATTTAGCTATTCTGAGAAAATCAATTTAGCTGAGTAACAGTGATAGGATCTCCAGCTATTATCACATAATCATTAATTTCTTCTGGTCTCTGTTTAATACAACTGCTGCAGAATCTTTAATAAATCATTAAAATAGCTTGGATTTAACTGAGGAATAAATTATTTAAAACCATAACTACAACCTATTTCCCCACTCCCAACCCCCAAAACCCTTTTCACTTATTAAAGTGTAAGTGAATTAAAGCACAATGAAATCATAAATATGAGAATCTACAGCTTTTTAAAAAAAATTATGAAGAGAATTAATGCAGACAACTGAATTCCTGAATCTCATCTGCTGATGATCCATGCCTGCAGATTCCACACAGCTGTATTTCATGGAGTGCTTAGTACCTCCAGTGTTCACACTCTGCCTGGTTTAGAATGAAGACATTGCTCTCTTTGTTTTGTGTCACTGCATTTTTATTTTGTTTTTTCCTTCTCAAAGCTTCAGAGGGACCATCAGCACGAGCAGGTTTATTTGGTACCTGGCTGGTGCTTTGCAGCTGTGATTCCAGCCCTGGGCACCGAGGTCAGGGCAGGAATGGAAGTGTGGGTGCACAGCAGGCTCAGCTCCCTGAGCCCCTGGAAGGAGGAGCACCAGTAACACACAAATGCCTTGCACCTCTTGGAGGGTTCACTGACAGCTACTCATAAATACAGCTTCATTTTGGTAAGGTTTGGCAGTTTTTGTTGTTCTTTTTTACTAAATTGGGCGTCTGGTTTGCTTTTTGAATATGAGATTCTGGAAGCACAGCAACACTAATGGAGGAGTAGGAGAAACTTTCAGCTGGTATAAAATGAAATAGTGAGCTCTTTTCTGCTTCACCTTTGTGAACTTGACAAATGCCTGGAATGTTTGTTTACACAATGGAAGGAATGAATAATTAAATAGTTAAAGAAAATTAAGGCCCAGTTGAATAGCACCATTAGGTTAAACAGATTCCTCTTCTGGGATTAAAGGTTAAGGTGAAAGATAATGTAACTAAGTTGACCTCCTAGTAAAACACTTAATGTTGTCCAGCCTGATTTGTGGAAGTTTTAAATGTATCTCTGTAGTCACTGAGTGGCAAATCCAAACGCAGAGGGTAATCAATATAAGTCTTAGCTATTTCCATGAATACATCATCTCTTTTTGAGTGAAAGTCACTTTTTTAGTAGCTAAAAATGAAGGGAAATGTTCTCTTGCCTTCCAAGAATTATTTTATAGTCAATTTTAAAGAACAATTAACCGTCCCTGAAAGTTGACTTCTTTTATTCCAATTTCCAGGAAAAGAAAGAAATAATGTGTCAACAAATACTTAGAAAAAAAATCCAGTTATTTTTATCAAGAGGGGACTGTTAGTTCTTTTGGTCAGAGGGGGGTCTTTTGGTCTTTCTGTCTAATAAAGGGACCCTTGAAGCCATGTGTTGAGGTAAACAATGTCACATAATGTTGCTTAACGATGTGCTGAAGAGGAGAAAAATTACAGTGCAGAAAGCTTAGAGATCAGGGAAGAAATCTGTGTGTTTACATATGTGTCCTCTGCATAACTGGCTGGTGAATTGCAGGTGTGGGGCGGCAAGAGGGAGTGAAATGGTACCTACCTTATTCCAGAAACAGCAGCTGAACCCATGCTTTGCAGAGAGCAAATGGAGATGTTTCTTTTGTCAGGGATTTTCAAAAAAGGAGACTAAAACCACCTTGTGCAGTGAGTTTAGCACAGATCCACAGTTATCTGTGTATGAAACACGTTTATTTGCTATCCTGGTTTCCTTTCCAGGACCTATTCCAGACAGAGAACTGTGTTGGATGTATTTCCATTGCTCAAATCTATGCCTCCTGACGGGCCATGTTTTCAGCACACTGAATTTGAATATTAATGTCAACAAGAAGTGTGGGGAGGCCGTCAAGGGGCCCTTTGAGGAGCGCCAGGGAACAGTTAAAGGGCCATCGGCAGGGGCTCAGTGCTCCCAGCCCTGCCTGACAGGAGTTACTGCAAAACCCAGGGCTCTGGTCCAGTCCCTCTTCCCAGTGGCTCTAGTCTTCAATGCTGATCAGGAATTAATGTGTTGTTGTGAAATGGGAGGGAAAATCTCATGATTTTCTCATGATTTTCTCATTATGAATCTCAGGAAACAATATTGGAGGACTGGGGGAGGAAACCAAAGGGATTATGGAACAAAACTATATGTGAAATTCTATTGGTTAGGAATCATAAATAACTGCAATAAGTAAGAAGTGGATGAAGTCCTTGACTCTCTATTTTATCAATTATTATTAATTATACTAATTATCTATTTTACTCTTTTCTGTTTCAATGTTGCTACAAGCCAACTTGCTTTCATCAAGTAGCCTGGAAAATGCATCCTCCAAAATCAATGTCAACCCTTTGAAATTTTGTTTGAAGGACTGACCTGGCTGCATAACTCTAAGTACCTGCCTCTATTTTAGGAGGCTTCTGTTATGTATTGAAGAATTTGGCTTATTAGCAGGTGACACTGGCTTCCCATTAAAAAGAACTTGAACAACTGCAGAGCAGAAAATGAGGTGATTGCAAGGAAAGACATCTGGTATCAAAGGCTATTGCAGAGAAAGCCATGCCCAAATGCTTATTGCTTTCCTTAACAGAGAAATGTTCTGTTTATTTCCATAAATAGAGACATTTCTATTAAAGCAAATTACAGTGAACCTCTGATTTGTATCAGATGAGGGTCTGCCTAGTGATGTATTAATTAAGTGCTCTGGAGGTGTTCAGTGAGAGAGCTGAACCAGGGCATAAAAGGAACAAATCAAAGTTTCTGAAGGAGAATCCAGCTGTGCCAGAACCTTTGCAGGAAACAATCAGCACATCAAAGCTGAATATTTGCAGTTGGACAGTTTGTAATTGTGGTTACTGTGGAACTCAGACAAAATAGACACTGGGTTTAGGTCAGCAATACCTCATAGCTGTGAGAAACAAAAGGGGAAAAAATAAAGAAAATGCATCATCACTTGACACAGCCAAAGGCACTCATCCAGCTCAATGTGCTATTGTAAAGGTACTCAAATGCAAAAATTAGTAGTCCCAGAGTAGCCCAGCAGTCTCCCAGGGGGAGAACAGAAAGAGAACATGTCTACAGCTTCCACCCCTGTGCTTTACATTTCAAATCCTGGGTAGAACAGAGGAAAGGGTAAACCACAACTGATATTTTTCTGCTGCCTTGCACAGAGGCTGGAAAACAGCGTTTGTAGGCATTTTTAGCCATTATTAATCCATGCAATTGTAACCTTCGTAATTTTCTCCCTTCAAAGTGTAGAAGACATTGAAATAACAGCCTAAGGAGGTTTCAAAATTGGGACTTGGCATTTAAAGCCTAGTCAGCTTGCATGGCATTGTGTAGTAATTGCTAGTTAATGTAATAGCAAAACCATTACGGTGACAAAATCTTAGAGTGTATTTCTCTTTTGATGTGTAAATTAAGACTGTCAGAAAGCAGTCCCAACATTAAATAGGCCCCCTCATCCATTCGAGTTTGAAAACACTTTGCTTAATCATCAGCAGCATATATATACTCTTTTGCTTGTGTCTGCCATATTCACTAAAATTATGTTTCATGCATTCTGAAGGAGAAAGGTTTATCTGGGCTGTGAAATCTTTGAGAGGTTATCTGCTGGACAAAGGAACAGTGATTTTTAACTCAAATCCTGGTAGAAATTTTTGCAGCAAACTACACAAAATTTACGCCTCTTAAGCCTGAGTATTTTGGGACATTATTTCGTTTCAAACCGCAGTGCAAGACTGAAGAAATTCACAACAGATAATGTGTTTCCCGGGGATAGGAGAGAGATTTTGAAATAAGTACTGGCCTATTTGTAGAAATTATGGGAGCTTCAATAAAACCAAACAGTACCTATCTGTTTTTTTCCATTCTGTAAATCTTAATTGTTGTCATTATGGTATAGACATTAGAATATAGTTCTCTAACTTATTTTCAGCAAGTACATAAAATAATAAACCAAAAATTCCCATATTGCTTTCTCACTTTGGCAGAATTCTTCATAGATATATTTCTCCTACCAAAGATCTCAAATGGTTTTGTGAATTACCAGGAAAAGTCACTATACCATTTGTTCTTGGAAGAGTGAAATATTTATGACTGTGTTGCTGTTCCCCCTCACGTGCTTGGTTGAACATCTTGGTGCTTTTATCTCCTCCACTTCCTCTTCTGTTCCTGACAAACTTTTAAAGTAATGATCAGTGCCCAGTTGCAAGTCCATCTGCTGCAGGTGGTTTGAATGTGAGCTGGGTATTTTACCTTTAGTTTGAGTGCAGTGAGGACCTTGGAATGCCTGTGGTTCCCCCTCCCTTTAGTGTTAGAAAGACTCATACTTTGTTACTCACAAAGAAAAAAGAAAAGAAAAAGGAAGCAAGAATATAGAATTGTACTTATTATAATACTCAGAAACTGATTAGTGTGGGAGGAATTAATTATTAAATCTACCCACGCTCTCTGTTTTTTTAAATTTTTGCTATTCAATTATGCACCAGTAAATGTTATCATGCAATCACTGGCAAGGTGGTAATTAGTATTTATGAATTGCTGCTTTTTAAGTCTGACCTTTTGATAAATTCCATTTGTGGAGGTGGTTTTAGGTATACAGTGATCTTGAGGAGCTGTGAATTTTTTGTTTTTCCTCAGTTCTGATTTTTTGATACACTGTTGCAGTAGCAATGACTTACAGTCCCCTTTTGTTTTTGCTAATAAGAATAGACACTTTAATGCACAGAAAGGTGCCCCTGTAAATCACTGAATTAAAAGAAAGTTCTTAAGGTAAGGAAATGCATGTAAATGAGTGGTCAGTGAAAAGCACTGTGAAAGGCAGTAAACAGATGCCTTTTAAAATCAAGCTTCTTATCTGGGTGCCTAAATGGGATTTAGATGCCCGTGTTTAACCAGACACTTACAAAGATTTTATGTTTTAATTATTTATGAGTCCTTGAAGAGAGCAGAGGTCGGTGGTGTTATCTTTACTAGCTAGTTATACATCAGTATGACTGCATTCTGAAAATAACCATTTTCAGCCCTTCTGAACCAGAACCCCAGTGTTCCCAATCCCCCACGAGCTGATTTTGCAATGTCCAGAGGCTTTTAAACGGGACTGTGGGAGTGAGTGGGATCCCAACTAATCAGACTGACTGAGGGGTTGTGGTCAGCCTGCTCAACCACTTGTCCAAATGAAGGCTCCAGCCATGGAAGAAAAGCACATTATTGCTCTGATTCCCAGCCTGTCCCACCGACAGGCTTTGTGCTCCTGCTGCAATGAGTCTTTCTGGGGGTGCAACTCAGCCAGACTCTATTTAAACATTCTTCAGCTAGGAAGGGAGAAAAAAAAAAAAGAGTGAATGGGAAAATACTGTCTGGTTAAACCAAAAAATGAAAAGAGGACTCCTGTTGAATTTATGCATATATAAAATTATGTATTTGTGTATATCTCAGGTTTGTGTGATGTATTTTAATGTTATGCTGAGGATTCATTGCTAGCTGAAGTGCTCCACTGTGCCAGGATTTCAGGGCACTTGTTCTCTTGAGGAAACAAGCTTGTCTGGAGAAGAATTACAGAATCTTAAAGTTGAATTACTGTGACTCACGTCTTTTACATTTTGAATTATATTGTTTACTTATGGGAGGGAGGATTACTTTCTAGTAGGTTGATTTAATGCTTGTTAAGGCACTAAAATAATTCTTTTTTTTTCAAATACAAGATCAGCTGATATCAGTAAATTTAATTTGATCAAAATGGGTTAAGTCTCTTGGGTCCCACAGTTGGATGTGCTGCTCTTTCAGGCTGCACAGCCCTGCTGTGTCCTGGGAGCAGGAGCAGAAGGGCTCCTTATGTCAGGCTCCAGGAGCAGCTCTGAGTGGAGCAAATAAAACCATGCATGGGGGGTTGGTTTGTAGGTTTTTGGGGATTTTGTTTGTAGTTTTGGGGGATTTTGCAAGCTTTTACGACTTATTCAAGTAGGATATAAACGTATATATACAAATAGTCTTGTACCATCTCATGGGCAAATATGCCCTTGTTTCCCGTTTTTCCCACATTTGAACAGTATAAGGTAACTTTGCAGAGTTGATTTGACAAGTATTAAATATTCCATTATGTTCTAGATGTAAAATTAAACTCGAGGATGAATTATTTTTATAAGACTATTTTTCTGTGGTCTGAAAGTGGTTTTGAAATGTATTGAGTCATAAAGTTGCTCCAGCTGGACAATAATTCTGTTATTGAAACTGGATATGGAGAAGAAAATACACTGGATTTCTTTGCCTTCTTGGTTTCACTTTTTTAACCATCTCTTCCTTAAAAAATGTAGAATCCTGATAAGAACATGATATAATATTATGTGCTGATGTGATTTAACCAAATACAATAAGAATTCTTTGAACAGCAAAATAAATAAGGACTCTAATTTTACTTAAGTAAAAAATAGTCATGATTAGAACTGGAAATTTTAAGAGTCCAAGGGAAGAATTGAGTTCAAGTTTTTTCTGATAAAAAAGTTTAGTTTCCAGTTCTATTTATGTTGCATTAATGAACAGTAGTTGTTCAGCAAAGTAAATGCAGAAATTCATTAAAATTGCAGGAAAATAGCAATATCTTAGTTAATTTTCTTCAAGAACTGATTCCTTCTGACTATAGGTGAGGATTTTTTGGGTTTTCAATATTTTGCAACCTTAAAGTCTGTGATGCTTTTATATTTTATATACTATCTAAATATATTACTCAGTTCAATGATATTTTGGTGTACTCGAGATTTTTGTGGCCAGTTTAATTTTATAATCATAAACAGGAAAACCATTCTAATCTTCAATTTTTTTTGCATTAATTTCCCTTCAGGTCAGTCTGCATTGGTTTGTTTCTTCTACTTTCTTATTAATTTGAATGTAAAATTACTCTGAGAAGTGTTCTACTAAGAAAAAAAAGCTCTGTGTGCACAAGCAGCATGCAGAGCCAAGGATACTTTTTATTTAGAGTGGTTTTTTTTGGTTTTGGTTGTTTTTGTTTTTTGCAATTTAAGTAGAAGAAAATATTTGGATAATTTCAGAGTGTTTGGTCCCTAATGTAATCGATCAGCTTAGCTGGGAACTGAATTGAGAAGCTTAATGAGCAGAATCTTTAGCTCCAGTATATTCTTACATCTGGAAAAGAACTAAATAATGCTAAGGAGTTGTGGGAAGAGATGCAGAGGTGTCCTTTATGAATGATTTATGAGAGTTCATACTCTTTCACACACAATGGAAAATGGATTCATGCTAATGAGATACATTTTGATCTTCAGAACTTTAGCAATAGTATTAACTCACTAAATGGTATATTTAATAACTGGAAATAGGTGGTAATAAAATATCTGTAAGCATTTTTTTTCTATATTAGGAGAAAAATGTGTTTGAGTAGGATGCCCTGTTTCCACTGCCAGTTTGGTTTCTACATTTTATTTAAAATCCTATAATGGAGTTTGTGATTTTGAACTTTTTTTTATTTGCATTTTGCCAGCCACCCTCGAGCGACCTGCAGGACTTGAGTTATAAAAGATAGAGGAGAGAAGACAAATGCCTTTGCATGAGCTGCTCCCTGAAGTTCATATTCAGAGGTTGACTAAAACTGCCTCCCTTTGCCTTCAGCCCCACTTTCTTTCACAGAAATTAGGCTCAGTGACTAATGTTGATTATGTAATAATTGGTGTCATTCCACTGTTGGCAATTTTCCCTGAAACATTAAAACAAGATATGAAAGTTATTAATCTTGAATTATTTTCCAATTCACTTTCCAGATGTTGTACAATAGTTCTGCTACTCTGTGATGCTCCAGAAAGCTGAAAATCTGAGATTTGCCTGTGCTAGTTCACATGACTTGTACTTGGTATCTATCAACAAAGACCTGCCAGTTGTCCTTTAATCTGGAGGAAATCCAAAGCAGTCAAAAGGAAATGCTTCTCAGAGGTAAGAGAGATTACTTTTTTAAAAAAATTATTCTCTCTAGAGTGATGAATTCTGACCAGTTGAAATTGTGCAGTTGTGTTGTATTTGTTGCAGGAAAGCAACAAAAAAAGAAAAAGGGGGGCAGGGGGAGCAGAATGAAAGTGACTTTTTAGCCCTGGATTTAAGTTTTTAAATCAAGATTTTGCTGGAGTTAGAGTATCTGTTTCTGGTTACCAGAGAATTTGTATGGGGTTCTTCCTCTTACATTCAGAAAATGGAAAAATAATACCTGAAAACTTAAAGGCTTCTGCTCCAGAAGGCAAATTAGCAAATTAATGTGCATTTCTGGGTTATACCCTGCCTAGTTTATGGAGTTAGCCGCTTCCACACCCTTGTATGCTAAAGTGGGGAGGTAAGCAGTACACTGCATTTTGAACAGCTGCCTGTTGGGAAGCAGAGACTGGAAATGAACTATGAGCAATGTGCACTTCAGCCTAAAAGGGCTTCCACAGGGAAATCTGAGCACAGGCTTTGTCCTGGACACTTTGGGGATGGCTTTTATTGCTATTGCTGTGCAAAGTTCTTGTTGCAGCCATTTATATTAAGCTGCACCCTGGGGTGATTTGTCTTCTGCAGATGGGTAGGAGGGAGATGACTGTGGTGAATGGCTGCTGTGAAAAGGCTGTAGGTTTGGAGGAAATTTCATGGGTTGGATTTGACCTCTGCAGCAAATGAGCTGTGGAAATCCTTGGGACTCTCACCCAGAAAAACAGAAAGCATGCATTTTCCTCATCAAATGGCCTTCAACAGTTTAACTTATTTTTCTGCTGCTAGAAGGGCAAAAGCCTTTCTTTTTCTATGCCGCTCAATCTTGCCTTTTATTATTTCTGCATAGTTTTAGCTGAGGCAAGACACACTTGTCATTCTTGGATTTATAATTTTCTTCCTGAGTGTGATTACAGTGAAAAATATTAGACAAAGGAGTAGGAGGGGAGAGCAAAGCTTTGAAATTGTGCATGTGGGCTGTACTAGAACCCCCAGGTGAGTTAATTAGCATGGTGGGAGTCTATTAGTACTTAGCACTGTAGTGTTGGTGCTTTGAAAATGCTCTTGAAATGAAGATTGCTCACAGAGCAGGAAGGTGATATGTGGTGCTATTGTCTATACGTTTTGCTGCAATTTCATACTTCCAGGAGACTGCTAGCAATGTGATAGCAGTTTATGCTGTTGCTGTGATATGTTTTTTTAAACATATTCATCTTAAAAGCTACAAGCAAAAGCCTGAGAAGTTAGGAAGTTGAAGGAAAGAAAGAATTATATTTGTTTCAATTAGGATTGAAACATGAATGCTCTTGTTTGATTTTTAAAAAAAAGTCCTTGTTGCAATTAGAACTTTCACTCTTAGAAATCTCAGTCAGTTTGTAGAAGCTGGAGTCTTTAGTGATCAACCTCTGGTACATTTTGAAACTGCTCAGTAACCAGCCATTCCTCTAAAACTTAATGGTGCAGTGGAGACAGAGCAAAAGGCTCTGTCTGACAGTTCCTGCCTCACAGGCCTGGAATGGTTGGAGATGTGTTTTGTCTGTCTGTTGTAGGACACCCTTTCCCACAGTAAAAGCAGCTAAAATAGCACATAATTGACTTGGTAACAGCATATTGGCTTGTACCCCATCAGCAAAAGCCACACATGGCTGTGATGCTGAAAGCTTTTCTCCTTCCTCAGTGAGCAGTATAAAGTGGAGAATAATATAAAATAAGTGCACAGCTTGTCCCCAGGTGTCAGATGCCAAAGTCAGTGAAACCTGTAATTTAGAAGATCTGGCAAAGATGTCAAATTCTGGGCAAGGCTTTTGGAATCTTTCTGTTTATCAGATTTTGCCTCGCTCTTTGTAGTAGTTGCACAGAGAACAGACTTGTTATTGAGTCTTCTTCCTTAGGTTATCTACTAGGATGCTTAACCACTTGTGGTAGGGTTTTTCATTTAACCAGATGAAATCTAGTATTAGATTCAGGTGATTGAATCTCATTTATTTCCTGCTATTAGACCAGGACAATAGGTTCTTACACTTTATTAATAAAGACTTGATACCTTCATCCATAATTCTGTCCTCTCCATGTTTCTTTGTGAATGTATTTGTAGTGTAATGTTGAACTAATGTGCTGAGTCTCTGTAGTACAAAATCAGCTAAATCTGTCCATTTTGGATCAGTATTTTGGAAGAAATATATTCATTTATAGCCAATAACAAAACCTATGTCAAAGGAAAGCAAAAAGACCTTGCTTTGGGCAGAGTTATAAGATAGGTAAGATGTGGAAATAATGAAAAGGATGTGGGGAAAGAATAATGATAAAGAGAACATTGTGAGCTCTAAGAACTTTTGAAAAAGCAAAAATTTTACCCAGTGTTCTTTAACTTCTGATACAGATTTTAGGTATTTACATATAAACAGAAAACATTATCTGTTAATATTCAGGCAGTCAGATACTCAAGTATTTTGTCCCTTTGCAGGAATTTAAAATGCTAATGAATGATTAGGCTTTACTAACAAGCTGCCTAATTTCACTTGCAATGATTTAACAAAAGTGTTTTCCATCTGGGAGAGCTAAGAAACAAACAACTCAATTTTTGGCAACAGATTTTTTAATTTATTGTTCTTTCTGAGGTTGCATTATGATGGAGTGATGTAAAGGGAGTTATTTGCAGTTTCTGGTCCCTGTCAGAAAAATACACATGGGTAATCTTTTTAGAAGAGGAAAAATTTATCCAGAAGACTTATATCAAGGCATTCTCTACAGCTTTTTCTTTAAAAGCACAGATTGAGTATCTTATTTTTCAAAGTGAGGAACCAGGCATTTATTTAAGATGGGATATTCAAACCTTTGAGGCTTATTCTGGAGTAGCAATCAGGGAATTCTGGGGCCATGCTGCAAAACTCCAATAAGTGCATTGTTGTGTTATGTAGCAAAATCTAAAAGGAAGACATTGTGGATTTTGTATCAAAAATCCTTTCTAACTAGCTAAAAGTGCATTTATAATGTACTTTTGTAGTTTCTTAGGTCACTTTATTCTCATAGTGCAATACAATAAACTTTTGAGTTATAGCACATCAAGAACCACACAGAAATTAGGTATTTTTTGGCATTCAGCGTGGATATTATTTAAAGACAATGCTGTGTGATATCAGCTGGCACTTTCAGCATGACCTTAAAAGCTTTATTTATTCCTTCTTCACTCCTTTCCCCTCAGTTTCAAATAACTTATTTCACCTAATTTCCTTTAGAGTTCTAAAACTTGCCCTTTCAAAGTAAGGTGTAATGGAGATGTGAACAAATAATTGCTCTTTGGTCTGGTGCAAATGCAGCGTATTTACCTTAAGGATTTTTCTTTTTGCAGTTTAAGAACTTGATGCAGAATGAAAATGTATAATGCAGGCATCCTAGGTAATGGGGAAAAACATGAATATTTTTACTAGTGGTATCTCTGTTAACTCCTCAGGAAAAAAGGGGATCCTATTGTGATATTTTCATCCCATTTGCATAAACAAGATTCTCTGCCTTATTTTCTTGCTCTAATAATGTACTTAATGTGTGCTGTCTAGCCAGCAAGGGATCACAATGTGGATACAGCCATTTACATGGGAAATTCCTTTAATCCTGGCTGTGGCTGTGCATGCATTTAGAGCTGAGAATGTCCTTGGAGCAGTCAGTTTATTCAGCACTTTGCAGCATCAACCCCTCAGTCTTGCAAAAACACAGAAAACAACAGCAGAATTCATTCTTTGTATCCATGTGCTTAATAAGAACAAATGATGCCAGCTACAATGGCAAAATGTTCAGGAGAGAAAAAAGTTTCCATGTCATGTTGTGTCATTGTGGTGAATTTCCCTTGTGAAAATAAAGGAGGGGGCTTTAATCACAATGGGATTGTTAATATAGACATATTACAGATTTAGTTCTTGTTTGTTGTAGAATTTTTATGCTTATTTGCTGCTTACATTGGCAGGTCTTCTAAGACTTTCTAAGTAAAAGTTAAACATTATAGTATTAGAGGCCAGCAGTGCTTTGAAATGAAAATATTTATGGTCAATTAATTCCTATTGACTTCAGTATACCTAAAATCAGACAACAATTCCTTCTTTCTCACTCTTATTTTAGCCTTATTGAAATGGAGTAGTGACACACATACACACTCCCCCCATTTTATTTCTCTCCTTTGAGACCTGAAAAGGAAATGGGGAACTAAAGAAGGAGGTGGTGGGAAGGATGAAGGTTCTTCTTTGGTCTCACAGCCCCGTCCTGCACTGCAGGGTGCTGAGTGACTGAGATCTGAATCAGGTGGCTGTGGGAGGTTCATGTGCTCATTTTCTGCTCTCCCATGCCAGAGAGTGAAATCCTAGAGTGTGCATGTCACTTGCCAGGCTAATTGAACCTCATCAAAGTTAAATCAAATATGAGGATAAAAATTAGTAAGCATAAACTATCATAAAGTTATTTTGTGGTTATTTATTGGAGGAGTAGGTCTTGGGTTTATTTGTTTTTATTTTATACAACTGTACTAAATTGCTTTTTATGTTTTTCACCCAGTGTAAGGACTGTTTTATTTTGGTAATGTAACAATTAAACTCAAATTAGGAAATAGTGAAATGAAAACCCTTAACATTAAAGGAAATGCTATTTCTTTAAAGATTCTACATGCTGGATGTAAGTTAATGCTGTTTTCATTAGAAGTTTTCATTGAGTCCCATCTGTTTGAATATACAGCAATGATGAATTATTAATGTGTAGTTCTGTAAGAGAATAGTCATTTACTGACAGAAAATAGCATTTGGTTTGATACAGGAAATTAAATCACTTTATGCTTGTGAGGTTTGTTAATTATATCTGAAGTAAAGAATTTTAATTGATCTCAATACTTGCTGTGCAAAATAATTTTCTTCACTTGGATGTGAAAGAATGAATAACCATTTTTATTCTGTTTTTATCTTTAATATTGGTTTGAGCTGTTAAAGTAAAAAACCCACACAGTAGTTTTCAACAGCTAATAACAATTTGGTACAAACATAATTTACCATCTACTCAGCTTTTCAGTAAATGGAAAAAGAATAAACACAACCCTTATCTTTACTGTATTGGCCTGCATGAGAAGATGGCTGTCCATTACTCTTCTCTCAGCCCTGGCCAGAGCTGTTGCTGCAGGCAGGGTGTGCACTGGTGGCAGCAGTGCCTGGGACAGGATCTCCCCTGGGCAGTGGCAGCCCCTGGACTCCTGATGGCCTCTGCTGACAGGGCAGCAGCAGGATTCATGTTTGCACAGGTAAAATCAGCTTTCTGATAACTCTGCAGAGGGAGTCCTGAGGAAAATTGTGACTGGTGCTGGAGAAAAAGACAGATTTCTATATTTGGGGGTAGGAGAAAAAGCCCTGGCTTAACTTCCAAGTGATTTAAACTTCTTTATATAAATAACTTAAAAACTAAAACAAACGAACAAAAAAATCCCAAAACCCCAAACAAACAAAAAACCAAAAAAATTATTATACTGAAGTTTTTAGATGTGTTATATTGCAACTCTATTTGCACTTAGCAGACCAGGCAAGTTTTAAGCATTTGTTCACTTGCCTCAACACAAAAAGTAGAGAAAAGTATCAAAGGATTAAAAATCTTCAAATTATGAAATCCATGTGGAGCAGGAGGCCTTCAGGCAGAGAAATGGGCAGTACCAACCCATTGGGGTCCCAAAGTCAGGTGCTGCTCTCTCTCAGCTCTCCATGACTCCCCACCTCGACTCCCCCTGTGATGCTTCTGGACCCAAAACAACTTCTGTGCATTTCTTCACGCTGTGTTTCATCTCGTTCAGACCTTGGGGAGGGTCTGAAGACTTGAGAGGTTTCAGTTCAGCTTTGCTAACAGAGATTTCACTGCAAGGAGATAATGACTAGGCAATGACTAAATGTAGTGTCCAGCTAACCTTTTTTGTTTCAGCTCTCTGTGAGGTGGCTGACCCTGGTGGGAGAGGAGAGAGAGGCCGAGCAGAAAGAGTCTCCTAGTTGTGCTCTTTGCTTGTGACTTGTCATGTGTTAATTTCAAAATATGCCTCAGAAAAGAAATTGTTTTCATTAAACCTCAGTAAAGACATGAATGCCAGTTTTGTTTCAAATGATAACATTATAATAACTAGGTCAAGAGCTGTGGCATCAACTTTTAAAGTAATAGATTTAAAATAACAACAACAACAAATATCTACTAGTTATTTCTGTTGCAATAAGGTTTAGTTTATCAAAGCTAGGAAGAAGTCCTAGAAACCTCCTGTTTTTGCAACTAAAGGAACATCACTGGAGAAATTTTGTTTATTATAATTACAAAACCAGATCCCATGAATAGCAGATGTTTTGAGAAAGCTGAAAAATTAAGTTAAGTTTTAATGAGAACTATTGTTCTGGTTAAATAATGCATACCTCCAGCTACAGAGATGTTACATTTAGAGATTCTAAAATCTTATGTTCCAGTCTTGAAAACAATTAAAATGTCTTTTTGTCACCAATTTAAGTAATGCTTGAGAACTAAGAATTTTAAGTGTCTTCCCTGTAGCAAGAAACACATTAACAATAACAAAGGCTTATTCCCTATTGTACTCTGTGAGCTGCATTTTGCAGCAATAGCTTTCAGAAAAGAACTAACCTTCAACAACCTGAATTGCTGAAGTCTGGAAGTGAAGGATGTTCTTTGGAACAGGAAAAATGCAGAGATCTAAGCATTTCATAGAATTGCTACACAACAGTCCAAATAGAAATCTTTCATATAGTATTTTATGTTCCAAGTTTGTTTTATTGACCTCATTTCCATTTCTACCTCATCTCCCAATCGACTCTTCTTTTTAGATTTCATGTGGATTATAAAATATGCCAGCAAATTAATTCCTGGAGGGTTGATTTTGAAGTACAGTCTTTGCTTAGAGTTCTGCACGCAGTTAAAAGTAATTATCAGAATGCTAAAATATTTAAACCTTCTTTCTGGAATAGGCAAGGATGTCACTGTGCTTTGTTGCATTGTTTGTACTCATTTCCTTGGATTGCTCTGCTCTTTCCATTGCAGTCTTCATTATCTATTGCAGAAGTCTTGATGGGAAAAAAAGCAGCATAATAAAGATCATCTTTTTGATTGCAGCTAATCATAAGCTAAAAATGCAGAACTTCTTAATTATCTGGTACAGCCAACGATTCTTCAGGGACAGAGCAGTTAATTTCCTTTCTTTGTATTTTGTAAGCACATTGCTATTAATCATGGAGATCATGAGCTCAACATTCCTGAAAATGTTCTGGTTAAGTGAATGCTACTGACTCATGATACACCTCATAGGAAATCTTTGGAGAGCTGCATGTTTTGCTTTGCCTGAGAAATTGTGAGCACACTGAATATGCTGTTGAAATACAGCAAAGGCTTAGAGCCATCAGCCCTTCCAAGGCCTAGAATAAATAGGAAGCCAATTTTCATTCTTCGCAACGAGTTTTATTTATTAATTAGGTTATCTTAAAAGCTATTTCAACATATTGCAGGTGATTTTGTTGCTGTTGAAATATTTTGTCCTCATTTCTGGTTGTGGATGGAGTTAGGGGATCTAAGGCCAGCTCATGTCTGGATCTTTGATTCTGATCTGGAGTGAGTATAAAGCATTTTGGCACTGGACTGGCACTGCAGGAAATGAGGGTTTTTAAATTAAACCTCTCCAAACAATGGTCATTTTTGTATATGTGGACATAAGTCAGTTATGTAATTCAGTGCTTTGCAAGTCTGAAGAATCCTGATACCAGATTCAATAATCCAAGTGATAGATGTAACACTTTGCATGCCAATTATTTTTCTGACCTTATATGCCTGCCTTAATACTTCCCTTTGCATTGCTGTGCTCTGGATTAATTCATCAGTGTAATGGTGAGACTGAAAAGGTCACAGGAGAGTGCTGTGAGTGCTGAAGGTCTAAGCTGCATCACAGCTCACAGTTTATGAGTACTTGTAAGAAAAGAAAGACAGAAAATGTGACAGATGAGAGTTTCCCAAATGAAAATAAGAAACAAAGTAGTTTTTCCAGCACTAACACTTGTGACAGACCTTGACAATGTAATTCCTTTCATTCTGCTGACACTAAGATTTACTTGAGCATTTTGAACACTATCCAGTTCTCTTTTTCCCTATGTAATTCTTCCTGTTCTCAAAATTAGCATTTTTATCTTAACTTTAATTAGTTTATTAAAAAATAAACCATATTCAAGCTAGAAATTAGGCACCAGTCTACCTGTGAATGGCCACTAAATTAAAATAATTCCTTTGCTATAAAATAGGGAATTATGACAGTCCATTCATTAGTTACAGAAGAGAATAAGATACACCTCTGTAACCAGAGGAAGATTTTTTTTAAAAAAATTCATAATAACTGTCTAATTGGTTGGTGCAACCTTGCAATGCTCATTTTGTGCAGTGTCACATCTGGTGCAGTCAGCTTGGTGACACAGTGAACCATTCTGGTTTCATTCATTCAGGAGCTGTCAGCCAAGAGCCCTTTGAGGGGAATCTGCCCGAGACGTTCGCAGGGAATCTCCTGAAGGCCAAGCAAAGTTCTTTAGCCCTTAAAAAATCCAGGAGACCAGAAAAGGCAGAGTGATCTGAAAACTTGCTTGAGGTGAACTAAAACAGTGAAGGGGAAAAGGCAACACCCAGAGTTCCTTTTGGTAAGACCCTGCTGGCTGAAATGCTGGTGTGGAGCTGGGAGTGCTCCTCATCAGACTCTTGGGAGAAGATCATGGTTTGAAATACCAGCTGGTTATTTCTGCCTGCTTGGGCGTAGTGAATGGTGTTTGCTGTGAAAAGGTCTCATGAAATTTTAATCAGGACAGAAGGAAAGGCATGGGGAGCACTGTGCAGCCTGACAGGGAGCGTGCCAGGCTTTCCCTTGTGCCCCTCCGGAACAAGTGCGGCTTTAGCAGGGACACCTTCGTCCCTCAAAGCACCTGGGGCCAGCAGGAAAAGCCTCTAGGTGGGAAATGAGCCTCCAGAACCCCCTGCTGGAGGAGGGATAGCAGTACTTATTGCCATTCTCCTGTAGAAGTTTTCACTTCATAGAAATGCCATTTCCTGTGAAAGAAAGGTGGGAAATGATCTTCTTAATTTAGTGAAAAACGCTAGACTGGTTCCTTCTGATTACTTTGTGAGACTGGAAAAGAAATGAAGCAATTTCTTTAAAGCAGAGTAAAAGGTTATTTTCAACTAGAAAAGACATTTCACTTGGCCAGTCATAGAAAATTTTAAAAAATGTAATTATGGTTGCTCTGAAGTACATGTCTTTGATATCTATACACTGAATATTTTGTTTGTTTGATAGGAGTTTTTGGGGGGGTTTATGTTGTTTGTTTTTGGGTTTTTTTGAAAGTGCTGGAGGCTCACTTTTTATAAACTATTACCATTACCCCAGGACTCAAGTCTATAATGGGAGTAGTAGTGGCCGTGTATCTGCTCTTACCTAAGGTAATAAAGGTGATGAAAGGTTTTGAAAGGTTGGAGCTCCACCTTAGTTTAGCTTCCTTGAAAAAACCTAGGTTTGCTAAACCTACCGACCCTGTTACTCTTAGTTTATGCAGTTTTGTGTCAGAACTTGGCCTCTTAACTAAAATAGATCTGTCTTGTGCAACTGTGATGCAAGACTTTGTGGTGTTTATTTATAAATACATAACAAAGGCTTTGGGAAGGAAAGAGAAGGGTGATATCACTGAAAAAGGTAAGATTTTAAAGAATTAAGACTCTGTTACTGTTTTGATATAGTTATGATAGCTAAATTTTTTTTTTTTTACAATTGCTAGTTCAAATGGATGCAAAATAAAGGGAAAAAAAATTACTCAATTAAAAACCTTCACTCTTTTTCCCCAAAGAATTATTTATGCAAAGCCTGAAGGGTTCAATGTACAGTGCAAACTGAGGCATCAGCTTGCATCTGGATCTGCTGCTGGAAGTTTTTTCTGTTGTCAGTATGGCATTAAAGAGCATTTTAACTTGTTAGTTTTGTGAAGCTGGTGTTTATGCAACTGTATTGCACAGATTGCTTCCTTTACTGCTGAATTTTAGTTTTCCCAATGAGAGCATGGAGAATGCCAGAGAAAACACAGTCCTGCCAAAACCCAGTTCAGGATCACAAAGAATATTTTGTTATGTAGAGAAGTTTTGTTTGATCACCATTATTTTAGTTTTTCCTTTGGGGAGGGAGGGAGTGAACCCTAGAATATATTTTTCCCAGCTGATGAGTATTGGATGTATTCTAAACTTTGGTTGAGTCAGGAAATAATGACAACACAGTGGTGCAAGTTATGCTTTTGCTTTTTACTTGCATTTGGCCTAAGCTAATTCAGATGTTGGATGCAGTTGACAGTCACCCAGACTCTGTGGTGAACACACACTGCTGCTGACAAGTCCTGGCACTCTCTTGTTGATGAGATCTGATGAGGTAGCAGCATGAATTCCTATAGCTGCACTATGCAGATGACACACTGTATTAATCAAACTGAAGTTTACAGGTCTGTTCACTTAAAATTTAATCATTTTTTTAAAAAGCAAAAGGTAAATAATGCTCTGATCTGTCTCTAAGATTTATTAATACCAAATCCAGCAATTTTTACCTTTATGAGAGGTTGCAATTCAACTGTGACATCCTTCATAGCAAAAATGATAATCCAGACATCATAAATGACATTTCCCTTCAAGCAAGCCTGCAGATGAAGGAGCACCAATACCTGTTCAGAAGCTGATTTAGAGTTAACAGGGGACAATTTTACTATGCTACAGTACATAAACATCCCGCACTGACGACGGTTTATAGCTGGTCACAGTGCTGATAAATATATTTTATGGAATATCTGCTTGTAATGTGCAGATGGAGATGGAAGAATTCTCCATTTCATTTTGGTTTATTTTACTTTGTCATTTTAATAGCATTTAGAATAAGCCTGATAGGCCATTAAAAACTAGCAGATATACCTTGCTCTTAGTTACACTGATGTAAATTACAGTTTGCTGTCTTTGGTAAAGTACTTCCACACTTACAGAACAATTTTCAGATTGTAGATATGCCTTGAGGCATTACAGAGATGTAAAATTAGAGCAAATGAAATAAGCATCAAACTTTTCCTGGAAATTATAACTTTTTTATTATTTAAAAAAATCAACAACAACTAAGCATTAAAAAGCCAAAACAAAACCACCTCAAACCAACAGCAAAATAAAACCCTACACATGGTGCTTTTATTTCTACTGCATTTTTGCAGCCTGAAATGACAAAAATATCTTCTGATTAAAAGCTAAATATAATTTTTGCTTTAGGCTGTTTCTATCTAAAGGGTCTACTGCTGATATTGAAATAGGGGGGTTAGCACCTGGAGGAGGCTGACTTCTTAAATTTTCAATTCTTTAACCGATCATTCTGGCATAAAATATCATAAACCTTGCGATCCTGCAAGGGTCATTTTAGACATATTTTCCCATGAACATCAGAACAGGGAAAAATGGTACTGTTTATGAAACTCTAATCCTCCTCCTAAGTCAGTGTGAGAAGTCAGGTGAGCCCTGTTTGTTATCTTGTGATTCGTTTTGTCATTAACACCTGAATACTTCAAGAAGCTGTGAATTAAAATTCCTGAATATTATTCTGCAGCACTACCAGGGCACCAAGGGCAGCTTCAAATCTGTCTAAATCCTGCAAGCCCTTCCTAGTCCCAGAGGGTTTTGCCAGCGTGCTCAGGAAGAACCAGGGCAGGATGAGACTTGGGTGTGAAGCTTTTCCCAATCTGGCCCCTGAAGAGGACAAGGAAGGAGCCTAGTAGAAAATGAGAGCTGTTCTTTGTGATTTCCTACTGTTTCTTATAGACTTTTCAGTACAAATTACCTTTCTAACAGCTGGCTTAATTTGTTTAAGGGTCCTTGAGGCTGTGGAGGGTAAAATCTTGTTCACAGGTTGGTTATGTGGTTTGACTTTCGCAGCTTCTGAAGGAGCAGAAATAAATTTGCAGATATCAGCCCTGGCTTCCTGTGGGGCTCTGGCTGGGACGGTGCTGAAGGCAAATACCTGCAAATCCTCATTAGTGTCAGCAGGAAGGTATTTGACAGGCCTCAGAACCACCCTATTGCAGAGTGTGTGGTTTCCTTTCTCCAGACTGTACATGTCGAGCTTTGCTGCTGCTCTGTGTCCTACAGGACACTGAAATCTGCTATAGTGGGGATTTTTGGTGTCTGCTGAAATATTTTCAAGGCATGATGAGGCTGGGAAAGTGCTGTCCCAGGAGTCACAGTGTGCCAGTGTCAGCTGCTGGGTGCCCTCCTTGTTTTGCTGTCATGCCCTGACAGCCAAGCTTTCCCATTGCAAGGGAGCTATCCTGGCTGAGCAATGCCTTAGTCAAGCTGGAAGGAAAATCACAGTATGATATGAATTGCACTCTCACTAGGCATAGTCATGAACCTTGCAGAGGTTATAATGAAGTTGGCAATTTTCGCATTTAGCATTGAATGTATAGAATTTGTTTTACCTATGCACACATCAGGTTTCCTGAAGAGAGAGGCAGCATAGGTGATGTGCATGCAGGACTTCAGAAGAAACCGAAAAAAAAGCATGAACTTGATGTTAGCTATCCTGCATCTGTGCTACAAGCCAAAATGTATGTTTCTTCCTTTGAAATAAACCTATTTTGCATTAACATTTTCCTCTCTCTTGTGTGAGTCTGTTTAGCCTCACGGTCCAATCTCTTATGTTTAAACAAGATTCAGAATGTTCCAACCAGGTTAAAATATATTGATATGAGTTCATGAATTTGATCCACACTCCGGATCCCACCCCAGGGTCTCTCTTGTTCCTCTGTAAGTGGGTGCTGAGGTGGAGGCATGTGAATTAGTCATACTCAGATAGGTGCTGTTGTGCTTTATTGTGCCAGCATGAGAGACCTCATAAGCTGGAAATAAATCTTTGCTGATTACAGAGCAGGGATTCAAGAGGCACATCTGAGAGATCTGGCTTGGGCACTGCCCCTCCAGAGCCCTTAAAGATGAGCTTGAAGAATGGCAGTTTTTTGACTGATGTGGTAGCTGGAGCCTTTGCTTTGTTACTGCAGCTAAGTTATATTTTTTATGCCCTCATGGACATGTCTTTGCTGTGATGATGGTTTTCTAGACCTGAGTGTTAACAGAGTCTCTGTATTGGCAAACACACAGAGAAGCTGTGCCCTTTTGAGCAGTGCTGTCACCAGTTCTGCCTTTTTCTGCCTCTGCAGGATTTATGTGAATGCCTTGCACAGGCTTTTTGTTTTCTTCCCAGAAGCAGCTGAGCCATACAGATTTCTTCACTATAAATTCTGGGAGTTGTCCATCCTTTTATCAATAGTGGAAGAACAATGGGCAGACAATGAGGGTCTACAAGCATTTTCCCTTCTTGCAGACAGAACTGGCAAGCAAACCAACTAGAGGGATACCTGGGCCAAGCAGTTAAAAACACCATCAGGTCAGAGAGTTCTGAGTTTTGGCAGGGAAGAGGTCAGGAACAATGGCTGTGTAAGAGCCTGGATTACCTGTGGTGTCAATACAAATATTAGTCAGCAATGCCATAAGGGCAGACAGGTGCTCTAAATGGGCAGGTGCCAATAAGGTAAACAACCATTGCTGGTTTAGTACTGGGATCAAATTTGTATTGATCTGTAATTCAAAAGTTCTGTTACACTGATTGTGTATTTATTTGTATTGCAAATGTTAGAAATAAAAACAAGGTCCTCATCAATGTGAAAAACAATCTTTATTACTGGGGGTTCTTCTGCTAATTCAAAATGAATACCACTGCAGTTAACCCTGCTGAGTGTAAGGAGCTGGAGTTGCTGCTATTTGTTGATATCTTTGTTGATTAAGGAATAACATTGACTGCAGCAGCTGCTCTTTCTGGTTATCTGTCTCTACCCTTATAGATATTTTTCCTTTTTTTGAGATGCTTGCAGAAATTTTTGAAAAGAACCATCAGTTCAGCTCTGAATACTAAAGTCCCTGTAATAGTGTTTCTCTTAGACATCTTATATCCAATATAATCTCTGTATTCAAGCAGAAACAAACATTAAATCACTGGAGAAGAATAAAATAATTTGGTTGACTTTCTTCAGTGATCAGTTATACACAGAGAATGATAGGGGAAAGCAAGAAAATATTAAGACATAAATGTGTAAGCAAAGTTAAAGCTATGGCATCTGAGAACCTTTATGGTACATCTGAAGACTTGCTCTGAAGAAACTCTTTTAATGACTCTTACAAACCAGGCATTGTATTTCAAAAATGTTCCTTTTAACAGGGCTGCTATTTCACTGTAGGTTTTTCTACTAGAAATATTCTGGTAGTAGCTGTGTAATGATGCAATAAATTCACCCAGGAGCTTGTTACAGTTAATAACCTGTAAAGGGCAAAGGTATTTGGACAATGAACATGAAATTAGACCTATATCATTCACTAATAGTGTAAGTTATTTCTTCCTTTGTCCTTCAAAGAAATGTCATTTTGTGGAAAAAATGGAGGTCAGCTTATTTCCTACATGTTTAATTTTTTACAGCTAGTGACTTCTTTGTAAATAAATAATATACCTTGCTCAGAAGACAAGCATCAGTTCTGAAAAATTACCAAAGACATTAGAATACAATGCTAATGTATTTCATGCTTCAAAAGCTACAGCTGCCAGAAATTCATAGCAATCAATCAACATTTTTCTTTTGCTGTTTTTCATGTATTAGCAACACATCAGGGGTAATAATTATGACCCTGGCTGTCCCCACTCTTTCAGATAAATGTACTGGTTATATTGATTCACTTAATATTCCTCTGTGGCTATTTCAGAAGCAGGTACCATTTCAGAAGACAAGCAGATGCCTCTTTTCCTTTCTCTGTAGAATGCTTAATATTTTTTTTCAGACAATTTAACACATTTCTTTGTGTTTGAATAGAATTACCTTTTCTACTACTGTGATCTGTAAATTACAAAACTGAGCAATACAGCTGCAATAGAGAAAGGTTTCGTCTGTCATAGCCTGTCAAGTTATTCTTCCATTCTTTAATAGACTAAGTCTGGTGATCACAGTGCAAGCCCTGGTGTAAACTATTCTCTAAAAGAGAACTATCCAAGGGGTAATGGCTTTGAACCAAAGGAGGGTGGATTTTGATTCACTGTTGGGAAGAAATTCTTCCCCAGAAGGGTGGGGAGGCCCTGGCACAGAGAAGCTGTGGATGCCCCATCCCTGGAAGTGTTCAAGGCCAGGTTGGATGGGGCTCTGAGCCATCCATAAATTGGTCAAATGGAAGGTGTCCTTAGCCATGGCAGAGGGTTGGAATCTTCTAATCCAAACCAGCCTGTAATTCTACCTCCATCTATTAGAACAAATGGTTGCACAGTTGAGGTCAGAAACATCTTTCGTAAATTCTTGCATATAGACTGAATTATTTCAAGCCCTGAAATGTTCAAGATGCAGGGGCTTTCTAGGTCAAGGCTTATACTGCAGGCAGGAGAAGCTGTATTGAAGGAATCTGCATGATGTGCTGTCTCCATTTAAAAGACTTAACTTTCCAATCCTGTCTCTCTTGCTTGACCTTCACCCAGAATAGACTGTAATAAAAACTATTTTTATAAGTGACAAAAAGGAAGCACAGGCACTGCAGCTATAACAATGTAAGATTACCTGTGGATTTATGAGTAGGGGATGTTGCTGCTTTGGTTCAAGTAATGAATCTCCCTTGTACTAATAAGCTGCATTGTCTCTGCCCTGTCAATGCTGGGGCAAAGTCGTGATGCTCTCAGTCAGAGCTGGTATTGCACTGTGGCAATGAGCTCTGGCCTCTGTCTTCCACACTGCATAAAAAAGGAATCTGTCTTGAAGAGAAAATGGAAATTACAAAATGCCTATTCATAACTTTGCCTTGTTGGTTTATTTTTTTCCTGCTTTAAATTACCGCATCTACAAGTCATTTCAAAATTAGTTCCTCAGAAAATGAGCTCTCATCTCTCATGGTAAAGGAAAGCAATGAAGGCCTTGTTATCCAGAGAGCCAGGGAGTAACAGACTGAATAAATATTCCCTCTCACAGGAGGGGGCAGGGAGGGGGAAACTGGCTGCATAAAGCTGTTTTCTTGCATCTCCTTTTGTTTCGTGTGAAATTTTAGCTGAGAGGTGCCCTAATACCTTCTACATATGAAACAAAATGAGAGGAATGGAGGACTATGGGGATGAGGCAGTAATACCTCTCCTATTGGCTTTATGCTTGTGCAGTGAAGGAGTACTAATAAGGAAAAATTGTGTCTAGAGAAATTAAAATAGCCTGTTGCAAGTTGAAACTAGGTTGTTAAAATAATGTTCTGAAAAGCAATATTATTTATGTGATCTTATATGATATCCTAACTTTGTGGTTATTGCTGTAGTAATTTCAGGCAACATATACTTGTATGTATGTTTGTAGATTTTAAAAACACTTCAGAGCTTTTAGCAGTTGAGTACTTTTGTGAGATGCAATTTTCAAAGTTGGCCCATGATACCAATTGGTGACTGTAAGTTCAGGATTTTTTTTCTGGTACTGCAGAAGAGAGGAAAAAATGAGTTCACAGTGCTTTAGTACTGCAGTAGTAAAAGTGGTGGAGTCATTTTTATTTTTACATAAAATCAGAGGATATCAATTTGAATGCTTTAAATAGATGTATATCTGTATGTTTGTTTAGCAACTTCCCTATAAAACCAAAGGAAAAACCAGTATCCAAAACACTTTCTTTCAGTTTTAGGCTACCTCAGGGCTTTGTTTGTTGAAACACAACAATTGTATTTTAGTTATGTCTGTTAGATATGTACACAGAGATGTGTTCGGCAGGTTTTGCTTCATATGCCTGGTTCCTTAGATATTAATAGCATTTTCCAGAAAGATATTTAAACTTTCTTTTACATAGAGATTGGTGAATAATTTAATAGCAATTTACTACAGCATTGCTGCCTGTGATGGTTGGTGAGTGATGCACCAGCTGTGCCCTCACTCAGGAAATGGGAAAAGTCTCTGTGTGCTCTGAGAAATGAGGAATGATCTCTGTTTGCTTATGAAAGAACAACATCATGGTAAAAGGTAATGGAAATAAACCCCCTTAACGATTGTATTCAGATTGTTAACTACAATTAGAAAAGAACCCCAAACCACTACCAATGAAAGCCACAACAGATTAACTTAATATAAAACTGATGAGTACAGAGGAGTTCCTGACTTCCATTTCATAACTGCCTTGAAGATCATGCTTCTTCAGGGATAAGGTACGTAAACAACAGTGTTCATCAATCTTTACAAAGTGTTAAGGAAACAAAAGAAAGGCTGAAATGTTTTTGCTGTGCCTGAAAGACAAGAGCACACTTTATTGAACACTTAGGAAGCTGCGCTGAGTCCCATTATCTATAATAACGAAAGAGAGATTCTGCTTCCTTTCTGCATACAAGATGATGAAACAGAAGTTACCTTGTTTTGTAACATCAGCTTCTAAGGGTAAAGGGTTAGCAAAAGACAAGATGCAAGGATGATTTCAAAGGATGTATTGATCTTTTATTTATTAAAAAGTGGGATATTTGCAATTCATGTCAATTGCTAGTGTTCTCTCTGAGACTGTAGTTGTGACTGTATGCAGGATATGTAAAGTTGAAGGCAAATAATTTTTCCAAGGCTTTTCCCTCTTTGAATTTGTGATTTCTGGCAGATGTGCCTTCCTCAGGACTAGAACTGAACAATGGCACTTAAAAATCTACCAATCTATATTCAGTCCTCAGTTACCTTGGAAGTCATAGCCCTTTATAAAAGGTGAGAGCTTTGAATTACCAAAATGTTTGGGGACTAAGCGTAGCTTAATGCTTGAGTGCACCAACCTGCCTTAAGCTCATTTATTCTATCTTAAATTGTAGAGGATAAGCTTTCTGCTTATCTGGACATTCATAATGCATGAATGGGTCTGCAATGGGTCAGTTGTACAATGAAAAGAAAAGCACTATTTGATGTAGGTCTTTCTCCTTTTTAATTTTTATTTCTTTATCTCTGTAAGGTATCTTGGGGTAGGGAGAAGTAATTTTCTAATGATAAATTGTGTATTCATGTTAGTAACATAAAAGCAAACATTCATTCTTCTTGTGTGTTACAGATGTGATAGGAGCAAAGGGAATTCTTTCACCTGAGTGCTGGTAAGACTTTCAGCTATGGCACTTCTAATTTTGGTATTACACTTCAAGAAAGACAATGGGCCAGAGACAGCAGGGGAGATGCAGAAATAATGTCAGGCTTGAAAATCTGATTTGAAAATCTAAAACAAGAATACTTAACCTAATAAAGAAGGTCAAGAATCTTCAGAATGTTGGCTGGGATGGTGATCCCTGATGTTAAAGCAGCAAGTCTGGCCAAGGATCCATGCACTTGCATGGATTGCAGCAATTAGTACCTGGTTGTGAAGCTTTCAGTCTAGGACTAGGCTATGCTGCACTTTGGAAGGTGCACTTGTGTGTTGTTGTGCCACTTGTGTTATCCATAGTGTTGTTTGCACTGCCTGTCCAGACATGAATGGAATTTTCTGTCTACAGGGATAATCTATCAGACAGAAAAGTCTGGGTTATCCATCACACATGGTTTAACAAAGCAGGTAGAAAAGCATGTGTCAAATGTTTCAGTGTCTGATGTATTTTGAGATGTGAGATGGACCAGATGATTTCTCAGGGCGCTGTGTAGCTTTTCTATTATTTATAAATGCTAGATATTTTTTTCAGAGTCCTTTGAGGCTAAGGTTGTTCATACCTACAGCAGTGTTGGGATCTTGGTGTTGCTGGTTTGCATTCTCTCTCATGGACTGTCTTTTATGGTTCATATTTTCTGTCTGAAAACCATCTCAATGAGAAACTTAGTGACTGCCAGTGATGGTTTAAAAGACAACAGACTGAGCCTACGGAAGGGAAGAATATGAAAAAAAACAATCCAGTGTTTGGACTACTGCTTATAGATCTATTGGTGGGTTTTTATATATTTCAGAGTGATTATATAAAAACTTCTGCGTTTTATTTCTAATGATGCATTTTTTTTATCTCTTTACGAAAACATTAGTAGCATTTTTCTTTGCTCTTTGTACTTGCCTCTTAGTTTGGCAGGTTGGTTTTTTTCCACTAATTGGAAGAAATAGAATAAAGTGGAAAGATAAGCAAAGAGGAGGTGAAGAAAGGTAAGATAAAAGTAAAGGAGATCATGCAGTTGTGAATAAAAAAGTAATTGCCTATGTAGTAAAAATAAAGGCACTCAGAAGAAATGTGACAAAGGGCAGAGAACAAAGAGAGACATATTATCAACAAGAGAAGATGCAGTCTGTAATTCTTGGTTGATTCCACACCCTCCCATTCTTTTCGTATGGTGACAGAGAAGCAATATAGACTTTTAAATAAAAAGTGCACCTCTCGTAGAATCCCTGCACTTTTATCTAAAAAGTACAAGTGTACTGAAATTTTCCAGTCCCCTAAGAAGGTAAATAACTGCTTTGCCTTCGTAGCATGTCTGGGGTGAGACTACTTGATAGCCCTTGTTCTGTGGAAAATAGTGTAGACACAGTTGGACTGGCTGTGCTGGTGGAGGTGGATTCTGAAGATTTGCCTCAAAAATCTTCCTTAAATCCCATCTTCCCATGGTTGGGGAGATTCCAGCACTAGTTAGATTCTACCTGCATGGTCAGGAGATCTGTTCCCCTGTGTCTATGGGGTTCCTGTTCCCTGGCTATGGGGCATTTCCTCTGGGCCCCAGTTTACTGGGATAACCTATCCTGAGGTCAAAGTTGGTGTGCTGATCTTTCTGGTTAACGCTGTTTAGAGCGTGTATAGAAGTGAATTTCTTTTGTGATGCAATCCCCCTTCTATCTGCCCTAGACAGGTTGAGTTGTGGGTGGGGTTTTTTGGTCTGGTTTTTTTTTTGGGCTTCTGTTTTTCTGGGGTTTTTTTGTTGTTGTTGTTTTTGGTTGGTTTTTTTTTTGTGTGTGTGTGTAGGACAGTTAATTTTTTGTATATTCTCACTGGGTTTTGATTAAATGAGCCACTAACTTTTCAAAGATCTGTTTGACTTGCTCTTCTGAAATAATTCATTCTTGTAAGAAGTTCAGTGGTCACTGTTTTGCAGCTACTTAAGTTAAACCTCCTTGCAGCCTGATAATTTAGAAAGTGAAGGAACTTTTAATTCTCTGCGAACAGCTGTGGACAACCAATCAAATAAAACCTGACCCCATCCCTTTCCGCAAGCAAAGTCCTTACAGTGAAGAAGCAAAATTTTATTCCTACACTATACCATTAATATTTAAATTTGTCAGCAATCCTTTCAGTCTGAGTAGTTTTGACACAATTGCAAGTGCAACTAAGATATAAAAGGAATATAAGGGCTGCCAGCTTGCTCAGAGGGCAGTTCCTACAACTCCTGAGTACACTGGTGACACCTTGCTAGGACTGCCATCTGCTCAACAGGAGAGCACAACTCCAAGGGTGGTCTTTCAGAAAATGTCCTTCTTGGCAGCAAAACACAAAATACAGAGGTATTTCCCCCCCCACACTGAATTTATTATGTCAGTATTACTGATATTATTATATGTGACTATTGCAATTGAATAATGCAGTACCAGTTGTACAGGAATATACACATTACTCATTCCTATTATCTCCATTGCTTTCTTCTGCTCTTTTACCTTGTTAATTTCTCCTCTCTTTTCCACACGTCTCATAACAACTGGATAAACAAAAATTGGGTAAAATTTTACTCAATTTCATCCCATTTTATCCCATGGTGGCCCACATCTGTTTTCTCTTAGGCCACATCTAATAGTGGGAGCTCTAAAGTGCATTGTGTCAGTGAGATGTGTGCAACACTTGGTGTGTGTGTTTGAAATGATGCATCTGCTGGGAGCACACCCTGTCTCTGATGCTGAGATGCAAAGTGGTTTTCGTACACAGCTGGAAAAGCTAAGTCTCACTTTCAGCTGCTGGACTTTGATTTGAAACTAATTGTGTTCTCTTTCTTATAAAAATGAAAACTAAGAAGCAAAGCCCCCCCAAACCAAACTAAGCTGTAACCCCTCCCCCCAAATCTTACCAAAACAGTTGGATTGAGGCAGTTCCAGGCATGCATTATTATTATAATGGTGTTGATTCTGCTTTGATTTTTAAAACAAACATAAATATTTAGAAATAGTAAATTTTTTTTAGGAATTAATATGATTCTTAATTTTCTCCATTGATTAATGAAATTAGTATATGTCTATTCAGACATTACTTGTCCCCAGTTAAATCGGCTTCTAGGCTGTATTACTTACAGTAATATATTTTTCATAAATGAAGCAGACTTTTGTGCTAAAATATAAGCCTTTCAATTCTAAAGTAGTTTTGCTTTACAAGCTTATGAGTGGTGAAACACTTTCTTCTCTCAGCTAGAATCTTCCTAAATTCTCCAGTCATTTGGAAGAAAAGGGAACAATTTCTTGGAGGGGAGCTAAAATGAGTCAAGCAGTTGAAAGAATTGAGATTTTGCTGTATTGAGAATTGAGAATTGCTGTAATGTCAGTTTTACCCATTTCCACCTTGAAATTTTTGTCTTAATTATAGGTCTTCATAAAGCTGATAGCTTGCAACTGGTTGTGCAGCAGCTTTATTTGCCTACAAGTGTTTTCAAGGCTAAAATTTGACACAGCTGACATATACCCAGTTAAAACACCATACAAAAGTTAGGTTGCCCTGTAAAGTCTTTCCTGTAATGAAGCCTTTGACAGGAGCTCCAAAGGAGTTGTACATACAGGAATGAAGAGGAAGTTTTGAAAAGAAATTGAAATGAATTAACTTCCTAGATTTCCTTAGAGAGAAATGAAATTTTAACCTTTTTTTTTGGTGCATACAGAGTTTGCCTTATCTCCCTAGCCACTAGCTATATGAATAAAGACTTATTTTGGTTAAGAACTTTTAAAAAACTTTTTATATTTCTCTGAGAATACCACAGCTAAATTATAGCTGTCTCAATCTTGGAGTTGGGAAATACAATTTAGTCTTGAGTAACTCTTTTTATGAGATTGAATGTATTATTTGAGTATGTCCAAAATACCTGGACTTGCATTTAAACTGCTCTGCTGTCAAAAACCATTTATAAATGCAACACAATCGGGGAATTATGGAAAATAATTTTCTTTTCAAGAGCATTAATAACATTTTCCTAACTGCAGTGTCATCTGATGAAATTTAAAATATAGATTAATTGGTACAAAAATAAAGACAAAAGCAAGAGGAAACAGTCAACATGAAGAAATGTATATCTGTACTCTGTTCTAGTAATAAAGATAATTTTGAGTGTAACATTGCATTTTATGTGCCATCTGAACCATCTCACAGTATTTATATGCCTCTAATTTAGCCTAACTTGTATTTTCTGCATTCATTAATATGAAAAGATCCCAGTGAATGGGTACCTATTATATGAGAGATCTATGGTCTGGGGACAATTTTATTTTACTCATAAATTTTAATACCCATACTCTACTACAGTAAAAATAATGAGCCTGTAGTGGTTTTGTCCATCATTACAGAGAACTTTTTAAAAGCTGTAAAAAGGAATTGTGGCTGATTGGAATTGACCCACAAATCTGAAACTAGGCTTTTCTTTCTTTTTCCCCCTCATTTTATCAAATGCAAAACAGCCTTTGGCCAACGTCAGCTTCTATCTGGCAACAAGAATGATTTTTTCTTTTTTTCCATTATGCGTAATTTTTCAATAGTTTGTTATAAAAAGGGCTGCACTTTTCTTTTTTCCCTCGAGCAGAAAAGTATGGTTTTGGTTTCGGTTTTGCTCTTAAATGAAATATTGGAATTTTTAACTTTTCTTTGATAATGTGTTCCATTAAATATCATATTCTTAGCATCATTATCAATTAGAGTAATTCTTGTTGGATTTTGGTGCAATTTTTTTGCCAAATCACCTTAGACACCTTTAAAAACCTAAATCATAATTTTCTAATGATCACTATGTGTAGAAGATAATTATGGCTTTTAAGTTGTATCCAATTCACATAAATCCATGTATGCAGGATTCAGTGAGATTCTGCAGCCACAAGAACTCAGTGGCTGAGGCTCTGTTGAGTCTGCAGGATCAGCTGCTGGTGGTCTGTGAACGTGTGTTCAACCCCAGATAAACACGGGCAGGGAAAGCTGCCCCCCGAGGGGGAGACGTCTGCTGGGCTGGATGAATCCAATCCATGAGTTCACTTATCAGACCTGCAAAAACACTGTTGTTTATATCAATGCTGACAATGTGGCTCCCTAGTTTTGAAACTCTGTTCACGTTCTATTTCATGTTTTTTAGAAAAAATTCAAGCTCTAATGAACATAATGCTCAGGATGCAGATGCAAATGCTTAATTGCACAAGTCATTAATTTTTTTAACTTGTATTTCAAACAATGTATTTAAAAGAAGAGGGTTTGATAGTAGAAGATATATCAGGAAAAGTACTTTCAGACTTTTTCAAAATTAAATGTGAACTTTCTAATAAATGGCATAGAATAAATCCCTACATTACAGGTTATGTAAGTTTACCTTGCAGAAGGATTGTATTTAGCCTGCTTAAAAAGCTCCTCCAATGATTCACAAATCTCGCTTTACTATATCATATAGACTTTCAAGATTAATGTTGCCTTCCAAGCTAAATTTTGATCCCTCTAATTGTATATGATTCTGGTTCTTTTGTTGAATCAAAGTCAAAGTATTAATTCCTTCTGCCATGTCATGAGACATCTGTCTGAGAGGTGAGGATAATCCAAAAGTCACATGAAGCTCTGTCATTGCATCTCAAATATTTTTGTCCCTAAAGTTTAGCCCTGTCTTTCTTCCTAGTCTGCTTTTTAAAGTTGTTGCAATACTTTTGTTCAGAGTTCTTTGAGCAAAATATGAAGCCCAAGGAGGAAGAGTAAAGAGACTTCAGACTGGTTCCTGCTGAGACCATGCCCATGCACACATTCGCTTCCCAGGCTTCCTCATGCAATTATCCTTCACTGCCACAAGTTATTTCCAAAGAATATAGTATATTTATAGTCAAGCTTCCTTTTACATTCAAATGATGACAGATTTTTTAGTCTCTCTGTACCTGCTCTGACCTTGGTGCTGCCTTTTCTGATTCCCGAATTCACAACCACGGTCGAGCTCTCTCCCACAGATGCTCCCACCCGTTGTTGTGGCTCTTCAGTGCCAGAGGTTTCCTTCTTGTCTTTCCCAGTGCCAGAGCCCCTTTAGCAGTGGAAGCAGCCTTGCTCCAGTGGGCAGGCAGGCTGCTGAGGGTCTGGGGCAGGGAACACTTCACAGTGTCACACTTTCAAAGTTTGCTCCTAAGCCTTGTACTTGTACTTGAAACAAAGACATTGTTCTGACAGTGTCTCAGATTTTGATGTGTCTGCACTTTCCTAACCCATCTGTGCAGCACTGCTCACCCTAATTGACATGTTCCTTCCTGGTCACCTGCTGCTGCTGCTTTTTGTCACCACTCACACAACCAGCAGCTGCTGGTGCTCTTCTTTGTTCGTAGTTTTTGTCAAGGTCACTTCCTGTGGACAGGCATTCCTGCATCTGCTCTGTCAGTGCCCCCAGCTCGCTGCTCAGACACCTCTTTTCTGTCTTGTTTCATCAACCGTTTCTTTTCTGTGGAGCGAAAATAATGACCAGAATTCTGGTATAAGAAGTGTTGGATCTAGCTCTGTTAGCATCAGTCAGGTTTGAAAAAACCCAGTGATCTCTTTATGAGTGACAAGGGCCACTGGTCTAACATTTGTAATTATTCATTTTAATAACTAAGATGATTAGTTGATGTTATATGGGTCACATTGTGTGGTATATTACATTAAATTGCAAAAAAATCATAACTGACATATGATCCCTACATGATACTGAGTTATTCTTCTTGCAAACCTTTCCCTCCCCTGACTATCTCATTTTTGCTAAAATATCACCGTAGTTTTCTTAATTCTCATTTCCCACTTGAAAGCAGCTTATGATTCTGATTTTACTTTGTTTTCTTGAGATGTCTATTTTTTGAAGGGAATTTTAACTGGGTTAAATTCTTAGACTTTATTATATATTACAATCAGTAATTTGAAGCTTCAGGTTTACATTGGTAGCCAATTTTCTTTGATTTCTTTCATCTCTGCACTTTGACTTTTAGTAAAACTTCTCTTGCCAGTGGAGATGCTTAAGTTTAACATAAATCCCCCTCAATTACATAAGAAAATGGAAAAAGATTATTGAACTCTGTCAAAACATGATCTTAAATTTGATATCTTTTGCTGTTTTTTAGGAGGGCAGGGGCAGTATACTTTATATCTGCAAATAGAGTCAAACTAGAACATTGAAAATTTTGATTTCTAAAGCCTGAGCTCAAACCTCTCAAAAATATTACAACTTTTATGAAACATTCTGAAAATTAAAAGGATTTATTTTTATAGACTCCATGAGTATTTGTTTCAACTAATTGGTTGTTTCAATAAGTAATATTAATAGTAAAAAAGCTACTAAGTTCTCAGCTCAGGTTCACAGGGGTGCTTTTTAAGGTGAGTGTTTCTTCCAGCTAAAGTTTCCTAATTGGCCATTTAGTGGGTGCCATGATGCTTATGGGACATTGATTTATTTATGCTGTTTCATCATTGAGGGTGGAACAAAACCAACCCAAAACAAAGCAGGAAAGCTCCAGCCATTCTGTTGGCTGAAGGTGGTCAATAATAAATGCAGGTGTGTGCTGGGTTGGAGCAGTGCAGGCCACTGCAACAGTCAGTGTGGGGCAGCTCAGAGGCCCCAGCAGCAGCTGTGCTGTTTGTAAATGTGCCCTGGATTCTCTCCAGAGCAATCTGCTATTTCTTACAACTGCTGGGGCTGTTGTAAATTTTGTCTTTCATGTCCTGTGAAAAATCTCTAAGCCAGGTATTACCAAAGCTGTAGGTGGATGTCATTAAATAGTATTCACTGTATGAAATCTTTGTTAAAGGTGTTATTTCTGTTTCCATGCACAGTGCTTTAGCTCCTGGTCACAATGTTAGTTCCTAGGGAAAGTCATATCATAGGTGGTACTGCACAGAAGGATACAGGGGAGCTAAGCTGAAGAGGAATTCAATCAAATTTTTCTCTTAATTATGTTGCCCATGATTTTGAGAATGTGGCCAGGCACTGCTGCTTTCTCATGCCCTGCACTTTTGGGGGAAAAAACCCAGGGACTGTGGGCAGTCTCTGGCAGAATAATTGATGGCTGAAGAAATAAAGTCCTTCTGCTCACCACGTGTTCCTCCTCTCTGCCTCCTAAAGGAAAGGGAAATGCTGGTCTGGATGTTGAAGTTTGTGACCAGTGCCTTGTGAGCCTCAGCTGGGAGAGGGAGGACTGAGGGGGCCCAGGTCTGCCTGGTTTGGGGCAGGAGTTTGTGTTCCCTGAGGCTCAGGGGTGATGGAAGGACTGCCATGCAAGTCCCAGCCTTGGGATCATTCCCTGGCAGGCCCTGGGACCTGCTCACATCGATAATTTGATTGCAGATCTTCATTTTGATGCAGTGGTTTTTGTGGTTTGCAAACTTGTAGCCAAGTACAGGAAAATGATGGTGGGTAGAGAAGGAGTTGTAATGAGATTAAACACAGTCTTAGGCATAAATTTGATTATTGATTTTTGGAAATTACTACTAAGCATTAAAATATTTTCTGTTTTAAATAGCCATTTGATTTCCAGAAGAAAGTTCAATAGGTCAAATGCTCAGTAACAGAAAACCTCTTGTGACATTTATAACACACTGATCTTTCTCTTTGCTGCTGTTGGCTACAGACACAGTTGAGTGATCATTGTGCTCTTTTGAGAGGATTTTAATGTTACATTTGAATTATGTTGCATAACCTTCAATGCAAAACTGCTGTGAAAGGCAATGTTTTTATATGCTGAATATTTTTCCCTAATGACTGCTTTTACAGAGAAGTTGGCTTTTTTCTGACAAGGGTGTGCTATGCTGCTGCTGCCAGTCATGCTTTTGGAATGGAGTTTTTTATGTTAAATTAACAAAAACAGTAGAGTTTATTATTCATTTGCAGTAGGGTTAGGGTTTCTCATTTGGCATGATAATTTTGCCCCAGCTAGTGTCACCAGTCCTTCAAGAATATTTGTTCTTTGATTTCCCTCCTAAGGGCAATTCTGCCAGTGAAGTAATTGGAATTCTAAACAGCATTTCAGGTATCATTTATATCTATAAATTGTACAAAAGATGCAAATAGATTCATCTTGTGGACTGTTGTAGTGGTTTTATTCTTTTATCTTCAAGTGTTAAAAAGGTTTGTTTCTCCTCTAGCTTAATTTTATTATGCTGCTGGCAGATACACCAATGTGCATTTTGAACAGCCCTTTAAGATCAGGAATAATACTCCAATACACCCAAAGTGGATCAATACGAGCTTTTAGTGACTGTACACAAACCAGATGTTTGGAAGTTACAGCTCTCACTTCTACTCAGTCTCTAACAGTGTGTAGTAAATTAGGTTTTTGTCTTTCAGGTTAACATGAGCTATGCTCACACAAAACAGGTAAAAGAATATTAGAATGGTGTAGATCCAAATTAGCAGTGCTGTTTTTCTGCTGCAGGTTTAGTGCTATTTGAAGGTTCCAAAGAGCATTATTAAAAGCACCTTAGAATTGCTCTCAGGCAATAAAATAACCTTTCATTGCAAACATTTTTGTAACTGAACCTGTGCAGGTATAAAGACCTTTAATGACAGTGTACAAGACCTTTTCATTGATTTAAATACTCTTGCTTTCTGCAGCCTGAATCATACACCTGCCCTAGTCTTTTAGAACTGCTGGAATAAAAATCTCTGCTATTTTATATTTTTAATGGTTTGTTTTCACTTTCTCTGGTCTTTAATTTTTTCATGTACTTTTTTATAGGGTCTCTTTTTCCTGGCTTCTGGTATTTTAGTACACTTTTCATAAGGTAGTCATAAGACTATTTATTTTCCTGAGTCTTCAATAAAAACAAACTGCAGCAGATTTGTCTCCTTTAGAATAATTCAATCGTTTTTAATTTCATCAGCCCTGGAAATTGACTCATAGTTCAGCATGCTTTTTTTTCCTCTTTCTCTCTCTAATTTACAATTTTCAAATATTTTAAAATGCGCTATTCCAGTGTCAAGCTCAAAATATCATCTTTGAAATTTTTGGGGCAAGAAGAAGGATGATAACTCATTTATCCATCCTCCAGGGGATATTAAAGACCTTGCTGATTAGTGGTGAGGAAGATTTCAACCCAGATCACTTTGTCAGATGAGTTTTCAGGTAGTTACAATCTGGAATTGGAAGGTTGGTCCTGTCAACATCACAGATGTACCTGACCAGCTTTGTAAGTCAATTCATTCCTATGGAAAGCAAAGGCTGAATTGCCTGTTTCGTGCTGCCTCTGGAAGGCTGCAATCATTCAACTCCTCATGAATTTTTTGGCTGCAATTTAATTCCTTCCCTCCCTTCTCATAGTTTAATGTAGCAGAATAAACATTTAAGAGAGCAATTTCTCTGAGACCTCTCCTGTGATTAAAATATTTTATTGATAAGTTGATATCAAGGCACAAAAGGTCTGTGAAATTATGGGGTATGTCAACAGCATAAGCTGATTGCATTGTAAAGGGAAAAACCCCAAGCAGGGCCCTGCAGTGAGAGCTGTGAACAGCTGAGGGTTTCTCTGAATTAAATGGGTACTACCAGGGAGTTACAGGCAAAATTGATCTGGGCAAGAAGATGTAGAGATGCACAGGAAGGGTGAGCTGAAGCTTTGCACCTTCAGATTTAGAGAAAAGGGATAAAAGGGTGCAGTAAGAGGCCTGGAGGAGACATTCCATTACCTGCAGGAAATCCCCCCATGGACTGGGGCTGGTGCATTGAAACACTGAACTGGGATGTTCCTGCAGTGTATCACAGGTTTGTCTTCTGCCCATACATCCCACTTCTTCCAAGGTAAATGTTTGCTGTACAAAGAGAGATAAACGTGCACCTGATCATGTGGGTGTAATTGAAATGGATCCAAAAATGATTTGAATATAAAAATTAACAACTTAGAATTGTCATTTGCTTTTTTTTTATTGTTTAACTCCTTTCCCGAGATCAATTATCTGTCACTTTCCAAAACAAAAAGCAACTAGCAAACTTGTAGCATTCCTCTCAGTGGCTCTGCAGGTACTTGTGCTGGTGCACAGGGTGGATGACAAGCCACAGGCTTTTTATTGAGCTGGTTGGTCACAGCTCTCCACTGTTCTTAACTTTACTCAAACACAAGTAATTGGTTGCAAAGGCATTATTGTTTCTTGCACTAAGTTGCTCTAATTTGAACCAATTAAAATATAATTACACTATTTTATGCTTAATTAGACTCTCAAGTAGCTTCTTCAGGCTAAAGTTATTCCCCTGGCTCTGTATTTTGAGATGTCTCTTGTCTCCAATGGAAGACAGGTTAAACAAGAGGGCTTCTAAACTCAAGAAGAGCTGATACTTTTAAGTTCATTAAATTACTCTTCAGGAACTTTGCTATTCCATACTTCATTTCTTCCAGAACATTGGAACAAGAACCATATGGAGGCGATTCACTGCACTTGCATTTCTCAGGTTGCTCTATTATTTCCTTCGTAAAGTGTTCAATCTCTCTTAAGTCCACACTGTGAATTCCTATAAGAAATGCCCTTGGAATAGAAATTTCCTCATTATCCAGTATGATAAAGGCTTGTGCCAAAAAATAATTTAATTTCACTGCTGTCTTGTCATTATTTTTAATTCCTTACATATCCCTTATCCAAAAAGGGCTTGGAATTGCTCACATATTCACCTTGCTATTAAAGCATTTAGATATTTCCATGCATACAGAAACTCAAGCCCATAATATCATGCTGACTTTTCAAATATTAATAGTTGTGAGCCAACCATGGACTGCTCTCTTGTATTTTTAAAGGTAGTTTTTTCTGCATAAGGAATTTAGATACTAAGACTGTCTATCCATACAAAGACTCCAGTGTGCTTTGTTAAATGGAAGATTTTGAATTTCTTTTATTTTTGATGTCAGATAAAACCAGACTTTTGATGTACTTTGGACTTATGTAAATGACATGAGTATAAAGAAGAAGAATTCTACTATTATATCCTAATGAATAATGAGTAGATATTTAATATTATTTTCAGTATCTATTGCTGCTGTTGTAGTACTTTTGTGGGGAAGAAACCCAGCAGTTAGTAAAACAATTCCTGGTGGTACATTAATATTAAACAACCTTTCTGTCTGTATTGTGGCAAGCTGAGAAAGGGGTTAAAAATCTGAAACTGTTATGTAATGTTTCTCTTACCTAACCACTAATATCTCACCTTTCTATCCATCTTTTTAAGGTGCAGGGCAAATGCCTGGTTGTATTTTCAGCTTGTGTTGTTTAGGAGTGACATTTGCAGCAATAAAGGATACTCTAGCCTTAGGATTAGGATTTACTGGTTTTCCTCTGAAATTACACATATAATAAACCAGGCAGCAACCTAAGTTTTTATATGACAAATTTTAATCAAAAGTTATTTATTTAAAAAAAAAAAAAAAAGAGAGACAGTGGCTCCTTTCGCAGTGGCAATAATGATTTTTAGTTAAGAGATGTATACAGTGGGTTATTTTATATTCTTCTCTGGCAAAGTCCTGTTCAAGTAGATTGTTCTTGACGTTTAGGAAAAGGGGACAGAAACCTTCACTGTCCAATGATCAGTGCATATATCAAGTATTAGTATTAAAATGGAATACCTAAACTTCTGAAGAGCTCACATCTTGTAAAGGAAGAAAGGTTTTCTCTCTCTCATTGGGTGTGTTGTATCAGTGGCAGAGTGAATTACCATCCTTATGATTAACTGATTTGGAGTTTTAAATGTATGGGCACTGACTTAAATAGAGGCCTGAGGTTCACCCAGATGGGCTGACACATAAAGTGGAATGAAATTACACCAATTCAAGACTTTCCATGGTCTAATTCCATCTGCTGTACATTATTTAGGGTAACAAATCTCAAATTCTTGACAGAATAATGTTTTCTGAACCAAGTTTTCTCTGCCAGCTAATGCAATGTGTAATTCCACCTGTTTGAGGTCTATTCTTCTGGGTTTATATCCTCTGCAGGTGGTAGAGGGATGCTGCAATACTGCAGATGTCCAAAAATCCATGCAGGTCCTTCTGAATTTATTGTGTAGCAGGTGCTGATGGCAAACAATGGCACCCAACTATTTATATACCCAGCTATTATATTTTCTAATTCTCTGATTTTAGTAGCAGAGAAAATTGATCTTGCTGGCTGCCTGGAGATTTGAAATCTTGAAACTTGCTCACCTGTGTAACAATTCTGGACTTAATCAGCAGTGCTAGATATTAAAATAGAGGCTGTTAACCTACTGTACTAACCTTTTATCTTGATGGAATAATTCTGCTTGCAAATACTAGAATGGTATCTATGAAAAAGTTGAGATAGAATTAGATTTTCTTCCCTTTCTTTCTGTTAGGAGTCTAAAAACTACTATCATTATACATAGCATCCCCATATAGCATTAATTCCACATGGAAGATATGAGAGTATTATTTTTATATCCCTTCAAAAATCCTGAACTTTTTTTAGTCATTGTGAAAATTATCTCCTCAGGTTGACCCTCTACATTTTTCTTTGATTCTTCATACTACATATGGATTTTCCTCAAATGTAGTTATACTCATTTCTTCATACCTTTATGACATACTATTCCTCTACTTAATCTTATTAGTGAAGTCCTAATTCTGCCTCTGACAAAGGCACTGTCACCTGCATTTTTATGTCAACTAGTGTTCTATGACCTTTCATCTGAGATTAGTGATTCCAGAAATAGGAAAATGATTTCAAAGTACTAAGTGAATGAAACACTCTGCAGTGCTTTAGCTGGGAAACAGTTATGATGTAAAATTAAGCAAGGCAATATTTTTTATTTTAAACCTTGTTCAATCAAAACATTTCTAAAAATTCTAATGGATATCTGTAGCCTATACTGGAAAGAAACAGGGAATATTGTTACCCACTATATTAGAGAGCCATGACAGAAAATGCAAAGTTACCATGAGGAAACCTGGTGAGTTTTCACCCCTGCATATTATAATATTACTTAGAGTGTTGTTTAGCATAAGGCTGAGTAAATGCAAAGCCTTTGTTAGTTTTGCTGATGTAAAAACACTAAATAAACAAGCACCCTTCAAAGAAATATAACAGATACTTTTGTGCAAATCAAAACTAATCAAACATTCATGACTGGTTTTTATGTGTACCTGGTAGTTTGTAAATGGAAAAGAACAAAGGAGAGCTTAAGTTGTTGGCACCTTCCCTGCTTTCAAGCATTCACCATTCATGTGTCTCGTGGATGTTTAGCAATCCATTTCTAATCCCCTCTGGTGAGAACAAATAGTATGCAACACTGTTTCACCTGTTATTTTCTTGAACAGATGCTTTATCTGCAGTGCATGCCTAGATCTGATTTGTTTCAGAAAGTTATGCAGTTTTGTTGTACTTTGAGTACTTTGTCCTTTGGGGATCTGTGTGTGCACTAATAAGCAAACAGCTTGCAACAGAAGTGATGTGGCATAGCATTATTTCAGTAAATGCCACAGTATTAAAATGAATGAGGAATAGTCAGATAAATGGGTAATGGAGAAGGAGAAGCAGCTCTGAAAGTCTGGAGGGAGTATTTATGCACCAGAGAGAGTCACCAGTATAAGGTTTGTAGCTAATGTTTGGCTATTCTAAATTTTTGTATCATACTTTGAAACTACCTTTTAGATGCCAAAAAATAATGATGTAAGTAACTGTGGTTTGTGTTCTGCATTTATCCCAGTGTTGTGAGAGGTTTTAGCTCAGATACTCCAAGAGAGACTTGGGATCTCATAGGGCTGAACTTTTATGTAGAGTTGTTGCTAACCAGCTCTGGGTTGTGGGTAGCACAAGAGGGCTGTGATCAGCATTGCAGCACTGCCCAGTGGTGCTGGGAGGGTCTCCATCCCTCCTATTGCTCTGGTTTCCCATTACTGGGGAAAGATGGACTGGCCAGCAAGTAGCAGGGTGGCATAAAAATTGGGAGTCCCCTCTGCTCTCTGTCTCGTGTCATAGCCTGGCAAATATGGAACAGAAAACGCTGAGGTTACTTCTATGGTATGGAATCTGAAATTGAACTAATTTTAAGTTGCCAAATTTACTTTTTGGTATGATTCTGCATTGGCTTTGCTTTCTCCAGAATATTAAGCTAATGTTCAAGAAAAAAAAAATCCTTCCAAAAGAATCCACAGATCTCCATTGCATTTCTTGTCTTCATCATGCAGTCAGAGAAATTCAAAGCAGTGAGACTACTCAGGACCAGGTACTCCCAACTGCTCTGATCCACATGAATCAAAACTACTCAAACTCAAAAATTATTGTTAAACCCTTACACACACTTTTCCCCCTCATCCAACTAAAATGAAAACTTTTGCTTTTGTCATTGCATGTTCCAGTATTTATATGTCATCCTTGAGCCTTGACTGAACACGGCTTTTCATGATTGGAGAGAGCATATTCCAAATTACTGTGGAGTGTTTCTGGCCTTGTCAATGCATCAAAATTAAAATTCAGGATCTCTCATTTTTTTTCAGTAGGTAAAAGAAAGGGATTCATCGTAAAAACTAATGGGGGAAGTAAAAATGAGAACTGTGAGATACCTGCTCTTGGGTGCCATCCAAAAATGTAACTTGTAAGAAATTTAGGTTGGGATTCTGCATACAAAGCAAGCATCCAGACTTTATTGAGTAAGCTCTTCACTGGAAGTTAAACCATGGATATTTATGGAGTGGTGGTAGATTCCTGGGCTAACTGAGTAACAAAGACCAGAACTGGGCCATAACTGGAAAAATGCTGTTCATGTCAGTTTTTGTTTTCACAGTCTTCTTGATATCTTTAATATTATTGATCACTGATCTGTAAAAAATATTTCAGTTCCCCCTGGGACATGTTACGATGCAAACATAACCAGTGGGATCTACAAACTGTTTGAAGCATCTCTGCCAAAAATGTATGGAATGTTAAATGACATTAAGTCACAATAGGACGCAAATAGTTTTCTGCTCTCTGGTGGTTTACAAAGCTTTCATCATTTGTGAATTATGAAAATTAAATTTCACTCTGGGTCACATAAACTGCATGTTAATCTATTAGCAACAAGCATAATGTCAAGGGCAATGTGCTGCAGAAACAATTTTTTGTTTCATCAGAAATTCATGCTTAGGAGTTACACACATTTCAGTCATCTAGAACTTCTGAATGTAAGTCCCTTTCTTTGATGGCTGCTTAGGTAATATTTCTTTTTGTGTAATATCTTCTAAAGTACAAAAATTATCCTGAATGAACTACACATGCAGCTCTAACAGTCTAGTGAAATCAAGGCTCTTGGATTCTCAGTGTCCCAAACAGAAGCATTATTTAGTTGCAGGAGAAATGTTTCCTAGAGGTTTAGGCACAGTAATTAGTACTTTAGTGAAATGCAGTGGTGGTAGAATTTATTTGCTGAAATCACAGGTGTTTGGTCTTGGGAAACCCAGAGACTCATGAGCTTGTGGAAAGCATTTGAGACTCATCACCTTAAGCATCCACAACAGAAATGAAGCTCTGCATTCTTCATGCATGTTCTGTGGTGCTAGGGGAGAGGGCTGTTGGGGCATTAATGCCCTGCCAATAGCTGATCCTTAGAGCACAAAATTCAGCAAGCAAAAAAAGGCAGTATCAGAAACAGGGTGCTGGAACCTTGTTCTGTTGTCTCTTTCACATGCAACAGTTTGTGACAGCAGGGTTGTTAACTAAGGTGGTCTCCTTATTTCTTTTGTGCAACAATTTATACATAACCACCTAAATAAAAATTTTTAAAATCTATTTTGGGTATTTTTAATTTGATCAAGTTTTCATATATAATGCATTTCATGTGCTATTTTCAGTGCACATTATCTGAGTTGCAATACAGATTTGTTGTAAGTTTTTCCCTTAAATTCTTTTATGCAAGTCTCTTCATGCCAAACACCACTACTCTTGGAGGCTTACGTCACTTTTTACCTCAGAACATTTTTTTTTATGCTGATGTAATATTGTTGGAATCATGTGCATCTGTCTAAGTGAACATTGAGGAGGCAGTAGTGTTTAATAATAAAACAGTGTATTGAACAAGGCAAAACCACTTAAAGAACAATAAAATAGGACAAATTGCCTAAATCATGGCTCTGAATTTAACCTGTGGATGCCAAAAAGGTTAGAGCATTATTCAGACTTATTTTATTAAAAAGCAAAAATCAGTGTTACATTGGAGTATTCTAAAAAACTGTTTGGGGGCCTGCAGCTTGATTTTCTTAATACTCTGGAAATCCACTTAGTACTATGGAACCTGAGAAAACTCAGCAAGAATGTATCTGGAGAAGAACTTTGTCAGACACAAATATATGGAGTCTTCATAGTCAGACTCAAATAAACCAGTATTTTATTATGATCTGCATATGGTTAACTACAGAAGTTATTGTTTCACATCATGTCTGAAGGCTCTCTGTCTATAAAATGAAGTATTTATAAAACACTGAATACTGACAAAAAGGATGTGACAACTGGTGATGTTATTCTCTTGTGCTACATAATCTCTCTCCTGCTGACAAAATGTCATGTACTCTCTAAATACTGTATTTAGGCTTCTAGGACCTATGATCCTTCCTTTTTGATGTGCTTTGATTTCTTGGGAGTTTTTCTGCTTTTTTTTTTTGTTTCTATTGGTCATTTTTTCCCTTCATAATTTGAGGAAAGCATAGAGCGTGAGTGGAAAAAAATGACAACAGATTCTCTGTCACTCCTGAAAGTTTTTCTTCTACTGATTCCGTCTTGGCTAGATTAGCTCCCACTTGATTAGGTTTGACACAGGAATTAGCAGATAAAACCTTTTTGATATAGGTCACAGAAATCAATGTAGAAAACTGCAATAGATCAGGTGCATTCTCTGGGTAAAAATCTGTGGTTCAAGCTCTGCAAGATATGCACTGATGAAAACGTGCAAGTCTTTTCAGATGAAGTCTAGGAAACACTCTTATCACTTAATATGCTTATTTTACTGTCAGGACAGAATTGGTGAGTACATGAGGATGGGGCTGGGAGTGAATCAAGGCTTTCTTTGAATTTGTAGTATTTAAAGGATTTGGAAAAGTTAATTTTAGGAGGCATTTCTCCAAACTAGACAGGTCTATGTCTCTGAGAAGTCTCAGTGAAAATGAAACTGCCTTGAGGCCACATCACTGCATGGGCAGTAAACACATACATAAATTGGAGAGAATTGGGCTGTGGCTCTGGGCCAAGAGATGTGGCACTGAGCAGCCTTTCCTACTAAACTGTTGGGTTTCCATGCAGGCACAGCCCTTTATTGGCCATGTCTCAGAGCCCTGGGATGGGAGCTTTGTGCTGCCCAAGAGCCACAGTCTGCCCTCTTCTCTTCTACAAGAAGCTGCTGCCCTCTGCCTCTGAGAAAGAGCAACCCTTCTTCCCTCCAAAAAACAAAAAAGGTGTAAATTTTTTTTCTTTTGTAAAAGGGAAAATCAGATCAGTAACTATAGAAACAGACAGGCTGGTCTGACTAAAAGTGGAAATAAAATATAGTAATATGAATCAATAAATCAGATACTCTAATTATGGATAATATATACTAGAAACTAACCTGAAATTTTAATATTCTGAAAGCTCATTTGGCAAATATCCTTTCTGTGTGGGGTGCTTCATCTCCATAATGAATATCAATTGTTTGACAGCATTTTACTGCTGTAATCATCAACTGTTGGATCAATAAAGAGTATTGAACAGGTTCTAAAAAGAGAGGAACACATCTGTTAATATCCCTGAATTGACTCAATAGCCTACTAAAAGATAACACAAAGAAAACACCAGGGGATGGGAAAAAAATCAGTATGATTTCTTTAAACCAAGTCAATATGCTTCATAAAACATCAGGAAGGACAGCACTGAATGCAGATGATCTCACCTGAGCTGGGAAAGGATCTCAGTTTTTGTTTGTGCAGTTACAATGAGTTCAGAAGAGTTTTTTTTCTGGCTGAAGTTACTTCAAGAGAAACTGCCTTTTCTCAATTTTTTGATGTTTTGGGAGGATTTTTTTTTCTGATCTCCACTTTCATAGCAGAAGAATATCTGATAAGTAAAATTTTTTAAAATTAAATTTGGCCTGAGTCCAAATGAAGTTTGCTGAGTCTAGCAGTGGCACTTAACAAGGCACCATTTCAGAGTTATTTTCTGTCCCCCAATTCACAATCTGGCATGGTGATAGAAGTATTTAACACTGGTGTCTGACTATTGTGGTATGGCAGACATTTATTTTAAGCTTTTATGAATGATTTGTTGCTAATTATCTACACACTGCAGTACAGTCTGGGTCTAAAGAGGCAGATGAGCATTTCAACAGGCTGTGTTCACAAGACACCTTGAAGCTTGAGGAGGCAGCTATTCACTTATGCAACAGGCAGCTTGAAAACTGCCACCAGATCAAAGATCAACAACAAAAGAGGTTGTGCATCCCCCGAAAAGGTCAGGTTTTTGATGTGGTTTAGAGGCCCACAAAGAGCAAAGGTTTCCAGATTCAGATCCCCTTCTGTAAATGCAGTGTGAGGGCAGAGGGTTGCAGAACTGCCAGCAGTGTCTATGTCTTGTGGTTAGACTTAGAAAGAAAAAGAGAGATCTAACAGTTTCAGTTGTGAGAGAAGTTATACATGGTTGTGATTTTGTCACCTTTCCTGTGTCTGATTTGCACATCTGTAAATAAACAGGTTTATTTCAGTCTGGCCTGAGTTAAAGTTGATTTCAATGTAACTGGCTAAGATGGGAAATCCATCCTTGCTGTTGGTCCTGATATCTGGCTCCAGGGACTGCCAGTAGCTGCCTTCACTGATCTGTGCAGACTCCTCTGGGAGCCTCTCTTGCAGGTGTATGGGTGGAGAAAATATTTTCCAGTGGTCAGTGTGACAAAGCTGCCAATTATTGTGGCTGCTGGAGGCTTGGGAGGATGCCTTGTCATGATAATCAGGACATTTTGAAATCTTTGGAATTAGTTTAACTTAAAAAATGTAAAAGTCTGCTAAGAAGAGCAGATGTTGAAGTTTTCTGGGTATACTTCAAAAAAATAAACAACCAAGCCCCTTACTCTCTTCCTGAAATAGTGACTTAAACTCAGTAACCTCACACTGAACTGAGAGTAAAGGCAGAGTAGTAGCTGTGCATGTGTTTGGATCTAGGCTTAATTTCCAGATGTACAGCTGGGTTTTTTGCTTTGACTTTTAGACTATTATTTAAAGATGCTTCTGAGAGCCTGGGATGTTTTGCAGCTGTGATTTGACATTAGTTCCTTGGCCAACATCCATGCCTTTGAAACCAGTTAAAAGGCATCACAAATGGGTGGGATAGTCCTAAAACCATATTGTGCTGATAAAACCTCCCATAAAGCTGCGTGGCATTTTACCTTGGAAAGCAGAACATTAAAGTAGGAGTGAAATCAGGTGTATCTGGATTCAGGTTAACATCACTGTAGGCTGCTGTTACCCCTTCCAGTGTGTGGAGCCAGGAGATTTCAGGATGCTGGATTAAAAGTGGCTCGTTAGCTGCAAGATCCAAATTTTATAAGTGGAAAATGGGACTAATATTAGATCTGACAGCTAAACTAAATCATTTAGGTTCTAGGTTATCAGCTCCAGTGCTTTTATTAAGATTGATAACATGGGAACACTGCACAGCTCTGTTCAGTGGAGACTGGAAAAAGCCTGACATCATTAGGGTGGCCATAAATAACAGAGTGGAACTGTCTGTGGTCAATTGTTTGTATAGACAACTTCAACAGCTCTTCAAACCCAGCACTGAGCCTGCTGGGGTGACAATTGTGTTCATTAGCAGCATGTGACCCTTTGGTTGTACAGCAGGAGCTTGGGTGTGAGTAATGGCAAAGACAAACTCATCTTTTCTCTCGGTAAGAGACCCTCCAAATCAGTGTCTTTTCAGTTCTTTTTAAAAAGCGCAGAAATAGGCTGGTGGGAGTTGCAACAGATGCAGTTACTGTGACTTGGTAGCTTGGGTTACAAAAGTCCTTTCTGGTTGCTGTAACTCAGACAGAAATGTCTGTGGTTTGTTGTTTGGGGTTTTGTGGAGTTACACAATGTGTGTTATAGAAAAACAGGCCTGGAAGGCCCAGAGTGAGCCTCTGTCCTGGGCCCGGAGGGGACCATGGAAGCACATCCAGGTCACCAAAGATGGGCTGGGAAAGAGAATTGTGGGTTTGTGGCCTTCTGGACCTATTGAGAGCGAGGATTATAGTTTGTGACCTTACAGGGTATTGATTACCTGTTACCATAATAGGTACAAACTGTAGAATAACCCAGGTGATTGGGGAGCACTGCGGTGAACATCTTTCCTGTTGCTGTGATGACATCTCCTGTCTGTGGGATGGTATTTAAGGAGTTTTCACTGCATGATAGCCAGCAGTTTGAGTAGTCTTAGAGTAGTCTTAGTAGTAGTCTTTAGTCTCTGTCTTAGCACAAGAACACTGCAAGGTGAAGGTCACAATAAAGCCTCTACATGGAGCCTTTGCCTGCTGTCATCTTGTGTGAAGTCCAAAGGTCTGCTATTTACTGCCAGAGGGTTTTCCCCCTCTGATCCATGGAAGGGAAGAAAGGGAGAGGTGGAAGGGAGAAATATTTAAAAATTGGCAGAACATTTCAGTTGGATGTTTTTCAACTGAACCTTTTTTTTCATTCAAGGTGACAAGGTTTGTTTGTAGGTAGAAAGAATGATTTGAAAAATTTTGTTTTGATTGGACCAGAATGGATTCCCACTCCCCAGTATTTTCCACTTTGGACCTTTATCTAGAAAAATTTCTGCATAAAATGATATGGGGCCTGGCTACTGTCTCAGAATTTAATTCAAACTAATACTGGCAAATTTAAAAGATGTGGCCAGATTTATGTGTTTATTGAGGCAAGCTTGACTGTAAATTCCTAGTGGCTAAAGAATAAAACCATCTGACACAGCAAACATCTGACATCTGGTACATTGTTAAAGCTACAAAATTGTTTCTATGGATCCAGCTTAGTAATGAATATAGTTTAATGAGCCATAGAATACTGCATTGTATAATATTAAAATGCATCTGTTTACATTTTATTTTACTGTGTTACATAATAATATTTCAATTTGCTCTGTTGGAGTACATAACTATTTTCAGGTTTTCATGAAAGTAAATAAACAGTTTAAGAAGAAAGGACAAGAAATTCCTTACATTAGTAAAAGCCATATGCAGTGTAAACAATGGAAAAATTTGCCTCAGCCAGAATTCTTCTATCAAAACATTAACTAGACATTTTTCTAGTGTGTGAAATATAACAGAATACAAGTCCAAGGCACGAGCTGTTCTAAGCCTTCTGTGTTCTGTGGGAAAAGTGATTTTAAATATGAAATATGGAAATGACTGCAGCTTTTTTTTTTTTAACAATTGGATCCTGTCAGGCAGTATTTCATTAGTGGAGTTCTATTACACATCTTGTTCATATGGAAGCAAGAAAATGCTAAGTTTTAAAATGTGCTAAAAACTCACCAGTGCCTCATCAATGTACTGAAAAGCAGGTAATGAAAAAGTCTAGAAATATTCACTAAATAGATGGTGTAAGTTTGCTACTTTGATACATATGTCCTGTTGTTTGTACTGATAAACTCATCATCAGAGCTCCAAGTTTTATATCTCAGTTTAATTTGGTTGAGTAGCAAAACACAACCAAATGGAAAACCTGAAGAAAGCAGTGTGACTTGTTACCTGCTTACATGTGTTGTGAATGTATATATTTGATATAGAGTTATGTCCCCAAATAATGTCTAGAACATAGCACTAATAACTGGAAGTTGCAGTCAAATGTGCAAACATTATTCAACTGGATTTCACTCCAACTTTGTTTTGGTACTTTAAATTATTTCTAGTTTCTGTTAGGAGACCAACATATAGTATAGGTGCATTTTTCAAGAGCACTATGACTCTACTGATCCCAAGATGAGATGTAAATAATCTCTGAGACAGTTTTTATTATGATTTCAATTTTTACATCAATTTTAGAAAGAGATTTTCATTTTCTGTTATCACGTCCCCTTGGAATACTCTTGCCTGTAGAAAATATTTTCAGTTAGAATTTACTGTTTGCTGACTGAAATTTTTCACCTATAAAATCTATAATCTGATTGTGTTATTTTTCATGAGAACATAAAATCTTTATGGGCTCAGATCTAAGTACAATGTGGCTTGAAGTGTGTATCTAAGGGAAGGCACAGGAACAGAACACATCTGTAGCAATACTTTGCTGTAATACTCATTCAGTAAACAATTTATTGCTGAGAGATTTCCTGAGCCAAAGGTGACCTCTAAGTTTAGTACTGTTTTGCAATTTTTTTTTACTCATGAACGTCAGTCTCTTTCTTTACCATTTCCCTCTCTCTGGAGCAGGGAGTTCCACAGCTTTTGCATGGGCTCCGTGAAGAGCCATTTTTTGCAGTGTGTTTTAAAACTCCACCTTGCAGGCATACAAAGATGCCTCCAGCCCAGCTCCTTGGTCTGTAGTTCAGGCACCATATGACATTTTGGCATCAAAAACACCCTTGACTTATTTCTTTTAGGTGGATTTCTACAACTCCTTTCCTTAATCAAAGTTTGGGAATTCTACTTTACTGTGCTTTCAATTCAATATTTACAAGCAAAATTTGTGATCCTGAAATTAATAGTCTCATCTAAAGCATTTTGTTTTTTTACTGCCTTGGTGTTCAATTACACTGTGATCTGATCCATTTGCTCTGAAAGTGCAGCTGCTGGGGAGCTCTGATGCTTCTGGGATTCCCTGCTGTGACAGTGAGGTCTTATTGCTACCCACTCACAGCTGAGGCATCTGGAGTGCTAAGCAGTAAGTACAGCATCCAATTCCTCCCATCCCTTGTTGTAAAACAAACAGAGAATACTCCCCATAGGATGGTTCTTTCTCATTCCACCAAACTGCAGCAACACTGGGAACACACTCCGTGGTGTGATTTGCAAATAGAGTCAGCAAACATAAAATATTAACACAAGCAATAATGCACTCCAGGCACAAATAGTCGTTGTGTCCATGCTGGTTTTCAGTGCGATGATATCAACTTCACAGTGCAGCTTTCTGTGCTTTCAGAGAGCTCCCATAAAGGAAAACCAGCCAAATAAGGCCATTTTAAATGATGAGACTCACAAAGGATATTAGAGCATCTGAAGAAGGATTGCTCCATGTACATATTGGGAGCTCTGCTCTGGGAATTCCCCTGCATGAAATTATTGCATAAATTATCTGAACTCATGAGAGCTGAGATGGTATGAGGTTTTATAAGAGAAACTGTGACAAGGAGTGGCTTACATGGGCATATCTTTGTATTTATATGGATGTATGTATTTATGTCCTTTAAATTCCAGGTCATATGGTTGTAAAGGATTCAGTTCTCTAGCATGATCAGAAGTACATGAGCTCATATTATTGTATTCAATATGTGCTCATCCTTTCTGAAAGTGTTTGGTTCCTGCATGTGAATTACAGCTCTTTGGATCTGCTCACTTGTTTAGGGACTGGGAGTGCCTGTACTACATGGAGCTTTGTGATGCAGAGTTCTTAAACCTCTCCTGTGCTCTGATTGTTTCTTTAGAAGTTTGGGGATTATTTTCTGCTCTCCTTTCTCTCAATGCATTTATTATTTAGATATGAACCTTGGGCCAGGTGATGTTCAGTCAAGCACTAAGGACAGCATCAGAATGAGCTGAGATTTTGGGGGTTGTCTGGGTGCCAGCTTTTAGGCATAACTTACTTCCACCTCAAAGAAATGGATATATGGCAGGAACAGGATAAAGTTAAGTTGCTCTTTCTCTCGATAAGTACTGATTGAAGGAAGAGCAGAACTCTGAATTCATGCCAGTGGTGCAGAAGTGGCCAATAGGATTTGTAAAAAGTAGTTTTAAAAAATTGTACTTATTGCTAAACCAGGCTGGTTACAAAAGAGCAGATATAAAAAATGCAATAACATGGTTATGGAAGGTAGAGCTACATTAGATAACTTTTAAAAGGTTCTAAAGTTTTATTACATATGAATTTTTTTGACCCCCCCTTATTTTTTTTTATTTCTGCAAAATGTATGCTACAAGAATTATAGTCCAGCAGGAACTTACTTTGCAAGCAGCAATACATGAAAAATAGGACCAATAAAATGCAAAACTCCATAATAAAAAATTAACTCCCAAAAAATCATTTTTCTATAAAGTATGTAGCATGTGTAGAATCCTCAGTGCCATGGTTATATAAATGATATACAGACTCTTAGGAATAATGCTGTCATTCTAACCCATACCTATAAGAATTATGTTGTGTCTCACCATCAGAAATTTTTCACATGCTCTGTGCACATACTTATTTTTATTAACAGTTCTGATCAGTTAAAGGTTATAGGTAGCTCTCCTTCCTGCCACATGGCAAAACCACTGTTTCTCCTGATGTGCTGTTTTCACCTTGCTCACTGGTGGTCCTTGCAAGCCACCCCTTTGGCCAGGTTAGGTGTCAGGAAATGAGGCAAAGGGTTTGGCTTTCAGATCTAAAAGTGGGACTGGCAGATGATACTCCCTGTGGACTCATAGGTGTGTGCTTTCCTGGAGCCTTGTTCTTCTCTGTAAAGCTGTGGCATTTCAAGGGATTGTTTTGGGGGGCCTGAATTTGTTCATTTATTGGGGAATTCTGTGCTTTCAGGAGTAAAGAAGAAAAGCAACATTTGGTCAAAATATTAGTAAAGTTTTACGTACGGTATATACTAAAACTGCAAACAAAATAATTTCTCTAGTTAACTAGCTGAGAGTATTCTCTTAAACAATGGTATATCTTTAGGGCAACAGGAATTTACACTGTCTCTCCCACATGTTCCCTGTTGAACATCATGTTAGGAATCACAGACAGTGAAAGAATAAAGAGATATCAGGAGAGATGGGGGAGAAATAAACAGCACCATTTTCAGGCTTGGTGGTTTTTTTGAATCCAGGGTTGGAACTAACTCTGCTTACTAACTCTTCTCCCAAAGGACTTCTTTCTGTAAAAAATTCAGAACTCTGTGTATTCAGAGCAATCTATGCTGAGACATCCTCAAAGAATTTCTGTAGCATTCTTTGATATTAGAGGAAAGGTAGGTTGTTATTTTCTTGCTTTTTACCACCGCTCTACAATAGTGTCTCATCCTCTCTTCTAGGAATCCTCCCAATACACATGGAATTGTACTGGAGTAAAGACTGCTAGAAAATCAAGTGCATTTACCAGCTTCACAACATGATCATGATGCATGAAGGGAAAAACCAAGTGTGCTGGTGCACTCCTGATTCGTTTGCTGGTATATGTTTGGGAATTACTGCAGTGGGAATAACTTCAAACTGCCTCATGTCTTAAGCTCCAGCATTTGTTCATTTTGTTTTGGGCATTATTTTAATGTTTTTTTTTTCCTCAACGTGCTTGCTGGCAAAAAGTGAGCAAAGAAATGGAAGCACTGAAATATAGTCATTGATGCACAGTGATACAGCAAGAGGAAGGAGAGGGAGTAATTGCATGGATAAATTCCAGATGCCTGGCAGAGCCCAGAGCAGTCAATGGAGATGGGTTTCAAATGATACAAAGTCAAAGGAAAATGCAGGATTGCCCTTCAGAATAAGAGTGTCAACCTCTTTACAACAAGCCTCAGTTGTAGCCCCGTGGTGTGGCCTGTCCTTGCTGGCTGTTTACCTTTTGGTAGGTCATGAGCAGTTCTCACTGACTGCTCCCTGCATTGGTCACCCCCAGCTGGCCCTGCTGGACATGGGCTGTGCAATCCAAACCTGCTGTGCCATTTCAGAACCATCATGGCACTTCTTGGAATTTAAACCTGAGAATATGGACAGTACCAATTTCTGATTCATATTAAAGCCACTGGGTTAATTTCAGCAATGAATATGCATATGTAATTAGAAAGGACATGCATGCAAAAAAAGATCTTAATCTTGATAAATATTTGACCAACTTCACAACAAAGATGGCATTTGATCAGGAAGCAATTGCTTAGAGCTGCTTTCAATTGAAACAACACAAACATTCAAAAAGAAATATTTTGGTAGGCCATAACTTCTGCTCTCATGAAAAAGCAGATGAATACTAAGTTTAGGCCTCCTTTAAAGATAAGACTGATCAGAAATTAGTTTTCGTGTGCACAGTTTGACACTGGTTTTGAAGACTTCCACTGCTACCCATTTGCCAGGAGTTTTAAAGAACAGACTGTGTGCAGCCTCTGTGTGACTGGACACGGAGCAGAAAGCTGTGTGATACAACAGTAGTAAAACCAACAGGAGTCTAATTATGACAGCCTGAAGCTGTTTATAATTATAATGCTTAATTAGGTGAGACACAAACAAGGAGAGAGTTCATTTGGTCAACATTCTCTACAGTAATGTGTTCTAATGGGAAATAAAGTCTCTATGCTGACCAAGTAATCAAAACAATGTTTTACACTGTTCATAGCCTTTGGCGAAGTTAAACTTTGTAACTGTGACATTTTATGAAAGGTTTGAGCAAAACCTTACCTAACAACAAAAAAAAAATATCTATCTGTAAAGAGCAACTCTTGACAATAATCAGATGCACATTCTTCCCAAGCCATGTTTTTCTATTTGAAAACTGAAAAATGTTGCTCTGGGGAGGTTGTCTGGCTATTTACTGAGTTGTGTGTGGCATCTTGTAATTGTAATCTCTTGGGTAAGCAAGGGACTGCAGTCTGCCCTAATGGTGGGCACAGGGAGCTGCAGTGCAAATATCCCAGCCAAAATCTCCCAGGGATGTGCTGGGCAGCTCTCACCAGGGGTACCCACAGAGCTGGGAGCTCTTTGCAGAGAGCTGTGTCATTGCTCCGTGGTAGAACTGCAGTGATGAGAAGCCACAAGATGTCCATAAATATCCCCAAAAACGAGAGCTTTGTTTTCTAGATCTTTGTTTGCTGAGCTGTTTGTAACCCTCTTAGCATAAAAAGGTGTGTTCCACTTTGGAATGGTGTCCTCACAGCACCTCATCCCCTGCAGCAGCAAACGCGTAGGCAGGAGAATAAAAAAGGATTCAAAGAATAAAAAAAAAATCAGTAATATTTTCCAAGGCAACACCTGCAGCCTCCAGAAATTTTGTTCTCTGAAGGGCATTTTGAGCCAGCTGTAATGTGTAATTCCTCTTGAGGTATTTTTCCAACTTTTACCTGTTTTTCTCCCAGCTGCATCCTTTGTCCTGTCCCAGTGGTACCGCCCACAAAATGATTCTCTATTTTTGTAGTGAAAAGAATCCTTTTGTCTTGAGATGGTTTTGCTGTAGTACAGTTTTATAGGAGACTTTCCAAGAGTCCCACCAGAGGGTCAGACTCCCAAATATCATATCTGATATGGCACGAGCTCTGGGCACTTCATACATATCGGGTACACACGCCTGTTTTGCTGTGGTGGCAAAAATCAAGAGGCAAAGCAAGACCCTCTGGGGTACAGAGGAAGATAAGACTTTTCTGCTGCAATATGGCAGGCTTTAGTGGTTTTAATTTTTTTTTTCTTTTTCTTTTTTTTTATGTGGGACATCCTTGTATTATGAGAAAGGTGAAAGGTTTTGCCAGAAATTCAGTGTGACTTACAGTTTTTCTGCAAATTTTTGACAGGTTGCTTTAGTAAAAAAGGAGGAACATGTGAAAATTCCCCAAAACATCTAAAGAAAATACCACTTGAAAGTGTCTGAGTTTAAAAAAGGGGTCCTGATGCACTCAAAGTTAAGGAAATATTTTGCTGAAGCTGAATGTTTTTTCAGCTAGAGAGGGAAAAGAACCCAAACCAGTTTCATTAGTTTTGTACTGTAATAGTCACTGGTGACTGATATCAGTACTGAAAGCACAACAGTGGGTAAGTAGAAATTGTAAAAACACTACAAAAAATATGGAAAAATGTGATTTTTTTTTTTTCATTCTGGGATCCAGTCTTTGGTAGTGAGACTGAAGTAAAAAATATTTTACAAAAATAAAAATTAATTTGATCATTTATCTCAAGTCTTAGGGAATAGTTCATTGTTGCTTGTAATTGTGCAGCCATTGCAACTGTAGAGTAAGTTAATAAAAATGACTTACAGTGCTGAGTATTAATTTTTGACTAACAAGTTGTAATGCTTGCTTCTGTGCTCCAGGGATTGTTTCTTCTTTCATGCAATTAGCATTTTTATGCTGAAGGAGGCATGTTCTTACTCAAGCCATAAATTATTAAGCAACCCTAAATAAAAAATTGGAAGCACGCATGTATGCATTTCTGTGTGTTTCTTCAGGCAATTAATTTTTAATTTAACAATGTCGTATATTGGCAGTAACTTCTAGCCCAGTAAGGTTGTTTTATCCATTTTATTGTCATTTAATACATCAACTCTAGGCTACACACACAAGCAAGTGCTTTTTGACCCAGAGTGTTGAATTGAATTATTTTATATTTCTGTACACTTTCCAGAAAATAAGCATTAAATGGAGTGATAAACCTGACTCAGAATAAATCATGTTAAAATGAGGAAGCAGAATGTATTGAAAGATTATTTAATAGAGTTCCTGAACATCAGTCCTGGAACCAATTTTGTTTAATGTTTTTAGTAATGGTTTTGGCACAAAAAGTGTAGTATTCTGTTGAAATTTACTAAAGATTCAAAGTCGGGTGGTATTGTCAACAGACAGGACAAATTGAATTGCTGGGCAGAAAGTGCAGAATGACATTGAAGGTGGAATTTTTTATTTCTTTTTTTTTTACGATACTTATCCCACCATTAAAAGAGAGATGAAATCCCACAGTACAAATCATGAAGTAATGTGCTTAGGGAACCAAAAAAAATTATTCCACATTATACTAAGTGCCCATTCCCTTCAGGGGGTTAAATAGGATAGAGTATGAATCAATCCAGGTGTGCCCTGGTGAGGCACATCTGGAGTGCTGTGTCCAGTTCTGGGCTCCTCAGGACAAGAGAAATGTGGAGCCCCTGGAGCAGGTCCAGCGGAGGCTGCAAAGATGATGAAGGGACTGCAGCATCTCTCTTCTGAGGCAAGGCTGAGGGACCTGGGCCTGCTCTGCCTCAAGAAGAGAGGACTCAAAGGGGATCTCACCAATGTACACAAGTCTCTGCAGGGAGGGGCCAGAGGAAGGACCAGGCTGTGCTTGGTCGTGCTGAGCAACAGCACAAGAGGCAACAGGCAGAAACTGATGCCCAGGAAGTTCCAGCTGAACATGAGGAAGAACTTTACTGTGTAGGAGACCATGCAGAGGAATAGATTGCCCAGAGAGGGTGTGGAGTCTCCCTCACTGGACCTGATGCTCCTCTGTGTCCTTTCCAGCCTGACCCATTCTGTGATTCTGTGTGACTGTGAGCTGCCAGGATGGGGCAGCTGTGGGGAAGAAGGAGGATTCTGTGGCAGATTGCAGCATGTAAGGTCTTTCCAGTAAAATTACCAGAGTGTCAGACTCCCATGCAAAATCCTGTTATTCTGTAGGGGATTATGTACACTCTGCAGGGACTTATATATTCCTGTGTAAGAAGCTGGTATTATTACAGGTGAAGACTGAATTTGATGCTGATTTTGGACATTTTACATCATAGCATTTGCAGGGGCTTTTTATATTAAGTATCATGTTAGATGCTATTAGAGCACTAAAATAGTTAAATCCCTAGAATTCCTACTTACATGAGAAATAGAGGTGACCTGGAGTGCTTTGACATTGGGATGAATAGTTTTTGATGCTTTCTTTAGTTATTTTTCTTTCTGAAAAATCACTTAATATTTCATGACTTCAGAATCTATAAATCAAAGTGTAAAATTGTAAATCATGTCTCTTCTGAAAATTCATACTTAAGAAAAATTAGTCTATTCTTTGTCTAGTGGATGATACTTTATTCCTTTGTCTTTGAGACTGATACCTCACTAATATTAGTTTCAATATTTTAAATAATTTTCATTATGTATATTTCTATAGCATTATTTAATAACTTTGCTTTTATTTTAAAATAGGCTAAAAGAGCTCATTAGAAATGCAAGAATAAATCTTCATATTTTGGTTATCTTAGAAAGGTATAAAGATATTCATTGTAACTATAAACATGGTTTTCAAAGTGGGTTATTTTTAGATATCAAAACCTGGAGCATGAAGCAGTGGAATAGTCACAAGAGAGGATTTATGGACACTAACATGTGCTGTGTTATTTGAGTGTTATGGAAATACACTGCAGGCTGAAAATAGAAATAATTGCACATTAATGGGAGAGATCCAGATTGAGTCTGTTTGTTGTTATATACCAACATTTGGTTTGTATAAAGTTGACTGCTGACAAGTCTAAATACATCATAGTTTCATATCAGAGACAGTGGCTGGAGTCCATGTTCACCTCATTCATGGTTCCTCAAGCCTTGCCATAGATAAATTTCTGGAATAATTGAATTTTGGAACTTGCCACTCATGAAACTTTGGGGTTAGTGAATATGGTGCATGACCAGAGGAAGGGCAATGACCAGGGGAAAGGGGAAAGTGTTCCAGAGATTGAACACATGTCCAAGCATATTCTACTTTGGAAAAGGAGGAGGAGCTTGCTATGGCTGAGGTTCTGTGCTCCAAGTGAGGCCCTCTTGAGTCACTTGAGGCAGAAACTGCCACTGTCTAAGTGTTCCCTGGGCCTTTTTCTTCTTCAGTGCCACAATATTCTTCTGACTGTTAGAGGCTGAAATAGAGGATTTTTTATGCTTTTTTATTCATGATAGGCCCAGCATGAGAAGACAGGGCAAACTGTAGCACTATTACCATATCATATTTTATTTCAAGATACTGACCTATCTGATAAATATTTGCATGTTTATAAATGCACTGCTTTAAAAGATGGGATTTTTCAAAAGCTTTTACTCTTCCAGACCCTTGGGCATATGTTTCTACTTTTGGATTTTCAGCTTGCTAAAATAGAAATATTTCAGTTTAAGCCACATGATTTTATAAATAAACAAGATGTGATGAGTTGCTGAGTTAGTCATGTTCTGTTCCCCTTGGACTTGCTGGAGATCTAGTCTATAAACTCAGTTAAAACTAGAATTTAATTAGCATCACCCTCAAGGAGATGTTTTCATGTGATCAACTACATAATGTTCTAAAATTGCCTGGTTTTCTTCATCAACTACAAACAGAGCTAGGCACATCCATAGTGGTTCTCTGAACTAATGCATTCATGTTCTTAGCTCACCACAGAATTGATAAAATCCCTGCCAATAGCTGAATGTATCTTCCCTTGCACTCATAGCTTAATAACAAAAGCTTCTGTTGGTGGGGATTTCTGTCCATATGTGTTTGTGTATTTTAAGGTAAAGGGACTCTGGGGAAGTTCTTATGCAAAAAATGCCAAATGTTCCTCATGGTCAGGCCAGGCTGGATGGGGATTTGAGCAGCCTGGTCTAGTGGAAAGTGTCCCTGCCCATGGCAGAGGGCTTGGAACAAGTGATCTTTAACCATATTATGATCCTATAGTCTGTGAGAGATTTCTTAACGAGATGATAAGGAATAAATACAGCTAATCCAAAAAACACGACTTTATCACTTATAATACAGGAAAAACTATAGAAGGTAGTTTTTTGCCCAGCTATCTCAGCTGGCCTAGAGTCTTGCAGAGTTCTGAATACCAGTGCCTCAGGTATCATCTATGACCAGTATGTGATCTGTGAGTCCATGAAATCTTATCTGAAATACAAAAATATAAACTGTTTTTAAACTTTTGTTAAGATGAACTTTTGATTCTATGAAATGCATACAATATTTTAAATTATTCTTACTGAAAGTTTTATGTTCTTGTAACCTTGTAGTATAATGTTTAGTACTTAATAAAATATGCTGTTTTTCTATGCCTCAAAAGTTTTTAGTGGTTGGTAGAAAATTGGAAGCGTTGGTTGAAATCCGAAGTTTTTGTCTTGGCTTTTAATCTAGAGATAAAAGCATCACCAAAATTGATAGGGTTTGTTTTATTAATATTTTTCAATATTATCAATTGTGTCTGCTATTGTCAACCAGAAGAAGCCAATCACAAGAACACTGTTTAAACTCTAGACTTGCTTCCACAAAAGCAAGTTAAAAAAAATAAAATTAGTATTATCAGTAGGACATCAGAGAGAACTGCAATTTTTTGCTGGCTCAGGGATGTGCAGCAAATCAGCTTAATTCTTAATGTAATGTGTGCTTAGTTGAGATCCTTCTGCAGTGAAAGCATTTTTTCCAACATCTGTAAGGATTCCTCCTGCCAAGTAGGATCTTTACAACTCCAAGGCCCCACTCTCTAGCAGCAATCTGAAAGTACGCTTGAAACATATGGGCATTGAAGGATGAGAGTATGGGCCATCTGGTCATCATATGCCTTCTTTGCGTGCTTGGATTGGTTTGTCAAGGGTCTCAGAACTGTCTCTGAAGGATTATTAAACAAGACAAACCCAGAGATTCCTGCAAAGCAGTGAAAGGTCTGGGCCCCCTTTGGCATCTCTGTTTTTACCTGCAAAGTAAAATGCATGTGCCAACCAAGAGTGTCACTGTCTGCTGCTGGGAGGGTACAGAACGTGCCCTCCTGGTTTTTTGGCTCTGGTGTCCCTCAAACAGGAGCAGCCTGCAGTTCCTGCCTGTGAGGGGTGTCCAGGTGGGTGTAGCTGTGCTGGCCCTGCCCTGGCCCTGCTGGCACACCCATGGGGACAGGGCTGGGGCTGGGGGGACAGGCAGGGAGCAGTGCCTGCTGCCCTCTGCTCCAGCTCTGCCTCCCAAGGCTATGGCCTGGACACTGCCTGCAGTCAGGCTTCTGTATAACCTTCTTTAAGTTTTTGCCTGCTCTGTGAGCCCAGTGACAATTTCATTTCTGTGGCAATGGTATTCAATATAGTACAGCTTTTTTGCTGTTAAAGTATTTAGAAGATGAAGAAAAAAATACCCCATTGTCTGCCTCAGGTGGGGAAAATTCTGTCTCTTAGCGCTTCACATGAGACTTAAAATATCCAACTATTATTTTCAACTATAATAAGAGGAAGTTTAGGTCTACAGTTACTTATTCTTTCTTTATTTCTTATTTTTCCTTGTTTAGGAGAGAGGATCAGGTGCAGTATAAGATCTGTTCCAGAAAAAAAAATTCCTTTAATTCTTTACTGAAATTTTTGGTGCTATAACGAATTGCACAGTATTGTAGATCATTGAATTCTTTGTGGGAAATGCTGTCTTAACAGGAGACATGTACCTGTCAAAATCCATGTAATCATATACATTTTCTGGTATTCATTAAACCGGAAAGTTGATCAACAAGCAGAAAATTGCTTGGAATATTAATGAGAACAGCAGAAATGGGCTGCATTCTCATGCAAAGGTTTTAAATATTTTCTATTAAAGCTGCATGACCAGTATACAGATAGGGATGTATAATTAATCAGGAAAATATTTTATTATATTGATATGTATCATAATGGAATTGTTATTTTTTTTAAAAACTGACTAACAGGAAATATGGTGCTGAAAATATTGTGTAAATTATCATTGAATACTAATATTGAGAATTTTATATAACCTTTTTCTTGCATGAGTAGTTGCCTTTTTTAGAAGAACATGTTATATTAAATTTTACGAAAAAATAATCCAACCAAAATTAAACTCATAGCTTTTTTGTTTGGTACAATTTTGCATATATATGTATCCATTCCTTCATGCTTCTGAGCAACATAGATATTGTGAAGAAAAGCTCTGAGTGTAGCTGTAGGATGAATTCCATTTCCTCTGAAGATTTTGATCACTCACACTCTGAAAGCAAAGTTCCTGTAACTGAGGGCATCAGGGGAGTTTTCAGGCCCTTCTCTCTCTAACCCATTGTTGAGATCCAAGTTGAGGCTGTCAAGTCCCAGTAATCTGGAAAAAAAAAAATGCCAAGATTTTGGATTGTGCAGGAAAATTTGAGATGTGCTAGCCTTTGCTGGGATTGCAATCAGTCCTTGCAAATGTCTTGGCAAACTGTGAAGATATTTTAAAGCATGTTATTGTTATAAGTGAACTGAACAGTTTCGAAGACATGAAATTCTAGTTACATTCTCAAAGTTCAGTTCTGTAGCATTTCTTCTCTTCAGTCATTCTAAGGGCTATACTTTTTAATATATTGCTAAAATAAAGCAAATACAATTGCAGTAGTAGCAAAGTATTTTCTTTCTTCTTTGTCTGCACCTTGATGTCTGTGCCTTTATTTGTAACTGAATGCTACCCCAATATCAAACACTTTGAGGAATGCAAATTACAGTTGTGCTTTATGTTAAGTATTATCCTCATTCCCTATGTTCAGACCTAAATTACTAAAATTTTAGAGGTTTATAGTTAGAGCATTTCTGCAAACACAGACATCCTAATGTATTCTTGTGTATTTAAGTGCTTTTCAAAGGGACACGGAACGATGAGTGAAAGGAGATGCTAACAGCAAAATCCTGCAGACTGAGATACTGCTTTCTGGACTCTTTTCAAGATTATACTAAATACAGAATTTTTTCCTCCCCCCATAATTTGTTTGTAACTTAGATTCATCCACTGAGTTAAACACGATGCTGATTGCTGAAGTGTCTTAACCCCCAAGCACATTGGCAGTATTAACCCTGCACCTTTAATAACTTAAGACAGTCCTGCTTGTAACTCTGCTTTCTCTTGTGATGTTGTAGTGCCCCAGGCTAACAGCTGTGCTTAGCTAAGGTGAGGATCAGAAATCCTCTTCACTGAACCCGCAGGGGCAACACAAACCTTTTCCATGAAGGGATTTAATTTGCTCATCTATATCCCCTGAAAATTCCCAGTAGCTTGTATTTCCTTGCTTTGAGGATGAAAATCCCCATTTGTCCATGCAGAAAAATCAGTTCTCTCCTTCTCCTTTGGTGTTACCTCTTTTGTCCTGGTCTACATTGGCCATGGATGAGCAGCCTCCTGACCTTTCCTGCTGTCCTCACAGGGTAGCCAGTGGTCTGTTCCCCTTCCCTGTAACTTTTCCACTCTTCTGTATACCTAAACAAGAAATTCATGAGAGGGTGCTTCTAGAAGCAAAAGAAAAGCAACTACTTTATCAAGAGACCTGGTACCTTTTATGATATTTTTCTAACTTGTGGCAGTCAGCTTTAATACTGGCAGTACAAGGCTATTTTTGACTCACTATTCTGGCTAAAAATGGTTTCAGTTCAAGGCTAATGGGTAGTGAGAATATAATGGCTTTCCCAAATTCTTCTGCAATATGAAACTTCACCTGATGTACCTTCAAGTATAATGCTAGCATCTCATGATACCACAGTGAGAAAACTACATTTCTTTGGAAAAGTTAGAAGCATCCTAGGAACTGGAAAGGTTGCATAGAGACAGGAAAAACATAAATATTTGATTTCTTGCTTTTTTCTTGTACCTTTCTGTATTCTGTTTAAAAGTTTAGCAGAGCTGGGAGTTGCCAGATAATAGTTAAGCAGAGATCATTTGATACTTGTCCATGCTCAAGCCTGCTCTCTTATTGCATAGGGTTTCTTGTTTACAGCTATCAGCCACACAAAGTATTGGATTTAAAGAAAAAAAAGAAAATTAAAAGGAGGAACTTACTCTGAATTGCAGAAAAAGAGTCATTTCACTTCCATTAGCGACATTAGATCAGGCACACTCTGCTGCCCGTGATTACTCTTTCAAATATAAATGTCTTAAAAGCAGGAAGATAAAGAGGTACTAAACCACATCTATAACCAGAGAAACAAAGGCTGAAGATGGGCATTATTTCAAGTGCTTTAAATGGTAAAAATAAAATAAAAATGATGGAGTAAACAGATAAATTTTAACTGCATGGCCACTTCCCCCACTGGGCAAAATCTTGCTTTAAATGTTAGGTGACAGAAATTGCTTAAATTATATGTGAGAAGAAAAATTATTTATATAAATTTATTTAATTTTTTTTCATTGGGCTATAAAAGTATTAGTTTGAGCATTGGAGTTTCATTTTAAAACAAGTTTGAAAATTTTCCCACTTGTCTATACAACAGGATAAGTTTTATGCAGGGAATGATGCTCAGTGCTTGTTCCTAATCACGTTGCTTGGGTCACTTCTCACGTTTGAAATGCCTCATCGTTTGAAAAGCATCATTACCCACCTGTTTGGTCAGCCACATTTAGAAATGGGAAACACACTCATCTGATCCAGCACTTGAGGAAGCTTCGTGCACATGTCCAGCTCCATAAACAGAACATTTATCAACATATGCAAAAGGTTTGATAAGAGCTTTACTTTTGTGTGTTTTTTTCTTTTTTTAATCCTTTTTGTCTTACACAGTTCTGTTTTGAGTAGGTTTTGAGTGATGGGGAAAGGAAGAGTGAAGTCAAGGAAAGAGAAGGAAATATTTAGGGAGAGATACTCTGCTAGTTTCTCTAGGCTGGTTACAGTAGAAAATATTTTTCCCAGTGAAGTAGGATCCTTAATTCCATTTTGAAGTCTGTCATGCAAGCATGGACTGTCAGAGAGAGTGGAGGAGAGAGGGAGAGGGAGAAGGCACAGCAGAGGGATTGCCTGGATTCCAGGTTGTAGGTTATCAGTGACAGAAGAAATATTGTCTCTCATTGTCTGGGCCAATCTAAAGCAATCCATGAGGAACATAAATGGGTGGAAGTGTGTGATTAAATGTCCAAGTATCTTTGGAATGCCTGATGTGTCCTGAAACCTCAGTTTGATTTGTTGCTGCTGGTTCTTGCTCTGAGAGCCAGAAACCGATCCATGTGTCAGTGCAGTGCCATATTGTAAACACGCTCTCATCTCTGCAGAGAGCTGTTGGTATTGAAAGGATGATTGATGCCTCTGGCATACACAGAGGGAAATTAGAGATGGTAAGAGTTGTCTTTGCAAAGATTTCATCTGCTAGCAGGGCTTTTTGTTTTGTGGTTCTAAATGGGCACAGCTCATGGGAAATTAAAAAGATTAGTAAAGTTCCTCAAGAGAGCGAGGCACGTCTGCATAGCAAATACTTTGATCATTACAGTGACCCCCTTCCATTGCAGGGGCTTGAACTGAAGTCCCTTCTCACATAACTTAGATCCAGGCTGCTCATTTGGGCCTTGTTCTACCTTTTGTAACTTCTGTCATTTTCTATGCATTGTTCCACCTGGGAGTTTCTGAGGTAGAAGGAAATCTTTAAAAGTTTTCACAAAAAAACACTCTTGTTTTCTGCTTGGCCTTATATCAAGGACTGTTTGGGTTGGCTGGTGTGCATGTAAAACTCACGTATGTGCTGAAACAAATTTTCTCTGTAAACAAGATCCTGCTGGGGACTAATACCAAAAAATGGATTTTCTGTCTTGTAGCTAATCCTCTCTGCATGGCTCAATCTGAGATATTTGATTTCTGTTGGCTGTGATGTAATTAATTTTCATGTGTTGTATTGCTTTCTGTTACCAGTCTTACAACACATATGATGTAGCACAGGCCTTGTGGAACAACATTGGGAATGATAGTGGAATACAGGACATACTCTTTAATAAGTTTAAAAATGCATTTAATAAAACCTATTCAGAAAATTATCACAATTTATACCCTTATTATTGCTAGATCTCATAGAACAACCATATGAGAGGGAAATTTAACATGACCTGTATCAGTTTGCCTCCCTGTTACAGAAGTATTGATAAGCATCTTTTAGACAGACCAATGCTAAGGTAATACATTGAGAAAAAAAAATTGCAGTCATCCTCACTCAAAAATTAATAGAAAAGTGTTAAAGGTTCACAGCAGACTTCTGTTCATCAACAAGCAGAAATTAATGTTCTGGATGTAATGATCTAGACTATTGTGGTTTGCAACTTTAAATATGGTTTCCATTATGTGCAAAATTTGCTGTGCACCCTTAAGAAAGGGAAAATGTTGACCTGATGATTGGTTTGGGCACTGCAGTTCCTCACTCAGGTGTTCAACATATGACAAGATTTTCAAACTGAATAAGAAGGAGTCTTGGCTTTTGTCCACCATTTGAGTCCTCACAGAATGGTGAGATAATGTGTCCAAATGATTTTAAACTGAGGTACATTATATACTGCTCATCTTGTGGTAAACTCACCAGGCCTGCAGTTTGTGTTGGAGTTTTTTCTCTGTGTGTTTTTATTTTTTTGTATGTGTGGTTTGCTTTTATTTTATTTTATTTTTTTGTGTTCTTATTGTTGGGGGGGTATCTTTTTATTATTTATTTTATTTTTATTGCCGTTGATTCATGTAGGTTTAGTCATGACATTACGAAAAACTTTTGAGACAGGGATTTGGTGAGTAGCAAGACACTCCCTTAGGTCGCTTCGTGGAAGAGAGGTGACATAGTGCAAATAAAAGGCTGGCTTCCTACAAACAAGATAAGAAGAAAAAAATTGAGTCTATTGTGGTCGGATTAATTATGTGCTCTGGATTCAAAGTGATGGAGTTTACACAGCTGTATAAGAAGATAGATGCTAGCCTGGAATTAAAATGATTGAAAACATTGGGCAGCTAATATCACTTTGATAGGTCTGCTTATAATCTTCTGGTCTTCGAAAAAAAAAAATCCCATGTTTTTAGTTAGTAGAGCTCTGTTTCTGTTCTAATTTGTGTTATGCTCATAGTTTTCTTTTTAAGGGCTGCAGCAGTTCCTATACTGTGGTTTTATTGTTTGTGTCTGAAAGTGCACCAAGGCCCTGACAGCCCCTTCCATTGCAAATCAGGATCCAAAGGAGGGCTTGTCCACCAGTCCTGGATTTAATTTCAAAATTGTTACATTTGATGTTAGACTACTGACTTTAGAGAGAACCTGGTAAAGCATATGTCTGTCTTCATGGGGAAAAACCCAAACCCAAACACAGCCATGCAACCTGTGAGTGCATAAAGTCCTTTCAGTTGTTACTGTGCCCATCTCAGAGCATGGGATACAAAAGCCTCCTGTCAACCTTGTCTTGCAGCTTGTGTCAGTTTAGGTGGGAATTAAATCCTATTTGTGCCTTGTTTGAGCAGCACAGTGGGAGCCAGCCCGGGGCCAGGACCTGCTGCTGCTGCTGCTGCTGCTTTATTGGTGGAGCTTGGGGAGGAAAGTGAGGATGGCCCTAACCAGACCATCACCACCTGTGCATCTCCTGAGGCCCCAAAACCGATGGGAAATCTTTATTTGCTGCCTTGAATTCAAGGCAACATCAATGAGGGATTTTTCTCATTTTAGTGAGGTGTCTACATGCACCACATCAAATCACCCTGACCCCGACCCTGAGAAATGCTTTTGGAGACCTTCAGAATAAAGGTTGTTTTCTGCTTCCTTGTCTCATTTCAAACAAGTATATATCAGCCAGCAGGATAACAGGGGTATGCCTGAAACTGGATGTTTGTTTTTCTGTTGCTGAATATTACCCAGAATAAACTTCAGTGAATATTGCATTTTTATTTCTGTTTCATGAACCATAACTCTGTTTTGCTGCCTATTGCAATTTACTGATTTCCCATTGAGAAATTTAGCATTTAAAAGTTCATTGAGTGTAATATAAATCAAAATTTGGTGAAGACAATTTTTTTAAAATTTTCAATTATGTTTTGGACAGAAATTTAAAGATAAAATAGTGAACATAGATGACTTTACCAGGTCAATTTCCAGTCATCAAAATAAATAACAGGTTTATTTGAAAATATGTGAATGCGCTGAAGACAAACAGATGAACATATACTAAAACTGAATGAAACATTGATGTTGTTAGGATTAAAGGGAGATAAGGATAATCCTCCTTGGAAAAAAATCATTGATACTGATGTAAGATATCTACATATATTGGGAGCTCCTTTGTTAGCTGATGTCATCTTTCATTTTGGTTGCAGAACCTACAAATGACAGTGTGAGAAATGCTCCGTGTATAAGTCTGGAAATTGATCTATATTGGAGCAAACTCCTTAGTTAAACTACCATATTAATTATTCTGCTGATATTCCACAGCAGTTCCACTGACATGGCTTAAATTCTGCAGATTTGCTGAGGTACAGCAGAGCATAAATTTTATCTTGATCAATTTTTCATAATAAGCTCTTCCCAGATCCACAGAATCCACATGAGTTTTATTAATCCTGACCCAATTGTGAAAGATTAAGGGTTTTTTGGTGGTTTGTTTTGTTTGATTGTTAAGTTTATTGTTATATTTACCTCCAGAGAAATGTAGTACATGCAAGTCACCATATTGGGTTTGTGTAATGATTCCCAGAACTGCAGTTTCTGGGTTTGCAACTGTCAGTTTTGCGGGATAAAGTTCAGGAATCCCAGTATAGGGAAAGGGAGTGAAAGGTTCACATGTGAGTATGTCCAGCCTCTAGGGAGGAGACAGGCTGCTGCACCTCCTGGGATGCTGAGGTGGGAACCTGCCCAGTGTCCCAGACTGTAAAATCTTGTGTCTGAAGAGCAGTTCCAGCAAGAGGGATTGGTCCTGCAGCTCTTATTCTGCCACTGATACACATCACTTCAGAGTTTACAGCAGGGTCAGAAACACAGGATAGATCCTAATCAGAGCAAGGTCTCCTTTGCTCTTCCTTCCTATAGAAGGTGGAAATTATTCTCCTGCATCCCATTCTGCATCCATTGGGGTTTGGATATGGGAGAAAATAGATAAAGAAGTATTACTGAAATTATTCCCTCAGACAGTCAAAAATGTTTTGGTTGAGCCATAATCATTCTTGTCAATCACTGCTTGAAAGAAGGTTGAGCAGAGACACCTCTATTTTCACACCCATCTCACTGTGGGAAAAATTCACTAATTATTATAAACTCAGCTATTTGCAGATAGGATGCTTCTTCCATTTCAAATCTGTGCAGTAGCACATATATTGCAAAAGTGAATGAGGTGATAAGATCTGAGTTTCTTTTCTTCGCTGTCCTATTTTTTATTCTTTAATTTGCACCAACTCCATTGAAATTGGGACCACTGTACTTAATTCACTCATGCACTGAGTAACAGCCCAAACGTATTCATCTGGTCCTTCAGTGGGGTTTGGAACCACCAATGTATAAACCTTGGACTGGTGTCTGGGAGCCTGTGTGTGCTGAGTGTGGCATTGGCTTTCTGAGCAGGAGGAGTTTACAGCAGGCCAGTTTCTGTATTTAATGGTTTCAGCTGTGCATGACTGCAGCACAAAACTGCCTTTCCAGTTCATCCCCAGTATTATGGATGACTGTGATTGGGCTCAGTGCATATGGAAAAATGCAGACTGTGGTGGGTAAAGAGCCTGCATATGTATATGTAAAGTGGAGATTTTCTAGCCAGGAGTCAGCGCTCTTCCTGGAATTAAAAAGGTAATGTTTGAAGAGATTTAACTCTGCCAACTTTAGATGCTTTCTGATATGAATTAAATCAATAAAGTGGTTATTAAATCACTTTAGCAAAGACGTTAAGTCTGATTAAAGTTGCTGTACTTTGGGTCACACCAGAACAGAATATATTCAGCTTCCATTAAATAAAAACAGGATCTAAAATTTTTAGCAATTACTGGGGCTTTGGAGGAAAAGTCATAGCCATAAATGAATAAATAAGAGAAATATGATTTTATATGACTGTTCTGGAGTAAAATTGTGAGTGCTGCTGAAGGAGTATTGAATTCCAAGACAAATTTTTTTTTAGGTTTCAGGAGAAATATTTTGGGAAAAAAGCAAGAGAGAAAATAACCTCCTGTGGGAAGTCCTGAAGCAAAAAGAAGCACACACAAACTGAGGGTGGAAACCAGGTTATTTTACACTGCACAATTACATTGACTAAATCCTTGCAAAAAATTACCCTGGCTTCCCCAGTCCTCCTGGGATCTTCCCTACAGGTAACACAGCTCTTGGCAATAGATAACTTCCAAAGATGAGTAGCAATTCAAACATGAAAATATTATACAAATAAAACAACACCCCTGTTGTACCTATTTTTGCTTTGCAGCTGATTATTTTACAGCTTCATTTAGTTTTAAGATTCAGTGTGAAATAGCATTTAAAGAGGAAAAATATTAAGCACTCTCTCAAGAAAAGCCTGTCATTTTTTAGGCCAAGTGGCAGCTCCGGTTTCTGGTCCCGTGTTAGGTCTGGGAATTAGCAGGGATTTACAGCAGATGCAAAGGCTGCAAGTTTGAACACTAGGGGAACAATTAATTGACATTTGTATGATTATATTTCAGCTAAGTCAAAGCCAGTATTTTAGGGTGTCTGAAAACTTGGAATGACGTTGATGCACTGTGCTGCATTTTTTTTTTCCCTTTGGAAACATATTTTTAGCAATTAATAAGCTTTTGAAATCTCATTTCTCTCAACCCTAAATACTGTGACAGAAATGGTGCTGCTTCAGTGAGCACAGAATATTGTCATTTGGGGGAAGCGGACTTAGAGCTTGTGTTTCCTAAGTGACAAGTGGAATGAGATTTCAAAAGAAAACTTTGCAAAGTTTCCAACTGTTTCCATGTTTCTTTATGTGTAATTTGCTTGCTCTTCCAAGGAGACTACTTGTCTTTTCCAAAGCTCTTGTGTTGGAAGAGCTCAGACCGGTGTAAGCAGTAAAAGAAGAAAAATTCTTCTTCAAACTCAGATGATAATTCTGATAGCAATAGTGATAGCCTCTATTTTGACAGCTGAAAAATGAAGCCAAACCAGGAGACATCTTTGAGATTCACTGTGCCTGACAGTGACTGAGCTGACTTGGGCTAGTGGGCTGTAGCTGCTGTGGAATGATATGCTCTAGTTCACATATGAGCTTGGCAGGTTGGGAAAAAAAATACTTTTCTGTTTTGTTTTGTCATTTTTTTTAAGTTGACAACTGTTAAGAATCTTCAGATACCCTTTGAACACAGAAATAAGAGGGCTTGGAAGGTATTTTTCTTTATGCAGTGTATGCTGGACTTATGTGAAGGGAGATGAGTGAGCCCTGTAGTTGTGCACAGGCTGTGCAGTATCAAGTGCTGGATACAGAAGCTAAATCCCAGCCTTAAGTTTTATCCCAGCCTCAGTTTGTTTTCTCTAATATGTTCAGACTGCAAAGAAAGTAAGCTCTAGCCAGAGTTCCAGCTGAGCAAAATGTTTGCAGTGAGCCAATATCTTCTTACTCCTGCTCTGAGGTTTTTGGAACCACAGCTTTTGTGAGCTTCAAACTGTGCTCTCTAAAAGCACATAAATTTCAACCTAAGTTTTTCAACAGACTTCCTAAATCACCTCTTTGCCTGCAGAGCCCCATTTATCCTCTGGTGCTCTCTGACTGCATTTCTGTGGCTGGGTGGGCTGCATCTTCTGAGCTTTCAAATAGCACTGGGTAACTATCTGGAGACATTGCTTGATATAGTCTACAAACCTCCTTCTAAAACATCTTGCAGGGAGGTGGAACCAGGAGGTGGACCAATATTTCAGGGAGGCCATCTGGGATATGGAGGCAGCCCACAATAGCAAATCTTGTACATATTGATTCCAAGTAAAAAGGAAAGAAATACAAGCAGCCCAACACCCTGTGCAGCCAGGAACCATCAGTTGAAAGTTAGTGCAAAGGGTTCTGCTTATGAACTCAACTCAGAGCACTGGACAATTGATTTCTTTATGTTTTAGTTCTTAATGAGTTGATAATAAAAATATTAAATATCTATAGATTTTTCTTGAGTTTAATTTTCATCATATTTATACAATTTGGAACATAGCCTCCCTATTTTAGAAAGTGGGTAAATCCAACATGTCTCAAAAATCAGATCTATTTTTCTTTTCTACCTGCCTCAGTCTCATACACCATTGCCATGGTGCCTGTGGATCTCATTAAAAATATAAACATGTAGCAAAGCATCTGATCTCCTACCTGATTTTAACTATTCACCTGTTTAAGTGCCTGGTTTCACTTGAGCAGGGAGGGATTTGCCTTGTACAGACAGGAAATGAACAGTGGACACTCCTCTGTGCTCTCTCACTCCCATTATCTGTGCATGAAATTGTAGTGTCTGAAATGGAGCTGACCTCCATCAGTGTTGCTGCAGCTTTATGATGCAGAAAGAAATTAAAGAGGATTGAACACAAACAAAGAAGCAGTAGGTGAAAGGAAATGTTTTCAGTGAATGTGGTCTGTTGTGTGACATAGTACCCTGTGATTTCGTAGCGTTTCTGTGCAGTCCTTGGCTATTAAATGAAACCAAAAAAAGCAAATGAAGCACAAGGAAACAAAATAAAAACCTGAAGTGTTGGTAGTACAACAAAGGACTGAATAATGACTGGCTCAGTGCATGAGTTGTGCAGCCTGAGGATTGATTTTTGTGTGTGCCCTGTGCCTGACACAGTTTGGGGGAGCTGCCTTTGGAGCAGGAGGGGTGCAGGGAGCTGGGGCAGGGACTGAGAGCAGCCGGGTGTCCAGTGCTGAGTCTGGGGGCAGAGGAGGCCCTGAGTTCTCCTCGAGGTTTGTGTGTGAATCCTCCTTTCTCCAGGAGAGCTTTAGTCTGGATGCTGTGCTGTACTCAGCTGCTGGGGAATTTGTTTCCTTTTAGGAATCAATGACATCAATAATGTCTTTCATGTAGCAAAGAAACCAACTGGACCACATTCTAGCAAGATTTGAGGTTTCTTCAGTATAATGTATCCTCAGCTCTGAGCAAAACTCCTTTTTGTTCATGGTTTACTGGATCATGAAGCAAGATTTTTTCTTTTTTTTTTATTTAGTAGTGGGATTTTTCTTGTCCTTGGAGTCATTTGTAAGAATATTGAAATGGAATGTGAGATGTCTGAAAGACATTATGTTAAAAATAATTGTGATCGCTTGAAGAACTTAAATTATGATAATCAGCTGGAAGGCAAAATTTAATTTGGGGGAGAATGGTATATAATTAAAATACAGTACTAATGGGAATTGACCTCTTCATATATTATTACTTCTGTAGAGTTTAGTAGATTAGCAGGTAAAAGTGTACTGCTACCCCTTTCTTGGTGAAATCAAAATCTGACCTACTTTTTTTATTTAAAAAAAAAAGTATTTTCATTAAGTTCTAAAAATGGCAATGCTATGAAGGTAAATGAAAAATAACTTTTATCTAAAGAAGATTTAAGATTTAGTAATTTCTTATAAATACTGAAATCCATATTAATGCTTGCAAAAGCAAGAAAATACCCCTTTGAACAGAAAGGCCTTTTGCTTGTGTTTAGAATAAGAAAATATCAGAATGTGATGTACAGAAAAAAGATCCAAAGAAAGGAGGCAATAAATTCTTTTTTAATCAATTGTCAGACAAAGAAAAATCCTACATTATTCAGTCAGTAGCTCAAATACATTTTGGATAAACATTGCAATGGCATACAAAACTTGCAGCAATATTTCTGCAAACGTGATACTATCTGTATGTGACGCTGCATTCAAAATGTGAGGGGCACAGTTCAGTTGCAGGAGAAAAAAGCAAGTTCATTAAAAAGGGCCATCTTGTCATGGATGACATTAATTAGCTCTGGCACAGTGTTCAGAAGAGCAGTAAGAAAGAGTAGCTCACAAAATCAGACATGCACTGGACTTAATTATTTCCCTTCTGCTTTTTGGTATTGTCAGCTCCTCAGATTTGGGCAGCCCCTGGCCTGTGCTGTGTCCTGCTGCTCCTTCCAGCCCCAGCCATTGCTGCCTTGGCCTCCCCTGGCCCCCATCCCTGAAAATGCTTCTGGGAGTAATGGTCTTCCAACACAGAGACTGGAGGGACAGAATCTCATTGACTGTCTTAATGCCTGACCCATATCAGGGGTGCAGGAAGGGTTTGTTAAGGGCTGGGGACACGTCTCAAAGCAGGGCAAGGGAAGCCCAGCAATGGGCACTCAGCTCTTTGGGGTGGGCTGGGGGTGGGTGAGGACATCTGGCTCTGGGCTGGGTCAGTGTGACCCTCACTGCTCCTGCACTTCTCCAAGGAAACTGCTGGTTGGAAGAGCTCTTCTCTTAGCAAATTACTTACGGGCATAGTAATAAGAAATTCTAAAGTGGATTTGAAAGTGCAAATTTCTTGTCCTTCTGCTGCAATGTCTTTCTGTGCAATAGTGAACATTATTATAAACCTTGATATTCCTACATCCTGGCTATCCAACTCCAAAATTATTTCACTGTCAGGGCAACATAAATGTTGAGTATAATAAACAATGGTGTATTTACTCTCTTCTGAACCCTGGAATAACTGCTGCGATGCTGAGATTCTGATACACGGCTGACTCCAAGACATCCTTTTTGATAATTAAAATTTCTCTTTTATTGTTTATTTTAGAATCTGGCATTTTTCCTTCTCAGTTCTATCTTCAAATTCTCTTAATTTCCCTTTCAGGAAATATTCTTCCTGTTCATTCATTTCCTTCAGTAAATGCACTGGCAGGGGCACTGTAGATTTAGTCCCAACATCATCTTCTGTAAATGCACTGCAGTTCTGAACATTAGTTTATTAGAAGGATTGCAAACTATAGGTCCTATCCCATCCAAACTACTCTTATTGTTTTGTTAATTAAATTTGAATTTTATATTAAATTTTAATTCAAAACTGTATTTTGAATAGCCAATAACAAGAGAATGCATCTGCACAAACCTTCAGGCCTGTCAACATCAAGGTCCTTTGAACTGAGCTCGGTCTTTTGGGAGATGTTTCTAGATGAGAGCAGTGGGGTGAGATTCTGAGTATCTGATCTCTGCTCTAGACACTGCCTCTGGCCAATAAATTACCTTGGATAGACCATTTCAGGCATTATGTAAATGCGAAGTTTTTCAGCAGCATCAGGACAAACTTGAAGAGCTTATAAAAGGCTCATTGAGACTAAATGACATTGGAAGAACGCAGTGAAAAGATAAACCAGCAAATGTAAAACAAGATGACAGCTGGTTTGGGGTTTTTTGTATTTGATTTTATGAAAGCAACAAGGTTTTGTTTCTTTTTGATAAAGTATTTGAGTAAGTTCTTAGGGGAAGGAGAATTTCACATTAGCCTTACACTAGTACTGTTTTTTAAAAAATACAGTTTCAACAGAGCACTAACATCGGAATGCATTTGAAATATGCTTCTGATAATTCTGTAACTGAAACTGAGAATCTCTAACATGGCAAAACAAAAAACCCCTTGAAACTGGGTATAAGGATTTAAAGCTTTGCCAGTTATTCAAGAAACAAAAGGCAAACATTGTGACTCAATCCTGGCATCTAAGGGAAGGACGATAGGTCATGAAATAAATCATCCAGACTCTGGAGTTTGAAGATTTCCATTTTCCCTCTAAACAGCTCACATATCTTAGGAGAAGTGTACTGTGCCTCTGCCTTTGGGAAGTTAATGATACTTAATGTTCATATCTGGCAGAGAAAAGGAGATTCTGAACTGTGTTGTTTATGACCAGCCTCATGAAGATGATGAATCTTTGCATCTTAAGCTCCATTTGTCTTTGTCCTGCCTGTAAACTCTGATCATGAGTTTTTTTCATCCCAAATAGGAGTTTATGGGAGTTGATAACAACAAAGTGTGTTAATATTTGAAAAGTTGGAATTGTGAATTATATTAGATTTTTTTCTTTGTACAGTCCAGTTGTCATATGCTAATTATTCCACTGACGAATGCTTACTTTTAAGGTTTTTTCTTCTGTTGTTCCACCTGTGTTTTCCCAAAACTGGTGAAATCTCCCTCAGAACTGTAGACATGCAGAAACCTGGCCACAATCATGTCTGGCTCAGTAAAAACTGAGCTGGGAGTTTCCTTGCTATGTGGGGTTCTTTCTTGTTGTTGTCTTGAGGTACAGGCTGTTCCTGCCTTGCTTTATAACAAAAGCAGCTGATGAGTAGTTGTTAATTAAATCTCAGGTATAACCCCTTGTGATTTATATCTAAATCTATTAATTTTCCTTGGAAGTTTGCAGTGAGTTGGTGCATCCTAATGATCTGGCCTAAAATGTTGGTTTTTTTTTCTAAAATTGCTTTTCTAAGTTATACTCGCAAAAGAAGAAGAAGGAAAAAAAACAGATACTTAAGAGATATTTGGTTTATACCTACATTTGTAGTTATGAAGGAAATATGTAAACACAGGATAAAAATTACGGTTATCTTGGTGATGTTTTAAGAAAATTCACCCTTACAGTAAAAAACAAATTGAATTTGTCTAATGGTATTTAAAATTAACCAATACATTAGAGACTGTTTGAGTAGGTAGGTGCAATTTAATGTCAAACTTTTGACTGGAGTATTTAAATTTAAATGTAATCCATGAAGCGATAAATACATCGCTAATTAGCATTAATGTAACATGATTACAAAATAAACATTTGATTAGTACATTTAAATTTCAGTGTAATAAACGGCTGAACTAATTAGTAAATAAATTCCTGTTAATGCCAACCTTTGGATGAGACATTTATGTGTTGCACATGGGGAAGGTGTTTATAGTTAAAGCACAGAACAAACCTTTATCCTTACCAGTGCATATGGAGCCTAATAGCTCAGTAAATAAACAAAACCTTTGCAAATCACTTTCCAGCCTTCACTTGCATTTTATTTTGATGCAAGTTATGTAACAGCTTCAGAAGACACTTGGCTTGGTAAATGTTGCAGACGAACATTGAAGCTGAGAGCAAGTGACTACCCCAGGTCCCTGCCTGCCACCTGAAAGACCAGAGATAAACACAAAATCCTTACCTGAATAATTAGGTGATCACGCAAGTCTGCTCATCAGTGTGGATTGGGGGAAGCCTTTAGCTGTGACTAAAAAGCAAAGTACCAGTTTGATACCCACATTATTGTCCTTGATGGTTGTTCTTCCACTTGACTGCTAAGTTTTTGAGAGGCCTAAAAACATGAAGCCTGGATGAGCAACAGTGAGCTCCTGGCTTAGACAAATGCTGTTAAACCTGGACTTGGAGTCTCAGACAACGCTGGTTATTCTTGGAAAGCCAAGGTGGTGGCACATTAGTTTAAGTTTTGCCCAGGTTTCTTGCAGCCAATGAATTTAATTTTTTATGGCCTTTTGTTGTTAGATTTGCAATTTATGTGGAAGCTGTCTGAGGTTTACAGAGCAGGACAGTCCCAGCTCTGCAAGGAATGTTCAATTACTGATTATCCAATGAAAGAAAGATGAAAAATTCATGCCAGCAAAACAGTGAGTACTTATGCAAATATTTAAAAACTCTTTCACTGGATACTGAGCAAAAAATATAGACAACATGAATGAACCCAGTGTCTTCCCATTAATGCACAAGTCACCAAAGAAACATATAAAATATCTGTAATAGAGTTTTCATTTTAACCCCATTTTTCTCCAAGATTCAGGCTTTAGGTCATCAGTAGAGACAATGCTTGTTTTCTTGGTATTTGGAAGTTCTCAAGACAATGCTTTGATATTGCTGCTATTGCAGACAGGAGTAGTACTTTAAAAAAATCATAATTATACTTCTGTATAGTAAGAGTTTGAACCCACTTTTTTGTGAACCATAAGCTCCAAATAGCAAATCTAGGACTGAGCAGACAAAGGCATTTTGCACTTCAGGCCTGCATTGACTGCCTGCTCAAAACATCCTGGGAACAGCTCATATATCTTTCAAAACATAAAAAGCTTTCTTGGAAAGCTCTCTTACTCATTCTAAAGATTTCCTTATTTCTTTTGGAATAAAAGGCATTCAGAAACTGTAAAAGAAGTCTTTGCTATAGTCATTATTTCCTCACTAGTTCCTAGCACAGAATGCATTTCAATTCCTTGTTACAAGACAAACTCGTTTGAGCCTTTTATTTTTGCAATAAGATTTTAATCAGTTAACGGTAGCAGCTAATTTAATAGGGGAGAGCAATTCTTCCAAACAGCTTATCTGGGTTCCCAGTGTCATTTGCAGTATAAAGTGTAGCTATAAATAAACTAAAAGTCTCTTCAATGGAAAGTCAGTCCCGAGGGACAGCATCTTTGTTGCTATGAAGTCTGATCTATTCTATAGTGACTTAAAAGCTGTAGCAAGAAATATATAATTAGCTGATTTCAAGGATAGTTACAGCAGGATTGTTTTTCAGTCTAGGAACTTCTGGGATAGCTGCACTTATTTACATTGCACAAGAGTATAACTTGTGGATGTAAGGTTTCACATGGTAGTTGTAAGAGGCTTTATAATAACTGCAAACACTCCCATGTGTTTTGAAAACAGAGGCTCTTATTTGAAGAAAAACATTAATTTGAGTGATGGATGGTAATTTTCAGTCTTCAGGTATTCAGAACTGACTGAGCCTCAAATGTGCACGAGGTGGTGCTTGCAGCCCATGGCCAGTGTAACCCACAGTGTCCAGCTGTCCATTCCAGTTTCATTCCCCCAGTGAAACACTCTTCTCTAGGTACAATTTTCCCACTCACTCTTCAGACCAATGCTAAGTGTCCTGTGAATTAATTGCACTGTACGACCACCCTCTTCCTTCTCTACTCCCTTTTTTGATAAAATCATTCAAATATTTCTCTTCCTCATCTGAAATTCCTCAACATCTTGGTGTTTGCACATTATTGCATCTAGAAAGATGAAAAATTCATCAGTTATTCTGATGTGGTTAAGACCCTTTGGCAGGTAAAATTCTACCTCTTGGAACTGACTAGAAGGAAAATCTTAAATACGTGCCTTTTGAGAATTTTATTTTTTTTTTCCTAATGCAAATTTTATGTTGGAGTCACAAAATCATGGTCATCACTATAGAATACCACTCTCCTTCTTGTGGAGAGAACTTTTCTTTAACTTTCCAGTATGGTGAACATTATTTTGAGCTCGTAATTTGTGGTGTAAAAAAAAAAGACAGTGTAGAGAGGAAATTGTTTAAAACCAAAAGGGAATGCTTTAATAGGTACTAACAAAATGTCTCTTGTACCCATTGGTTAAACACAAATAAAATGTAAAAATCACGAGCTGGTGAGGGACTCATAGTCCAGGTGACATCTGAAATGCTGATATTTTCTTGTGATCAAAGACTGCTTTGGTCACCTCTTCTACAGTCATAGAGGGGGTTAGTGTTAAGTATCAGTCGGAAACTGGAACATGTGTGGATTAATAGCAAGAAAATATATTGATTTCTTAGTTCTTAAAGGAAAGAGAAAAACATTGATCTTCCAGTGAAGACATCAATTAAAATTTGCTCTTTTCATTGCATGGCAATATTAATAAGTTTTAATATTTTTAAGAAAAATGGTTGTCATAGAAGAGAATATTCTGACTCCCACTGGTAAGGTTTGCAGTGGCTGAAAATACAGCTCTATTGAGAGGAACCATTTTAACTGAATTTTCATTTTTAAATGTAAATGTTCTGGCAAAATTCTATTAAAATACAATGCAAGGAAAGCTGGAGAGGAATCAAAATAAAGATTCAATGCATATAGTGGAGCTGAGTGATTTATATTCACAGTTTGGGATTTCTCATTCCAATTTGCTGAAAAGCATGTATGTGCTTGTTACTGAATATGTTCATTACAACAATGCCCCTTCTTCGGGCACACTTACAACATACATTTTTAAAAACAATTTTATACATTCTGGAAAAGGTATTTGGATAGTACCTGAAAAAAATGCAAAATCATCCCCCTGTTTAATTCTAAAGTTGTATTATATAGAAAGGATTCTGGTAATATTACACCATATAGTATTAAAAAATACAGAAAACCTATCTTAGAAATAAATTGTAGCCTTTTTTTAGTAACTTTACATTTATGTTTCTGAGGCAGAAGCAAAGAAAAGTTATTGATGATTTAAGAATGGAGAATAATAGGAGGTGTTATAGCTCACCACAAGTGAGGTCTGTGTATTGTTGTGAGTGAAATTAAGCAAGATTATTAAATCACATGGATACATTATAAATTGATGTATAAACAAGGAATATTCAGTGGTATTACAGTATCAGTGTTTTTTTTGAGTTTTATTTTCTTAATATATATTGGTAAATTTAGGTATGAAAATATACCTGCAAATAAAGGAAACTTTACATGGCAAATTCTGGTAGGAACCATCTTACATAAACAGAAGGTAGAAGCATGTAATACTGAAAGTTTAGCATCTTCAAGCATCACTGTGGCTTAAAATGTTACTGGTAAAAGGCAGTTTTTAACATAATTTGAGGTGGTTACTTGCTTGATCCCTTCACTGGCCAGAAGGTAACTCTATCTTACTGAATTGAATGAAAAAAAACCCAGTTTCAGTATGGCTGAATTTCTTCCTTTCATACTTTCAGTGTGTAACTACCAGGCTCTCCTCACCCAGTACAACTTCTGCAAGTAGAAATCCCATATATTCAAACCTCAGGCAGTGATAATGGATATGTTGTTTGTGACAAGAAAATGCATTGGATGGCTGATATTCAAGGGTGCATACTTGGATCTCATCCTATAACCTATCACTTTTGTATTTATCTAGTTTATCTACTGCTAATCTGACAGTGCCAACTAATTATTCAGATATTAAGTTTACATATGCCTTATGCCCCTTCTGTGTTAGGACAGGGGTGTTTTATTAACATTTCCTTCTTGATGCAGCCAGTCCAGACCACTTGAGCAGATTCCTAAAGGGTGAAAACTTATATTTGAAACACAGCCATTGGTAATGTGCACAGTAACTCCTGGGTTAGGTTGCTTTTCCTTTATCAGCTGTTGAACACTCTTGCTGAAAGGTTAAATCCAGTGGATGTGGCAAATTAAGTTAAAGACAAACACGGGCCCTCTGTGAGGGGGCATTACTGTGCCTGGGATATCTGCTGTGCTACTTGGTGAAAATAATCTCCATTCTGCATACTGGAAGATGATTCTTTCTGTTCTTATTGGTACTTTTGTGTTCTTCTGAACATCATCTCTGGTTAAAGAAATAAGAATCAACTTATAAATTTAGAGAAAGTATTTCCATTGTCTGTAGTTTGGTCATTAAAGCTTACCTGTGTTTTCCTGAGCCTTTATAAAATGAAAGTCTCTCTTCAGCATGCAGTATTGCAATCTTGTAATAGTACTTCAGACATCAAGATCCTTCAGACTTCAAATTCTGCTTAGACATAATTTTGTTCAGTCATGCTCAAGACACAGCTGAATATTTGTCTTAAAATCTCCGGTTCTTGAGCAAATTATAACCTTATCCATATCTGGGAAATCAATAGAGCTAGATGAAATATTTTTTCTTCATCCCTCCTATGGCATTATAGAATAAAGCAAGTGATACATCTTTTTTTTTTTT